>CAACVS010000001.1:306214-340952 GCA_900660405.1 Pseudo-nitzschia multistriata | reverse complement strand
TATAAGCAACTCGTATAAGTGGCTCATATCAGAGCCTCCATATCAGCAACTTGTATCCGTATCAGCATCTCTGTATCAGCATCCTCCATATCAGCGAGCCTCTGTATCAGTGCCCTCAGTATCAGCAGCATCCTCTGTATCAGCGAGCCTMCGTATCACCGGCTTGTATCAGCAGCTCATCTGTATAAGCGAGCTTCCATATCAGCAAGCCTCCAAATCAGCGACTTSTCCTCCGTATCAGCAMGCCTCYRWATCAGCATCTTCCGTGTCCTTTTTTGAAGGAAATAGTAATCAAATAAAGTGCTAGTTTGCACCTCCATACTGAGTATACTGAGTTGCATTGGGCCATTCCCCTTAGTAATCAAGATATGACCAATTTTTGTTGTATTATTGCATTCTGCTGCAATAYTCAATGGTTGAGAATGCAACTAAAAAGSTACTGAATGGTTGGTAGGCAAGAAAAAGAAGTACCATGCCCAGTAGAAAATTACTGTAGAAAAAGCAATACGGTCTCAAAATAGGAGTATGGTTGTGARTATACGGCTATTTGGGGGTCATAGGGTTATGTAATAGGAATTTTCTGTGCCTTTAAAGCAATTATGATAATGCAATTTTAGTTGCATTTTGTGTATACTGTAGTAGTATTCCATTGTGATTAAAATCATATCTTAAAAAAATACTAGTACATGTTTATTGGATCATTCRACTAAAACTAAACTCTAGTCAAAAACATGGCATGAAGTTTGAGTAACTACGTACCGTACGCACCTGGTACTTCAAAGTACATAGAACGTTGCGTACCGTACCCGTGTTCTCATTGGTGTGTTTGCTCCTGTGTTGAATCGTACCCGTGTTCTCATTGGTGTGTTTGCTCCTGTGTTGGGGAGTTGGTGTTTGTGTAGTGGCCATTGGGTCATTCCTGTAAACATTAAATCCATGCTGACATACTTTGCATCAATGACTCAACGGGAATGAGTATGTGCACACATAGATATTGAATTTTGGAATATGGAATCTTGCTTGAAATTAACAGAAAATAACTGAATTCTAAGTGGTGGGGTTCCTGGTCATGTTGCATTCTCGCCAAATATTGTTGAGAATGCATGGTGCCACCAGCAAGCATGCCAAAACACTACTRGTAAGTATTGACAACACATAGTGCCAGCAAATGCTCCAAAATAAATCCAAAGCGCCAGGTGAATCACAAGTAGTAGTTCCTCACTATACAATCTCCAAAGTRTGTGGTAACAGAGAGGAATTTTCATCTACTAATAGAAGTAGCTAGTAGTGCTAGTAGTAACTACTACTAGCTAGCATCCTCACTAGCAGTAAAACAAGCACCATGAAGACAAGAGGGAAGAACCCTTATGGAGTCATGTCAACAGGAATAAAAAGTTGAGAACCCTGAGAACCCCTTCCCTGGGGAGGAAGAACTGCTTGGAATGTAGCAAATTGTGTGTAGTTTTAAGGCATTGATTCTGGCATCAATTCCAGACACAAAAAGAATAACATCAATTCCCCAAMATCAATCCGMAACCATTATTTGTTTATGCAACATGAATATTTCTTATGTACAACATGGGATTGTCCTTGTTGACATTCCTGTGGAAGCTTCTCCTCYTGACCCTTTGTGTTGCTTCATCAATCATGTACATGTTGAATATTGGCGCATAGAGTGCCATGAGACCTCTGGTGAAGACCCTGTGGTCTACTCCACAACAGTTTAGAAGCACTTACTCATTGTTGCCAGAGCTAAACAAGTGGAGGAAAGGAGACTGGTTCCAGCTCCTGATTACAATCCTTGGATTTCTCCTATCCCTTTGATGTCTTTCAATTGCAGAAAAATCCTCTGTGTCAAGCTCATAGTTGAGAGCAATGCTTAGGATGATGAATTCTAATGACATGTTCCTCGCTTGATTGATGCTTGGTTTTTGTCAGCACACATTGAGGTCCATTTGATGCTGCTACAACTATCTTTTTGCAGTTTTGCTGATTGAGACTCCAATTGTGACACTTTAGATTTGCTTTGGCTCAGTTTGTGACACTTTAGATGGTTCCCCTAGCTCCTGGTGACACCTCAGTGACACTTTAGAACTTGACGCACCATGTCAGTGACACTTTAGATTTRTTTTGGTGCACCAATTTGGGCTCCCCCTGCTTACTATGACTAAAGAGTTTTTGAATCCACAATTCCAAAAAAAGTATGAGCCTGCCTGGACCAAAAATCTCTGTATTTGTGTCAAAAACACATACCTCTATGTGTGCACAACTGAAGTCTAATTCAATTTTTTGCAAACCAATGTTTATAGGAATGACCCATTGACTTAAAAAAATTTGGGGTGGTGGGCATGATGACCTCTGCTGACACACATGTGAGGCTAAGTGAGTTTCTTACTTGTGGAAAAATATTATTACAGTCCAGGAAAATAAAAGAAGAACAGTGTCTGAAAATTATGTCCGGCATGAAGGGTAGGTAAAATTTCTGGGCTCTCCCTTTAGTCTTTCTGGCATATCCAATTGTACAGGGAATGAACCAGCACATCAGCGGCACTTGCACCTGCAAAACAGCATGTAAAATGGATGATTTTGAGCAGCTACAGCTCAAGTGTGTTAGCAGCAACAAAAGGTGCACCTTCAAGTTGGCGAGCAGCTCACTAAGACCACTATTGCTGCTTGCTGAAACAGTCAATACTAACAAGACAGTAGTAGTAGTAGTAGTAGATTAAGAGCTAAGGCTTTAAAGGAGACAGGGGCCTCTCACTCCTCTACTCCTTATATTGCCCCAGTCAGGGCCTTACTAGCAGCTTAGTAGGCAAAATTGGGAACAGTGCCAATYGACAGCCCTCCTCATACATTGATCTTTTCCAGGATCCTGCTGCCAACCCCCATGGTGAGGATGCAGCCATCTGTAGAAGAGTCTACAATGGAATATACAAAAAGGTTCAGAACACTGCTGGGATACTGCTAATTGCATCTATCCTGCTACAGGAGGGGGAGGTCTTAGACCTCTTTGAAGCTAAAGCCATTGGAGGAATGGGGATCTTTGTGAACACTACTGATTCTAATCCTTGCCTACATGCCATGCAATGGCTCTGCAAGTATCCTCAGAGCCTCATCAGTCCCTCACCAAATGCCAACAAGATTTTTTGATACCTCAACAATGTGATATCAGGCCRGGGAGAGCCAGTACAAGTTACCACAAATATGTTTGCCCTCACCTGTCCTGTAAGGATATGCACAGTCCAGTGGCACAGGATTATAACTTTGTACAGACAATGACATCAMGTGCCACAAGACCTTCTTTGTCCCCTTCAAACTCATGCCACTGGTCTTGGAGAAGTAGTGTAAACCTCAGGAGACCTTCATCATCATGCAACTGTGGCTTGCAGCCCATGCTTTTGACACCATCTTCCAACCCATGGTAGAGGCCCTACACCATGTACCAGGTACCTGGGTTAGGACACCTATAACTTGTGAGATAGCTCATACAGAACTAGGCCCTCTGTTCCTTGCAGAGGCAGATCTCACACTTACATGAAAAAAAGGTCCTCCGTTGAGACCTTCTAGGACTGCTACTAGTAGTTCCCGTCCCTACACATGTAAGCACAACAACTGAAGAATGTTGAACAAATACTACAAACATATTTGTTTAGCCAATAAGTGTTTGACTTTTAAGAAACGCATTAGGCATTCATAGTAGAGTATTTATTGCCGCATGGTGCTAGGTGCTGTTTCTTTTGTCTCCGCCATGCTTGAAATAGTTTTGGGAACACATTAGCTTTTCTTCCTTGATCATCGCATTCCATTTCTTGTCTTCGCCACTGCCATGATCTCTCACCGTATAGGGCCTACCTCGGTTTCTCGGAGACCAGGAGCGATTTCGATCTCCCCAACGCAACCCATCAATGTGTTGAAAACACCATTTTTGTACATCATCGTCCTACCCTTCTTCATGGCTGGGCAGTTTTCATCCACGTATACGAAATGCACAAACTTGCTGCTAGCGAGCAGGCGGGTTCCACCAAAGATAGCACCGCCCGCTGCGGCTGTAGCGATCTTGTCCGAGAGGACATCGATGCCTCCGTTTCCCTTCTCGATCAGTTTCATGTCCGTCTTGGAATTCCCGTCGTAGCCGATCAGGATCCAGTCGACTTCCGTGTTCGAATCGTCTCGGACTTCGGCCCAGCCTTCCACTACCGATGGAAGGACGTTGACCCCCGAAGAGCGCTTGACGCCCCCGCTCCTGGGATCGGTTTGCATCGTGCCGGCAACCGCCGGAAGATTCGACTTTGACGACGCCATGGTAGCGGTATTTGTTATTGTGTGGGTGGTGACTGATCTGTTATCGATTATCGACAACAGAGACCTACCAGGTACCGGTATGGTCTTTCAAAAATCTTCATCCCCGTGATTGCTCGATTTGTCGTACTGTGGGTTACGTACGACACTAACGTMTACAAGTACTAGTACGAGTAGTACTACTATGTGTGAAAACTCAATCACGAGTCTCGCTCGCTCGTACTGGTAGTACCTGACGATGAATGTACGAATACGAGTTCGTACCTGTACAAGAAGGTGTGAGTGTAATTACTGTACGATACGAGTAGTACAGTACAGTACTAATTAACGTTCTATGAGCAGTCGTGCCTTTGTTGACGTGTGACTCACGGCTCGTGACTGTTGCAAGTTTGAGAGAGATGACAGTGAACATGAATCGCAATACAGTACAGTTGTGAGGCTAAATCCATTTATCTCGATTGCTCCGCCATACCCAAGGAAAGCGTACTTCGTACCTTCTACCTGTCGGCAAACAGAACGAAGCGCCGAGGCAATGGACCAAAAGGAACGCTAATTTGTCACGGAACGACGCGATCAATGACAAGGGAATCTAGCAAGTAACCAAGGTTATCGGAAACACAGCAACGCGCCATCAAAGCACCAGTAACACGAATTATGAACTTGAATTATCCACAGCGCAGAGTATTTCGTGGGCAGGGAGGTGCAACCGATCGCCGTCTCCCAAAACATAGAGCACGTCGACGSCAAACCCACGAATTAAATTCTTCGGACCACCACACCGAGGATACGCACCAAAATCCGAATCCAGAGAACATCGGACTTGATGGGATCGGCGACGAGGCCTGCGGTTCCCTTACAATAATACACACAGGGGGCGGTGGCGGTGGCGATGGCGATGGCGATGGCGATGGCGATGGCGAGAGATGGACTGGACTCGCCAGAGAGCAACAGAACCACATTTCCAGGGATAGATGCACAGCAGATTCGAGCTGCAACAACAACAACGAGCAACAAGCCACCGCGGAYGGCGATCGTAGCGAATCGCATATTGATGACAACTCCCACACCGCCAGAAATCCTGGAGAAGAAGAAGAAGAAGGCCCCCCTCCCCCTTACCTCGCCGAGATCAAGCACCTGAAACGTCGGATCCGCAACRTTCAAGAACTATCGATCCAAGCGAGCAGGGATTCAATCGCATCCGATGTTACAAAATACCAGGACAATGTGCTGAACGCCACCCAGAATTGTGTCAACGAATGGAGATCCATCGCGAGGCATTACAGCAAGAGCAACGACGACGAAGGTGACGAGACCTGCCTGCCGGCGTCTACCCGTACCGAAGTGGGACTGATCGTCTTTCAACTYATTCAATTGTCCGTTCAATCGGGACCCCTCTCGRGTGCAARGCCGGGGTATTTCAARCGATGCGGTGCCTCTGTTGCCAGRGTGGTGCTCGACTTTTTGGAAGAAGTCGTGCCGCAACACGAGGCGCTGGGCATCGATTGTATGGGATTTTCGACCAAACAACTGGAAGCAATGAGGAAATGGAAGGTGGATGCTSAGAAAGCTGTGGCAAACAACAAACCACCTTCAAAGTCGGTCCTGAAAAAAATGCAGCAGCAGCAGCAGCGGCAACAACAACCGAAAAAGGGGAAGAAGAAAAAGAAGAAATGAGAYAGACAAACTATAGTCCGTTTCGACTTACAAATAAGAAGAAAATTTTTGGTTTTGCATKGCYTCGTTTTCAACAAAGTTTTTATTTTAAGACCTTTTTAGTCACAAAAATCTCGACGCACGGTATTGATACAATAAGATATCTACACGGTCCATCTCATCCTCTAGAACACTACAGGCATGGGCTGTCAACCGAACTACTGGATCCGTGGAAGTTGTCGCTTCCTCTGAACAGTCAATCGGKATGTTTTGCATTAGGTCTTCCTGTATTCGAAGCAAACGATTGTAGTGTTTAGCATGCTTCTGGTAGCCAGAAAAAGAAAGCAACCTGTTCGTAGCGCGGTCTTCTTGGTAGGTGTCCTCCTCKAACAAGACACGGAACCTCTTTATTTCGCAATCTACGCTAAAGTGGCATGCTTTTCGGGTGCTTGACCACAGAATACCTATTACCATCGGGTCCAGCTTCGATTCTACGCGGTATAGACAATCATGAAACGGGACACCGGGAGTAGCATCGATGGACAATCTCGACAGAAAAGAAGAATTTTTTTTCGAGATTTGGGTAACCCCGATCGAAAACTCATCCGGAAGATCAACACTGTGGCTGCTTCTTTCACTGGTAAGGAGATGTTTTGAGAAGATCGTCTCCCCAGACCGATCTACCGCCAAACCTGCTGCCGARGCGGAGTCAAATTTGACCAATACCCGAACGTCCTCGTTTGTGTAAATATCATCCTGGAGATTGTACAACGCTAAGGTATCGTAGGAGGATGCATCCAATTCCCAGATATCTGTTTGATTGGTCAGGAGCAACAAGATTTGTTCTGGAACAAGGCCGGTGAAAAACTTTCTCACGACTTCCAAAGTACATCCATACGGTAGCCCGTGGACTAGAACGTACGCAGACTGGTCGATCTTTTCCGGKATACTGATTTGAGATAGATCTGGTGTCCACAATAACTGAGTCATCCTCCGCGGCTTTTTTACCGCGTTGTTCCGTTTTTGCGAATAGCTGTTGCGTTGTTTTTGTTGGTGCTGCCTCTTTTTTCCATTAACAACGTTTAAAGAGGCAATGTTTGAAAATCCCGATTTCGTCCCTTCTTTCTGCTGTTGTAATATCAAGGTGGACTCATCAATTACCTTGATTCCTTTGCGATTCTGTCGCTCTTGTTCCGTTCGAGCACGAGCCCTTCTCCCTAATTCCTTGATTGCGTCAGCAGACGGTTGTACAACTATTCTTTGCAKACTGGTAATAGCAGTTACATATTCGAAAGGATCGTTGGGCCTCTTGGCTTGAATGGTTTGTTCCTTCATTCTGCCTTCGCCAATTTGAAAGACATGACTAACAGAAGTATGTTCTTCCCTCGTGCAAACGCAACCATCTTGYACAGCGCTTTCCTTCCCATCGAACTCAACGACATGGTTGCCGCCTTTTTCTGCTGCTACTCCAAGAGCGATTTCATTTGGAACAAAAATTACATCGTCCTCGCTGATCTTTCTGCCATTGCTTGTTTCTCCTTCAAGCTCGGGTAGTAAAACGGACGAATGAACTCGTAAGGACAAACACAGAGGATACGAAATTTCTCTCTTCGACTTGGTATCCATCATTCGCCGAAGATACGACGCGATAAAAAYCCCGTGACTTGCCGATGACTCTCGACAATTTCAGGGAGAGTCTGCTCCTTTATACCATCTTCAATATCTGCGACGACGATTAACAAATTACTGTTTGTGTGATCTCTGTTACAATCTCGTTGCAATCGATTTTTTGTAACCCGTTTTCGTTAGACTCCATCAAACCTCGACTTGAGGCCATCTTAAGATCGCCCTGTTCTTACCAAATTGAATCGAAGTAGTCAAGGAATCGATCAATCAGAAACTGGGAATGTGAAGGCATAAGAAACCTGCAACAATGTGGAGTAGAAGAACTTGCATAATTACAAGAAGCACTTTTCCAAAAGAAGCATAGAATTTCATATAGGCCTGCTGTCCAACCTGATACTTGAAGGGTATTTGCCTAGCATTTTCTCTTCTAAGGTTCTCATCGATTTGGTGTTGTCTTTTATCTCTGATAAGTTTCAAATCAGCAATGAGTGGGATATCCATTACCATATCTCTGTTGAAAACCAAAGCTCCTGGTGATGTCTTCACTACTGCATTCACTGCATACCTGGTAGCATGCATTGCAGAGGCAAGGGCATTGTCAATAATCTGATCCTCATCAAGAAACTCTTCCTCGGGCGGCCTTGAATGAAGAGTGGCTCGTAGAACATTGGCAATTGTCTGGTGAACTCTCTCACAAACTGCATTTGCCTGTGGATTCTTGACAGTAGTTTGGACGCTCTTAATCCCATACTGATTCAGTAACTGTTTGAATGCGGTCCCAATGAATTCTGAGCCATTATCATGGATACACCTGTTGGGTCTTGGATATCTTGCTAACCAACAGTTTGAAAACTGCTCTGCTATGTGCTCACTTGATTTGTTGTTGATTCTGATGATTTCCAATAGGTTCGTGACTGGATCAATGCAGGTAAGTGCATTGATCACTAATTCTGTTTCATCTGGGAGAAGGATTTTCCAGGGGCCAATCAAGTCAACACATACTTCATCCCAAGGGACAAGCTTGGCCTCGCGAGCTGGTAATAGACCATGTCCCTGACCTAGTTGTTTGAATCTGTGACACTCRTCTGGACACTGGTATTGTTTGCACCGTAAACTAAGTCTTGGGGCATAAAATCTGGCGCTGATGGTTTCATAGAGCCTTGTGCTTCTGCAGTGTCCCAATAGGAGGTGGTACCATCTTAGGGTCTTGTCTACAAGGCCATCTGGCAAGTAGATCTTCCAGTTGTTATTAAATGTCACTGTGAGCAGTTCGAAGGTGCCTATCCTTCTTTTGATGTAGTGCTCTGGGTCAGTTTCAAGCAGATATTGGCACTGGGGATCCGTGAGTTGGTATGTGTAGAGGCTTGCATTTGTGATTGGATTCTCCATTTCTGACACCGGTGGTAAATTGAGCAAGCATTCATGTAATTCTGGCTCCAAGTAAAATACATCCTCTGGATCCTCTTGAGCGACAAACTCTTTAAAGTTCACAACTGTTCCTTTACTCTTTTCATATATTTTCTGCTCTTTGTCCCCCACAGTGCACGGATCCATTCTAGCACTCGGGAAAAACAGTCTGCAAGAACATTCTTCTTGCCTGGAATATATTCCCAGTAAATATCGAAGCCTTCCAGGCTTAGCTTCCACCTGAGAACACGGGACTGGGACAACGTCCTGAATATAAGGTTCTTATGATCAGTGTAGATGTAGATTTTGCCCCTGTAGAGCATATTTCGGTATTCTTTGAGGCACAGGATGATAGCAAGTAGCTCTTTCTCCATAGTTGTGTAATTCATTTGGGTTTTGTTCAGTTTCTTTGACCAATATGCAATTGGTTTGCCATTCTGTAGGATTGCAGCTCCGAGCTGGTAATCGGAAGTGTCAGTGTAAATGTGAAAGGGCTTATTCAGATCAGCAAAGGTGTTGATAGCATCGTGTGCCAGGAGGGCCTTCATTTCTTGAAAAGCCTGATTACATGCTGGGGTCCAGATGTAAGGTCCGGAGCCTGTGAGGGCTGTTAGTGGGGCCAGTACGTGTGATCTTCTAGGCCACATGGACTTGTAATAGTTCACTGCACCAAGGAAAGAGCGGACCTGTGATTGATTTTGGGGAACTCCCATTTTCAATATCCCATCTACCTTCTTTTGCCAAGGCTTGACTCCTGTTGGGGTGAGCCAAAATCCAAGGAAATCAGACTCCTTCACTGCCCACTCACACTTGAGTGGATTGCACTTCATTCCATTGGACGCTAACCGTTCTAGGACTGGGTCTACCAGAGACAGGTGTTTGCCAAATGGTCCTCGGGACCAAATCCCCATATCGTCAATATATACTTCAACATCCAAACCATTTAGGATCTTGGTGATGAAGGCCTGGGCATAATCTGGAGATGATTTAAGTCCCATTGGTAGTCTTAAGCATCTGTAATTGCCATGGGTGGTAGTGAGAGTGCATATTTTCTGGCTCTCCTCATCCAATTCAAAGCAATAGAACATCATAGAGAGATCAATCTTGGTGAAGTGATCATACCGTGTTCTTCGGTTCATGATGTCTTGGATTCTGGGGAGATTGAACTTGGGCCTTTTAATCCTCTTGTTTAATTCCCGTAGATCAACAAGCCATCTAAAGGCTGGAAAGCCCCATTCCGAGTTGCCAGTGGGTGTGATAACCCCTTCATTGACCAGATGCTGGCATTCCCTTTGAAAAACATCTTTGTGTCTGTAAGGGACTGGATATGGATTTATGTAAACTGGTTCTGCATTATCCTGTAGATCAATGTGGATCTTTTCATGAGGATATCAACCTAGTTTGCCATCAAACAATTCTGTGTGTTTGGCTAGCATCTCTGTGAATGCTAGTCTTTCTGATCTGCTCATGTGCTCTTGCTGGTCTGCAACCTGCTCTGGAGTCACTTTCTGGTACTGCGCGTCCAGGATTTGATTAGGCTTTGTACGTTCAGTCGTAGCCCTGGCAGTATCTACTGCACTGCTGGCAGCATCTGCTGCTAAATAACTGTCCGAACCGATTGCACGTCTGCAATTTTGTGGTTGGCAGCTTGGGAGTAGATGAAACTCTACGAATCCTCCATCNAGATAGTGAGTGAGCAGCAATCTCAACCACTCACTCTCACTCTTTATTGTAATCACCGTATTATACCACACTAAAGAGTATCCGTACATTTCGCAGGTTATGAGCAACAATAGACCCACCTCAGCTCATCACCATTAGTAGCATAACAACCCAACAGTAGTAGATTGATTTTCTATTCACCCATCAGTCATAGCAGGACGCTGCTCAACAAGCGTTTACAGGCTGAGTCGACATCCCGGAATTTGGACAGCGGACAGCAATAAAAATTCCTGGAAAGAGAACCCAGTACAAAATCACGTAGCACCCTACGGTACAAATTCTCAGAACACTAGTGTCACCAAGAACACTACCAGTATCCGCAACAACAGTACACCACCATGGCACCAACAAAGAAACGGTCGGCAACACCAGGAGGTCGCGGAGGCAACCGAAACAACAATCCAAAATCCAAAACTCCAGAGATAGGCAAATATCTAATAAAAACACCTCCTCGACAATCCCATACACCGAGTAACCTCAAGCTCATCCCATACGATGGGACAATTCAAAGAGAACTCAGAGCACTGGAATGAGTATTCCCCCCTCAATCCACACCAGTGATCTACGACAATGAGCTCTTTGCCTTCAAACCAAAATACCCACCATCGCCAACCAGTTATATGACCCACCTTACTGTTATTCACACCAAGGAACTCAACAGTACCAATAAAATAACAGCACTCGGCGATAACCTCCGAGACCTACTCCATCGGAACCACTTCCGAATAATTGACAAAGAGACAAGATATCATTACAGCATTGCCATGATAGAGTATATGAATAAACTGCTTCCCCCTACCAAAGAAACACCACCAGAAGCAGTCCCAGCCCGACGACAATCTAAACCCCCTCCTCATCTCACAGGAAGCCCAGACCCACCCTCTAGAGAAGAAATCCGGCAACAAATACTCAACAAACTCACTATAAACCCCTCATCAGCACGTCAACAGGATCCAGCAACAAGTGACAGTGAATTGTCAATGAGCTCCATGGAAATACCACCAGCCGACCTCATTAAACAATTCGCGAAAGAACAAGAACACCACTTAAGCAAACAGACGGCACAAGAGGACCAGGAGGAACACATCACTGATCCGGAGGACAGTGTAGAAGAAAGGATCACACAGTATGAAAAACAATATGAAACTATTGAAAATGAGATTAGATCAATTCAAGACAGCTTTGATACTACCAATCCTACACAAAATACACCAACACTGGCAGACCAACTTAAGGCAAACGACGACAAATGGACCCGCAGACTTACCACGATCGATAAACAGATCCTTCAACTGCAGATAGGATACGAGACAGTCATTCAATCAACCAAAACCGAACTGGCTAATACCAAGGAGGTGCTACACGCCACGAAAGCGGAACTGGATACTGCAACAGCAAACCTTCAGGCTGCCCTACAGACAGTCAACACCCTGAAGACCCAACTAAACTCACAAACAGATGAGTTACAGGGAGTACTCAATATTAGCACTGACCTCCAGAGCAATCTAAATGCAGCAGCCACCACAACGTGGGCACTAAACCAACGCACCACGAAAGCCAACTCAGTTCTTGCCTCCATTAAGAATGAAACCATCCAACTGAAACACCTTCGTGATGAAGCAAGCAGTATAACCACTCGGACACCGACTATCACCGCAGAACTCACTGATCAACTAAACACCATAGTCGAACAAAGCACGGAAAAGCTAAAGGAACAAAGCAAAGCAATTGAAATTCAAGTCACAAGTGCTGTATTGGAACAGACACAACTGATGGAATCAACGCTTGAGTCAACAATAGATGAGATCATCAAAAACAAGCTGGAACACAAAGAGCATATAGTCCAAAGCCTCAAAGATACAGTCATCTCTCAAGCTAAACACGAAATAGTATCACAAGCAACCGAGACAATAAAAGAGGTTAATAATGACCTAACAAAAACAAAGAACAATCTCCAACAGATATGCAACAACCATCTTGCTAAACTCACGTCTTGTAAACAAGAAATAACACTCGCAATGGACCAATCAGCCTCAGCAGCACAGGAAAATATAGCACTTACAAAACACATTGCTGAAGCGGACATAACTCGGTCGGTGAAAGAACACATTACAACTGATCCATCGGTTGAAGAAACTATCAACACCCAAATCAATTCAACCATAAAATCAATAGTAGCATCTAGTGAGTTCAAAACGGACATCGATGCAACAATTCATACATACGTAACCCAATCAAATGACTTGAAGGACCTACTACAACATCAAGTACATGATATCATCACCACCAACAACAGCACCAACATCAGTCAACAGCAATCCGAAAAACAAAATAAAAAGTATCAAACGAAAACCAAATACATGAACACTCACATTGATAACAACACCACCTCCCCGGCTACCGATCAACATACATTCAGCAGCTCCCTCCCATTTGATGCGAGAGGAAACAGTGACAAAAACTTCGATATATATACGGAGCGGAAGCAGCAACTCTGGGATGAGAAAACTACTCACTACCACAACCATCGAATCAGCAAAGCAATACATGCGATGGACTTCAAAGACTTTAACCACAACCTGATCCCGACAACAAATCGATACCTCACCTCCACCRAATTCACAGCCATATACAATGAACTGTATGGAATGATGCAGTTGGAAAGCCTTCCCCTAGTTCCTCTCGATAAGCTTCCGGAACTGGAAACATGCATTCCCCCTGCTCACACCGAAACAGAGGAAAATATCATCAAGATTGGAGCCTATATATACCGCCGTATCTCAGGCCTAATACCACTGACTCATCTCCTTCTCCGAGGACTAATCTCCCCATATGCTCAAAACAACAAAGGATATGAGGCCCTATATGCATTGGCACGCCACTCCCTTGACTACCTGAAACCAACACAGAATGGATGGGGACCGGATTGGACACAACAAGATGACCCTGGGACATACGTAGGCAAACTACAAGAACATGTTAGAACCAGTCGCCTCAGTTGTAATCATCAATACACTGAATTTGAACAAAGCCACGAGTTCGTATACCAAGCAATGACACATTTCAATTGCACTGCGGGATGCTGCCTCCTAGTCCAACTGGAAAATCACAGGAGACTAGTAACACCGAACTTTAGACACAAACCAATCCCGGCACACTTGCAACTTACAGCCCTAACCAACTTCATTATGGATCACCCCAACATCACACCAATTGCCTAGCAACCAGCCCCGACAATCATTACAAAATTGGAGGCAAATAAAGGAGGTGGAAACAAAGGGAAGAAATTTGAATACAGGAATAAAGTCCAATGCGAATGCTGCAAAACGTATGGACACAATGTAGGGGAACAAATATGTCGATTCGGCGCACAACTCCACTATGCTCAACAGTATGCCACAAATCAGCCAGCAGACTTCAAAATGAATGCAATCAAACATAACAACATGTACACCAAAAAGGTAGTCCATCATTTTGAAAGCACCTTGAACGGTCGACATATTACCAAAGAAGACCATGAACGAGAACGCGAAGATCTTGCTCAGCTGTTCACAACGGTCTCCTCAGACGAATAGGATACACGCCGTGTTCCTAGCGGAGCTCGGCCTATCAGACACAATCATGACCCTCCAACAACCCAAACACGAGTCATGGAACTAGATCATCGAGGTTTTCCACCTCCACGGAACTCCCCACATGACAATGACATCTTCACACACTGCAAGACACCAGCGGACGAGCCAGCGGACGACCAACCACATGCACACCACGCCACCGCTAACGACCATGGAGAATACTATACCACACAGAACCTATCAACACCATTGTCCTCCGCATATACTGAACAAACAACAATGTGCAGCAATACTAATAAGAGTACAGCAACAAGCAACAGTAACAGTACTAAAGAAGGGACTATCACAAAGCTTCACGATACAGCATCGGTACAAGCTGACTGTAGTACTAATTGTACACAAATTCAACGAACAACACACACAAGCGAAGACCAATCCCACGAACGACATAAGCCAAACACTCCTGATACTACAACATCCAGGTACACTCCTAGTACTAAAGCGTTCAAGTACACACTTCAGACGGTACAAACAAAAACCCAATGCGAGACATGTAATAAACTGGAACATACAGACACGTATAACCCGGAATACTACCCACGTGCAAATGATCTCACCCCATTCACGTTCTACGCAGAATCCCTGGCATCTGAGTACGATACCCGTCTCCCATACATCCGCATGACACACCCAACACTTAGGAAAAACATGCGCAAACGGATAATGATAGCGACCACGTCAGTCAATGAAACTATAGCCCAACCACCACAAGCCGACTCTGGGGCTAACATGTCAGCCACGAATCAAATAAAACTTCTTCATGAATATAAACAATATAAAACTCCAATGCCAGTTGGGGTATTCTCGGAAGACGCTACTCCGGACAATGCGCTACACGCCTACGGCGAGGGCTATATACACATAATATCAGACCAGGGAACTGTCATGCGTTGGAAAACACTGTATACGCCCAAATCAACAGGAACAATACTTTCCCCTGAACACTACCGGGAGTCACGTGATTTCTACGCATTCGTGCAAACAGGACAAGCAAACAGCAAAGGAACAGTTAGTTTCATAAACAAGCTTAACCAAACTATCGAGTCTATTCAGACAGTAAGCCTCAACAATGGTCTTTGGTACACCACAAACAAGGTCATCATCGACAATGAGCTGGAGAATGTACACATCGCGAAGGCACTGCAAAAATATAAAACAGCCGCATCGCGACAACAACACAGGCAAGTATGTAACAAAGTTTCCGAAACCAATTCCGAAACCAAAACATGGTCAACTGGACTATCGAAAGCATTAAAGAACCTAGAACTTTGGCACCAGAGATACGGCCATATCTCCCCAAGCACACTTGTTAAGACACAGAAAGTAGTCGATGGTATTCCCCCTCTTCCATCGTCTACACCATACTTTAAATGTCCCTTCTGTGAGAAAAGCAAGATGACCAAATACACAGGAAAACGCAAACCACCTAAAGAAAAATTTATCCCTATGCAATCCTTACACATGGATCTTTCTTTTGTGAGCCGACCCCCAAACCTTACAGGCATCCTTAATAATAATGCAAAGCCCCTACCGACCCTCAAGAAGAGCCGTCAGGGCCACATTGGATTCCTCACCATCATAGATGCTGCTACGAGAGCACTGTGGACCTTCCCTCTCAAATCCAAGGAACCCCCATTGAAGATAGTCGATCAGTTCCTATCAAAACATGGCATCAAGACAACCAACCCACGCGACGCTATCATCACAACTACGAACAATGGCTACCTGGCACATTCGCAGGCTTTCAGACAGACAGCTCACACACACTCCTACAATGTAACACCACAAGATAAAGACTACTTCCTTGACCTACTACCACAACACCTTGACTGCACCATCATGACGGACGGGGGAGGGGAACTAGCAAACTCAACCAAATTCAAGACCACAGCAACTCAACATGGCTATGACGTCATCTCCACAGCAGCAGATGCATCCTCACAGAATGGACTAGCGGAACGCCCACACAGAACACTAAAGGAACGCATACGATGCCTACTATATGCAGCTGGCCTCGGCACTGAATACTGGACAGATGCTCTCCTACATGCCACATGGCTCTACAATCGCACGTATCACAATGCGATTAACATGACCCCCATGCAACTGTATACCGGAAGGATCCCTCTTGTGGACAACCTCATAACTTTTGGAGCAAAGATCACAGCAAAAAGACCAGGGACAAGACCCACAACCACACATCCATGGACCTATGACGGGATCTTCCTGGGCTATGGAAGAACCACAGACAATATCAAGTACTTTGATATCCACACTGGAACAGATAAGATTGCTTGCCATGACTCCAAGGATGAATTTCAATATGGAGCTATACCAACACAACGATCTCCAGCAGCCTCACATCTCCTTGAAACCTTCTTTGAAGGGGATAACAGCGAACACACCACTAACAAGCCCCCAGACCCAGTTAAACTCACATTCAAAGACCCCAGGCAACGTAACCTGGAGAACATCGTACAGGAGATACTGAAAGATTCACCACTCCCCTACACCGCGGCTATGGCAAAGATGACTATACAGCTTCATCGCACCAAGTTTGAGAGACCGGATATAACAGCCCTTGTCCCAGAACTGGAAACTCTAGATATATCCACTAACATGTATACAAATGAAACCTCACACACTCTTCCTCTTTAAAAACACCAACACTATTCATCCCACCATGGGATTCATAGTCAGCAGCCATCCGGACATAACAAATGCTGTGGAACTCACAGCTATTCAACCAGGAACTATAGCCCATACACAGATCAGGGGATGGAAAAGGCGTCTCCGAGGGACAATCATCACTAAGGTGGAAGATAGAGCTATCCGCAACAGACAAGATATTATTGATGCCATCCAACACGCCAAACAAACACACCGAACTACTATCAAATTTACCTTTGGCTCCCTCACTGGATTCGCACTCAGTGGTGAAGGCGTCCCAACACTCCAAGCAGACCAACTAAATGTTATAGCCCATCACCTTCACTCCCTCAATCATCAGCAAGACCTATGGCAAAACAAACAGGATTGGCCACAACCGATTGATTTGCCTGAGACTACAGCAACACAAATACAGATATCGAAACTAACTCGACGGAAACTCATGCAAACATCACAATGGGATGGATTCCTACAATCTGAATGGAAACAACTTAACTGGTACCACAAAGTAGGAATGTTTGGGGATCCAGTAAATGCAACACCAGATATGACAATTCTTCCGTGGGTCTGGACATATATTGAAAAAGAGAACCCGTTAACAGGCGCCAATGAGCCTAAATCGCGGGGCACATGCAATGGTGGAAAAAGGTACAGAAAGGCCGTTACCCTAGCTGAAACATATGCAGCATGTGTCGAACAGCCAATCCACAGACTCACCTGGGCAATATCAGCAGCACTTAACCTCATCTGTGTGGGTTATGACGTTGGGAATGCCTTTGCAGAAGCACCACCGCCTAAATCCCCATTCTTCATGAAAGTAGATGAGCCCTTTCAGCAATGGTGGACTGAATGCCTACACAATGAGCCCATTCATCCCAACCAAGTCATCCCTGTTCAAAAAGCACTGCAAGGCCACCCAGAAGCACCACGGCTATGGGATAAGTATATTACAGGCATTCTCACCAAAGAACTNGAGGTCTATTCCAGTCATCATTAGAAAGTCCCTTCCTAGAATCATGTCATATTTGCAAGGGGCTGAAAAGAGCCTTGCATTGATTCCTCTGGTATATTTGCCGTTGCCAAACTCAGGGAGCCGAATATTGGAAATGAAGACGTACTTGGATGTATCAAAACTTCCCTGAGCCGTTGTAGTGACTGAGCTGAATCTGTCCTGAAATGGGGTTGTTCCTGGTGGAAGGCAGCGCTCGTGAATGAGACACATTGTACTCCCACTATCTAGTAGAACCTTGAATGTATTCATAATCGGTAAGTCTTGGATGGCTTTGCATACTAGGATGACCACTGGTAGTACGTCTTGCATATTCGGTGGTGTTTTCAGAGCTCTCAAGGTGGTTGCCGATGGATTCTTAAGAGCTTCATCATTATCAAGACCATAAAGCTCAAGGCTATTTGATCGAGTGAACGGTGGTGGAGGCAATGCAAAGTAAGCCTCGCTTGAATGTCACCACTGTTGATTTGGTCCTTGGCCTTGTCCTTAGAATTGAATCGTTGAGCCCGGATTACTGTGGGACTGTAATGATACATGGCTTGGAGGACCACTGGAGTTGGAGCCATGGTAATTCTGAGTTTGGATCTGCATCGATTGTGGTTTCATGTTTCCATGTTCATCCATATAATATAATCCTGGAGGGAACCGCATACTGCTGTTGTTTGCATTTGAATTTCCCTGGCTTCCTCCGTTGCTGTTACTCCGATTATTATCATTGTTACTGCCTTGGTTGTAACCCTCTTTGTTGAACCGACACTCACCCCACAGATGTTGCCCCTTGTGTATTCTACAAGGTGTTGCATTAATTCTATTCCGTCTCTCTTCCAGGGTCTCATTTTGTCTGTTTCTATTGTTGTTGTTGTTGTTGTTTCCTCTTCTTTGTTGCTTTCCATTGTTCCTTCCACATTGTCTTGCATTAGTATCTGTAGTATCATCTGCTGGTCTTTTTCTCGAACGTTGCTGCTGTTCTTCATCTGCCATTCCTTTTTGTTCAGCCATGAACTCTATGATTTCTTCAGTCGTGTCCCTCAAGATATCTCTCCCACACTTCTTGTAGTTGTTCTGCCAGGCTTTGGGGAAGGATTTGAAAAGGATCTGTCTGATCTCTCTTTCTGATAGGGGTTCGCAGACGCCATGAAGAATGTTGGCTCTGGAGCAGCATCTCTCAATTTTGTCGGCGTGTGCTTCACAGGAGATTGAATGAGGCTTCCTTACAGCGTCTGATTTCAAGTAATCAATAACGTCGTCCCTNCAACACAAATACAGATATCGAAACTAACTCGACGGAAACTCATGCAAACATCACAATGGGATGGATTCCTACAATCTGAATGGAAACAACTTAACTGGTACCACAAAGTAGGAATGTTTGGGGATCCAGTAAATGCAACACCAGATATGACAATTCTTCCGTGGGTCTGGACATATATTGAAAAAGAGAACCCGTTAACAGGCGCCAATGAGCCTAAATCGCGGGGCACATGCAATGGTGGAAAAAGGTACAGAAAGGCCGTTACCCTAGCTGAAACATATGCAGCATGTGTCGAACAGCCAATCCACAGACTCACCTGGGCAATATCAGCAGCACTTAACCTCATCTGTGTGGGTTATGACGTTGGGAATGCCTTTGCAGAAGCACCACCGCCTAAATCCCCATTCTTCATGAAAGTAGATGAGCCCTTTCAGCAATGGTGGACTGAATGCCTACACAATGAGCCCATTCATCCCAACCAAGTCATCCCTGTTCAAAAAGCACTGCAAGGCCACCCAGAAGCACCACGGCTATGGGATAAGTATATTACAGGCATTCTCACCAAAGAACTTGGATTTAAGACAACCACACACGAACCATGCTTGTACTATAAACATGATAACACAGGCCTCACACTCATCCTCAGGCAAGTCGACGACTTCCTAATAGCCAATGCTGACGAATCCGTATGTGACAACATAAGGCAATTAATCCAGGATAGAATGACCAATCCCCTCAACATACTTGGTACTATCAGAAAATTCAATGGGATTCATGTAAATCAAACCCGACACTACAATCACTTACACTGTTGCACTTATATCAAAAAGATATCAGCTCACCACGGCTGGGACTTAAATGAAGCTAAGAGACAGACACGAATGAGACCCACACCAATGAATGAGAGTGCCACATATCAGAAACAAATACAGCTATCAGAGGGCCCGGAAGACCCAATCGACGCGTATAAGCTACAACAATCAATGGGCTTCAATTATCGCCAGTGTATAGGAGAATTAATCTATGCCCTCACAATTTGCCGTGTGGACATTTCTCTCGCCGTTATCACCCTTAGTCAACACTCACACTCACCGGCCAAAATACACTTTGAAGCAATAAAGCAGCTATTCCTCTACCTACTGATTACCAAGGAGGACGGACTCACATACTGGCGCCCCAAACCGCGAATGGATCTCCCAGACATGCCTCTACCAACACCATATACGAACGCCAACATCCTATCTAAATTTTACCAGACCATGGATCCCCTACAAATACACGGCTCATGTGATACAACTTGGGCCTCTGATCGACTTCAACGGAGGAGTATGGGGGGAATTATAATGATGCTGGCAGGTGCTGCAGTTTATTATAGAACCAGATTGCAACCAACTATAGCCCAAAGCTCCACAGAAGCAGAATTCACTAACATGGCAGATGCTGGAAAAGCTGCTTTATACTTAAGATGGATCATGGAAGAACTCTGGATTCCGCAAACAAAATCAACACCAATTATAGCTGATAACCATGGTGCAGTACAAATGGCAAATGCCCATCAACCAACTAGAAGAACAAGACACGTAGAGATGAAACACTTTGTTATACTACAATGGACAGATGATGAGCACATTAACTTCATTGAAACACGATCTGATGAAAATTACAGCAATTTACTGAGCAAACCAACTGGACGGACCAAGTTCCTGGAACATTCAGATATATTCATGGGACAGCTACGACCAGACTACACATACTCCCCCTTGTTAACCACCCAACACACCCCATTTGTTGAGGATAAAGCCACTATCCCAACAACAACAGCGGACACGACAATCAACACAATGTCATTCTGCTCCACTTGCAGGAATCTAGACCCTCTTCAAAATTTACTACTTAAGAGTAAATTTGAATCGAGTGAGTCCCTAGATTCTGCAAGTGCGGGGTGGTGTGAGGCAGTACCACGTAGTAAACCACGTAAATCACGAGTAGATAGTGAGTGAGCAGCAATCTCAACCACTCACTCTCACTCTTTATTGTAATCACCGTATTATACCACACTAAAGAGTATCCGTACATTTCGCAAAGATTGCCCTGTTCTTACCAAATTGAATCGAAGTAGTCAAGGAATCGATCAATCAGAAACTGGGAATGTGAAGGCATAAGAAACCTGCAACAATGTGGAGTAGAAGAACTTGCATAATTACATGAAGTACTTTTCCAAAAGAAGTAGAAGTAATCAAGAAAGAACAAGAAGAAGGGTCTTGTTCATGACAGTGCATGGAACACTACTACTACTACTACCAGTACTAGTAGTACTAGTACTACTACTAGTAGTAGGAAACTTGAGGAACCATTATGTCGGTTTGTGTGACGTAGTACTACTACTGCTACTACTACTGCTGCTACTACTACTAGAATAGTAGTTCTTTAAACAACAACAACAACAAGAGTACTTGAGCAAGCCTGCTTGTTCACAACACCACACTTATTCTCCCTTCTTGACTCTTTTGCATCTACTACTGCCTCTTAATTTTTGTTGTATTTGTTGTGCTGGCAATCAAGTTATGCCTACTACTATTGGTGATACTACTACTAGGAGTATGTTTAGTTTTGGTGACTGTCCCCTTAGCTAGTACACAAATGCATTAATCCATTCTTTATCCATTCATACAGCAAAAGACTGGTATTGACATGTACTAGTGGGATGATTACTTACATTTGATCTAGAGCAAATGCYACCAGCTTGATGCAAATCCCCATTAAACAGAGGTACTGTAATGAAGTCTTTCGAAACATACTTTTGCTGTTTACACTCTTTAGAAACCCATAATCATTAAGTTCCTTGAAAATAGATTTTGTTTCAGTTGTTATCGTTTGAGATATCTCAAAGGTGTATGTTCTGTATCAACATTAACAAAAATATGGATCAGAGCAAAACATTTTCAAGTGATGCACCTATCCTTGTAATCATTGCTACAGATAATGAATAACCCAATGAACAAGTTTTGTTTAGATATAGCTAACTTAGAATGTTGTGTTAAGAATACACCGGCACCAAGTTTGACCGCTTTTTACCCGAACCTAAATCCCCAGAGGATCCTTGTTTTTCCTGTCAGCCAAACGTGTCTTTTTGGAAAATTTACCCTTTCTATGTTTTTCTTTCCATGCGTTACGACCAGAAGTGCTCTTCCCGGTTCCATCATGGGTATTCATGAACGTTTTCTTCTCTTCTTCTCGTTTTTGTTTCTTCTCGCTTCGCCCTTCTTCACCTAAGTCAGGTAGCTCAAAGTCGTCACCTTCAAGGCCGTCTAGATTCACATCTCCGTCGCTGAATGACTGAAGGGGATCCTTAGCAGAACGACGCTGCTTCCCTCCCCTGTTCTTCCTCTTTTTACGTTTGCGATTCAAATCTGCTACATGCATACCTCTTGGGAGCAAGTATTTTGGAATATGCCTGTTGATTCGTCAAAAACAAATACACATGAAAAAGATGTTAAAACGATGTAAAAATCTGASAAGAACGATTCCAGGCGATGCATGTTAAAACTCGCACATSGGGGAAAGGTTACGTACTTTAGGTGCTCTTGTACTTTCGATGCATGCGTTGCAAGGCGATCATGACGCAGGAGTTGTAAGTCGTTCGGGTTGTCCTCGAAGTGAGCCTGGAGGCGTTCCGAATTGAGAATTTCCGCACGGAGCTCTGCTGCACGGGCTTCCTTGATGGAATGTTTGGTGACCGCTCTCGAAACATCTTCTACTCGGTACCGAAATCCCTCAATTTCGCGCAAGTCAAAGTCGAGTGGTGATGGTTGAGATTGCTCATTTAAATGAGTGTCATTCGAAGCATCCGCCGATTCCGCTGTTGACGATTGAAGGGTATCGGTAGCGGCTCCAGCGTTTGAAATTTTTGGTTGGTCGTCTTGAACTGCTTGTAGGACTTCGTACTGGTCATAAGAATCCTTTTCCACCAAACTCAAAGCGACTCCTTTCGCTCCTCCACGAGCTGTTCTGCCGACACGATGGGCATAGGATCTCGCAGATGGAGGAAAGTCTACATTGACCACGAAGGATACATTGCGAAAGTCCAATCCACGCGAAACTCCGTATTCATCGTCTTTCTTCTTGCCTTTTGCTTTTTGTGGTGCGTCACTGTCGTCGTCACTGTCGTCTCTATCGTCGTTGTCGCTTTCGTCTTCTTCGTCGTCTGTGTCRACTGCATCCGTGCTTTCGTCGGTGGCAATCAAGTAATCRAAGTTTCCAACGTTGAACTGTTCKATKATATTCAACCTACTCCGAAACGGGAGYTCGGCATTCAAAACAGACGATCGAATATGGAACTGTTCCAAAAAGAGTTTGAGTCTATAGCCCATGTCTGTTGAGTTGACAAAAAATATCCCCTTTCCCTTTAGCAATCCGAGTTTGAGGAAGACATACAAAACCAAGTTTTTGTCTTTTCGAGGTAGCTGTAAATAAAATTGAGTCAAATGTCCACTTCCATCGTTCTTGTTTGCCTCGTCGTTTTCCAATTTCAGCACGACCGGCGAATGCAAAACAACCTTTTTCAACGAATTGAGCTCTGGAGACAGTGTGGCAGACATGAGAAAACCCTGACAAATTCGTGGCAAGGAGCGAATGATTTCTGAAATGTCATCCTTGTAGCCTTTARTTACAGAGTTGATCGTATTCGATTGATWCGTTTTTTTTGTTGATTGAGAGAAAGGCAGTCACAAAAATGGTTAGGATACGACGACGAGAAGAAAAATGAAATCGGTAGCAGCCGAGAACGTTCCAGCAAAGTAGATCGCAATGAAAAGGTCAACCGATGATCGTCACCCGGGCYACACTTGCACTTTCTCTCCGAACACACHGCAGTTTTCTTTTCTCGTGCATTATCGATTCTTACCATAAGAAAGTACCAAATCTGCCTCGTCGACCACCAGGGTTTCCATCGAATCCTTAAGATTRACATCACCGTTCCGGATGTGTGTTAGCAAACCAGCGGGAGTAGCCACAATCACGTCCGGTCGATCTCGYAGCATTGCCTTTTGCCGCGCCAGTTCTTGGTGCGCCTTGTCCCCGCGCCCACCCGTTCGGGTTGCGCTTAGAACCGCCAGAGAGACTACCTCGTCGCAATAGTAGACCAGGGATTGCAGGGTTTTGAAMACCTGCGAACAAAGCTCTCGTGTGGGAACTAGGACGATGGCCCGAACCCCTGGAGTATGGTTCGACGATTCGGAGGATCGAAGAATTTTCTGCAACAGAGGCAGGCAATACGCCAGGGTCTTTCCAGATCCCGTCTTTGCTCTGACAAGCAGATCGCGTCCGGAAGAGATCGCCAGGGGAAGGCACTTGGATTGTACAAGTGTGGGGCGAATGTGACCAAGTCTTTGAACGGCCTTTCGGATACGGTTGTCGAGTCCGACCGATTCAGCGAGCGACGAAAATGTTTCGTTCGGGTCGAGGATGGAAGACGCCATTGCAATTGACGTTGATACTGCGAATCAAAATAAGACKTAAGGCAGTAKTGATCAACCAATTATCCTTCTTGCTCCTGAAAGATGGTTCTTGTTGGGTGTTATCCCAAAAGCTAACGAAACTGTGGTGAGTTCAGGGCTTCTKWAGRAAAMCACTTAGTGCGAATGTGACAAGCAAGAGATGTCTACTCTACGGGTAGGGGAGCGAAGTGCTTGTTCGTGAGACAAAATCTGAAAAAAAGTTCGTGTTTCCTGAAAAGAAACTATTCCCTAAAAGAAAGCGATTGGTGGTTGTCGTTGGGATGAGCCACCGAACGTAAATATTTCATTCACGGATACTCGTGAGCAGATTTTACTTTTTTACGAACCGTCTCGCTTTGGCGTGATCCGACTAGCACTGTGATACTCCAGCTAACAGTGGGGAGTGTATGGCAAAAATTGGTAGCTCTTATGAGAGGTCTAAATAAGCGGAGGTGACAAATTAGGAGAAAAACGATGGGAAGACAGAAACATGACGCGTGCGAACTTCCTACTCTTTCTACTGCTTCCACTTCCAGCTATTATTTTCGGCTGGCATATGCGCGCAGACCCATCCACCATGTGTTCAACGTACACAGAAAAATTACCATGGTAGAGCTCTCTTTACATGAGAGCCGGCTATGCTCTCGATCCTAACCTCCCATCTACCTGTCCATCAGACCGTATTAAAATTATCGTGTTCGTTGTTGTGTTGCTGGAAGGTGGAAGGAGAGACCAGACCGTGGGTTGTATCGACGGCACTATTTAGTTCTGTTGTGTTGAGGCAGTCCAGGGACGGTCCAATTCGGTCCAGTAGTCTAGACTAGACTAGACGACAACGAACTAAAATGGAACCGAGAGAAGGTGGAAGCAGCTTGAGTGCAGCGGAGGGAGCTGCTGCATCTATGGATTTTACTGCGGCTACGCGCTCGCGTCGCGTGCATTCCAACGTGAAAAATTCACCGCAGAGAGCGTACCGGGATGGCCGCTGCAGCRGCATGTATTGCGATGGGATGTGTAGCTACTCGAACAACACCCGTAATAACAACTGTAGYAAAAGTGGCAACAACGATAGCGACATGGGGGGTAGAAAGGCAGATGATAAAATCTCTGGGGGCGAAACACGCCCTCCGATAGCCGTAGGAGACTCGTTTTACGAGGACGACATGGCAGACTATTGCTGCAACTGCAATCAAGGGGAAGATCGGGGCAACGATATGGGTCAGGACGAAGGCAAGAATGCCGAAGGGGGTCGTTTCATCAGGGGGGGGAAMGAGGCTCCGAAGTTCGTAGATTTATCAACACCCACACTGATTGATGAGGTCGATATCTACGAAAACGAAGAGGAAGAGCGCGAGATGGTGAAACTGGAATATGARAGAATACGACGGAATGCTTCTGCTCCCATAGGATCCCATTCTCGCACTCCTGATACTGCAAGCATCTACTACAATCCTCGCAGTCGTTTCGGTGCGATGAACATGACCTTGAACGTGAACGAAGCCGGATCGGTACGCCGCACTCCCGGTGCAATGATGTACCGATCGAACTACGAGGCTWCGAATMAAAACCAAGCAGCCTCCACGGCAAGTGACTCTCAATCACACCCCGAAAGGAGCGATAGTTTCGAAAGGGAAAGCATGCGACGAACGCCTGGTGCAAGCAAGATGCATGCMTCTGCTTTGGCAGGTGGCGCTGCTCCTAGCCCTACGAAACTTCCACAAGACACGAACCGCGCTTCCCAAGGAACGGATGTATCCGGCCTTGGATTTGGCTTGACCTTGTCGTCGCCATTGGCCACTAGGGAAAGAGGGTTGGATAGCGACCGGACTGCTTCCGCGAGGTCTTTGAGCAGCAAGGATCCAAGCACGACCTCGGGTGGTAGCACTACCAAGAACAGCTCTCTGGATTCACCCTGGTCGAAAGCTCCCCAACAAAAGCAACAAGATCACATCCCCAGCGAAGGACGGAATTTGTATTCTCCGAATACATTGCGTCTCACCGAAGACCTTGGGAATTTGCTGCTAGAAGACGATGACAATTCCGATGAGACTCAAAAAATTAGCCAGTTTGTCTTTCGCAGCGGAACCTCCTCTTCCTCTGCAGATAAGGGTCCTTCGACAAGTAACACAAGTAGCAGAGGAGATCTCAATGATAGAACCACAAGCATCACTGAAAGCTGGACAACTCCTTTCATTGTRAACATGGAGCAAAATCAGCACCAACCGTCAAGAGTACCCCGGAACGCCCATCGAGGGCGCAAATCTAGGCTGGACAGAGCCGGAAGATCGCGCGGGGGAACGGATAGAACGGCTTCGTCATCGCTATCTTCCTCGGCGTCGTTCTACCGTCCGGGTGGAAACAGCTTTCTCCCCCATGCCCCCACCCCTGTCCGAAAGATGCAGCCGMAACCTTTTGATAGGAACTCTGGCGGGAATCGAAACTCGAATACCACCACCTCATCCTACGACCCATCTGCACCAGACTTTTCGTTTGGTAGTGGCATTTTAGGGCAAGGAACGTCGTCTTTCGGGGAATTTGCTAGGCAGCAACAGGGTCACGTTGATATGAATGCACCTGCACTCAACTTTGGTGGGGCATTTTCTCCCCCGGCGAAGCTCGCTGGAAGTACGCCTGCCGTTACTACCCAACAGCAACAACGACAACTTCCTCCTCCACCCGTGTCTGGCCCGTTTGTTGGCTCGAACCAACAGGGAAATCCCGGTTTTGATACATCTGTACAATACCGCCCTTTTGCAACGGGATCACCCGCCTTCGGAGTAAGCTTTGCCAATCCGCCACAGGTGCATCCGATGCCTACACCAGTCCCATACTTTCAAGGAACGCCCACCTTTGGTCATACCTCGACTTTTCAAACTGTGGTGCCACATTTTGCGGAAAGCGGTCAGCATCCTCACAATACGATGTTTCCTGCGAACACCGGCAATCACCCTCCTCCTTTGAGCCATAGTCCGACCTTGAGCTTTTCTCACCACCCGAATGCTGGATACCAAATGGGCGCGCCCGCCAATATGCATAATCATCATGGTGCTTCATTAGCACCGGATGCKATGCTTAATGCCAACGCCCCTCGAGGCCAAGCTGTATCACAGCAACCGATCCATTTCGTACCCAGCCCACAACCATGGGCGTCGAATATGTCCRTGCAGTACGAGGGAATGCAGCCTTCGTCAAACATTGATCAACAATACAGTGGCCATAGATCTAACAATCCTTATTCAAGTCATGGTGGTTGGCAGATGCAGCAATACAGGGTACATCATTCACCACAAGTTCTACTAGAGTCTCCAGCAGTTTCAGGCATGGTAACTCCAACTCAAACATGGAATGGTCAGGAAGGGGAGCAGGCACCAACTCAAGGGGATGGCTTGCAGCAAGCCAATACGTTCAATTCCAACGCTGGGCAGCAAAGATCTCCTTTTGTTCCGTCCCGGCCACCAAGTAGGGGGAAGAATCAACGCAAGACCAAGAATCTTTCTCGTGCGCAGAAATGGGCCAACAAGAACAACCAGCAAAAGAGTGATAACGGGAGCCACAAGGGATTCCAGCGAATGGATACGGGCCCAAGTGGAGGGAATACACAAGGGAACCCTTCGACGTCGACAATCGGGAAGAAGTCATCGTCTAGTGCGAAGGGAGGGAAGAAAAAACACAGGGATAGAAATACACCAACTCATCTTGAAAGAGCGACAAGTACTCCGGTCGAAGATATCGCTACCGACCAATCAAACGCTGCTGCTACGGCTTCATCCACCGAAGCAGCAGAAGATCCGGCAGATGCCAAGCGCGCCGAACTGACAGAAAGTCCTGCTACGAGGTCAGCGTTCAAAGAGTTCTACCGGAAGCTTCGATCCGAAGAACGCACATCATTCCAAGCTGCAGAAAACTTTGCGATGCTTTCTTTATCAGATGGCTCTTTGCCTGAGTCTATCCACTGGAGAGTTTATCTAGAACTTGCTGATTTGGCCAAAAGATCCAATCGGTTTGAAGAAGCAAGGAGATTGTATCAGCAGGTATACAAACTTCAACCGTATGCTAGCCAAGGATGGTTGGAATTCAGCAAATTAGAGGAGGAATGTGGGAATATGAACGCATGTGCCAAAATTCTCTCTGCAGGTCTGGAATATTGTGAGTATAGCGAAAGCTTGTTGTCTCGTGCTATCAAGCACGAAGAGAAAAGGGGAAACTTAGGTCGAGCTAGAGAATTTCTTGCACGACTCAAACATGTTGGAATAGAGAAGGTGTGGCGAACAGTTCTCGAGGGAGCAATGTTGGAAGCCAGAGCCGGAAACGATGTAATGGCAAGACGGGTTTTGAAGTACCTCATGCATCACGTGCCATGGTATGGCCCTTTATACCTTGAAGCATACAAGTTAGAAAAAGATCTTGGTCGTTCCAAGGAGGCACTTGCAGTTGTAGAACGCGGTTTGGCCGCTATTCCGAGGTACGGACCACTTTGGTTTGGAGCATTCCGTCTCTGCGAGGAGCTTGATCTAGAAGAGAAGGCTTACTGTTTACCGCAATCTATGGCAATGATTGATCGAGCTACGCTTAGTATCAGCAAAGAACTGATTTGGAAAGTTCACCTAGAAGCTGCGCAAATGTTGGAACGATCTTCAACAGAGAATCTTAACTCGAAGACGGATCCAACGTTTTTACAAGTAATGGAAATGAGCCGGAAACGGTTTGCGTTGACTATCGTCTCCTGTCCTCCCAATCTGAGATGGAAAGTATGGCTTGCTGCTGGAAGGATGGAAGTAGCAGCTGGCAACTCTGATATCGCTAGAAGACTTTTTCTCAGAGCTCATCGAGTTGTTCCAGATAAAGGGAGAGCTGTTGCATTATTGGAGTGTGCGAGACTGGAGGAGTTTGTGGGTGATGTCGAACTGGCAAAATCAATTTTATGTAGGAGCCGAAACGTCGGCGGTTCTGACTGGAAAGTGTGGTTGGAAAGTGTGATGTTAGCGATTCGTAATGGGACTTATTCGAAGGCCATTGTACTTTCGCAAAAGGCCCTCCAACAACATTCTGGAACTGGCAGACTGTGGGCATCGCTAATTCAACTCCGTCATCTCGCTGATGTTGAAGAAGCGCAGTTCGAGTCTCTAGCGCTGGCGTTGAACGCCGTCCCAAAAAGCGGAGAAGTGTGGTGTGAAGGAGCAAGAATTCACCTAAACCCCTTTTCTCATACTTTTGATCTTCAACGGGCTAGCAGGCATCTATATTTTGCCACGAAATTTACTCCTCAGTACGGAGATGGATTCCTTGAAACACTTCGTCTGGTGATTCTCGATCAGCTCTTAGTACCAATTAGTGTTCACATYTGGGAAGAGAGCAAAGGCCAATTTCAAAGTGGAAAAGATGAAACATGGGAGGAGGACCTTACCAACTATATTTTCCAAATCCTCCTAGACCTCAATGAGATACGCAACTCAGTACGGGGTGAAAAGGCCGAATCACRAGACTCAATTGCGACGAATTCCCTTCTYACAAAGTCATCAGTTGATATGGTTGTGGAACGTTTGCACTCTGGCAATAGCCTTGGGCTCATTGACATATCTAAACTTGAACTTCGGTGCGCAAATGCCGATCCAAATTACGGGCCTCTCTGGTTTCATTGCCGTTCTGGACCTACTGAAACGGCGAGAAATGTATTGGCTAGGGCGGTCACGTTTATTCTCGATGAAGTCAAGGCTCATGCTTATCTATACATTATTTCATCAGTGAGAAGATGCGCTGTAATATCTCGCTTTCAACAAAAAATAAAGCAAGGGATGAAGGAAGGAACTTCATCGTGGGAAAAAGCAATCGATAAAGAATTACTTTCTGCTCCATCTCTGAAAGAAATTATTCAACACGGCATGGAAAATATCAAAACTGGCATAGAGCTTTTGGAAAGCTCTATTCCTCCGACAAATTTCATTGCTGGTATTGCCGAACTAAATCAGCATCATCCTATTCAAAAGTTAAGCTTACCCGAGCGAAGGAAGATGCTTTTTGGAGCAGATTCTCTTTTCTCTTAATGTATAAGAGGACGAACTAATTCACTCCGCGTTTTTAGCTCAGACAATCGATACACAGTTCAAACAATCACGCCTTGCAAAATTGTACAACGCTGTGCTTCTGAAATTAATTTTTTTCAATTGTGCGAACGGAGTAGTCATCTGTATTGATTTTTTTTTTAAATTTTGCAAATAACACCTCTTTTTGATTTCACAGTAGTCATGAACAGCGCCGCCTTCATAGCTGGCCTTTGATGATTGTTTTAATACGATAATGCTCATAAAATGGTCTTTTTATTTTATCTCCTGTGTGACAACTAGCGCTGGGTTCTAGCCAATATGTCACATTACGCAAACCACYTGGAGAGACGGCGTCCTCCTTTGATTGTTGTGAAGTATTTCTTGCATGGATTGAAAGTCAACCAAACAATCARTTAAACGAACACAAAATTCACAAACACAATCAATTTTTCACAAGTCTGCATCACAAATCATTTCATTGTTTGCCACAATTTTCAGAACATTGAAAGCAAAGTTTATATTCATAATATGTGTGAAAGATGAATCAATTTAATTATATCTTATTTTCAATTATGGAAAAAATATAATACAGAGTGCAAAATGAAAATGAATAGGCACCCTTTCTCAAGTTGGTGAAGATGTAGGGGGGTAGTGGCCTTCTTGCAATTACTCTTTTAACTTGTAGTCGTGCTGGGGAAAACAMGTGATATACTACTAGTATTATTTAAAAATTTAGTAGGGGGGAAGGCTGAGGATTTCAGTGTTAGAGATAGATCATAATAGTAGTAATAGTGCTTTCTTCATGCACTGAGCCATTGCAGTTTGAAGTGTAGAAGCATGCTGAAAAAATAAAATAGGAACATGAGATGATACATGTAAAAATATAATACTACGGGTAAAATAACAATTGAAATTTATGGTAATTGAGGCATTGGGAACGTTAATTTCACTTCTGAATGTTAAAATTAACWTACTGAATGTTAATTTAACATTTGGAACCTTAGTAATCCCAGTAGGCCTATGTAGATCCTAGTATTATCCACATTCTTCATTTGGTAGCCTGGTGGTCTCCTACTAGAAATGTTTTTTGATTAAATTCTGGCCTCTTTTCTTACCAGCAGCTGGTCTCAGAAAGTAGCAAAATAAGACCATACCAGCTGTTGACCCCTGGCCTATAATCATGTAACAATGCTGACACAGGACGAGGGTACCGTACTACTCTTGTTCTTACTAACACTTTGACCAAACATATCCCCAAAGACCAGTTGCTCTCGGGCCATATTTGAGCAGTTCTAGTAATTGTCCTATTAAAGTACACTGTTTCTATCTCTCGAAGGAAGTAACTATATATAGATATATGTAGGATCTGGTAGTACTCAAAAGAAAAAAAATGGGCTTCAAAATTAACTGTGATCCTACCGGTACGTACTAGTAGTAGTAGTAATGGGTGATTCCCGTTATTCTAAAACTCTAAACCTCTAAAGTAGAGTTTTAGAATAACGGGAATCAGAATTTCAACGGACAGGCTGAGAGACAGCCCGCCTTCAATCAACTCTAAATGGGAATCCGGAATCTTATCTATACTCGAAAAATAGGCGCGCGCGCCAATTTGATACTAAGAAAAACATGAAAATTTGCACCTATACTCTGCTGCACCGATAGCACCAGTACTCTCACTAGAGTAAAACATGAACACAGTTTCTGCTTATTATTTCATTCGATACCAGGAAATGAATTCATGTTCTACGCTAGTAATTAGTACCCCGTGAGTTGACAACAAACACACCAAAAGACAACAGTTTCCTCCTAGCAAGATGGGAGTAGTGGAGGTCGTTACAATGTACTGGTACATTCAGCTGAATAACCAAAGTTACAAGAAGAAGCTCTCTCCTGAGGAGCGTCAAAGGAGGGATAGGAGAACCCCCAGGATTGCAATCAGGAGATATGCTCAGTCCCCCTTCCTCCATCTATTCCACTCAGGAGACAACCAAGCACTACTCAACTGTTGTGGTCTGGATCACAAGGTCTTCCGCGAGCTCGTGGATGTCTTTGCCCCAGTATGGAACAAGTTTACTGTCAACAACAACAATGAGATTGTTGAAGTTCCTTGTTATCCCAGTGGCAAGCCCAAAGGGAAGAAAAGGGAGGTTGACGCAGTCTGTGCAATAGGGCTTGTCCTCTACTGGTACAGGACAAGAGGATCGGTTGCAAGGTCAATGGCCATGGCCTTTGGCTTAACATCCACAGTGATGTATAAGTGGCTCAAGTTTTCAAGGAGAGTGATGCTGTTTGCTCTCCACAAAYATCCAGAGGCCATGGTGAGTGTCCCAACAGAGGAAGAAGCAGATGATTATGTTAAGGCAGTTGGAGACAAGTATCCAAGGCTTGGCGAAAAGAGRGTCTGGGCTGCCGCAGATGGTCTCAAGAGTGCCATTGAAGCCTCTGAAGACTGGTTCAAACAGAGAGCCTTCTACAATGCTTGGAAGGAGAACACCTTTGTCAACAGTGTGTTTGTCTTTGCTCCTGATGGCAGAATCAGGATTGCAGTCTTCAACTGTCCAGGGGCTTGGCACGACAGYGCCATTGCAGACCATGGCGTCTACSACAAGATTGAGGAAGTCCATAACRCTTGTAATGGTGCAAAGGTTGTTGTTGATTCAGCATTTGCATTGAAAGAAAAGGAGGATATCCTAATCAAAAGCTCACAGCAGGACCCTGAACAGGAGGATCTCCTACTAATCAATAGGGACGCGACTTCCCTGAGACAGATGTCCGAGTGGGGGATGAGGATGATCCAGGGACAGTTTCCACGAATCAAAGACAGGATGTTCTTGGAGGAGCATGGAGACAGGAAGATCATCATGAGCTTGTTGGTCAACCTTTACAACTACCAATGTAGTACTGTAGGGCACAACCAGATCCTATCAACCTTCATGAGGACGCCGGCAGCAACTGATCCGGAAGAACCCTACAAGAAGAATGATCTTGCAAGGGGTTTCTTCCACGTAGGACGCGACATATCCCCCCATGGGAACGACATCTTTGGGTGAATCCCATGGTCGATTGCTGCAGAAAAAGAAAGATTAGTGACAAAGATTAACAAAGATTAGTAACCAACTCGATTGAATTACCAACCCACCAAAATATAATGCGAATACACGATGAAAGATTAACAAAACGCAGCGTCGCATCGGCAGCAACACACGCAACGATGCACTTCGACAAATACAGCAACACACGCAACGATGATGCACTTACTGTTACTAGAACACCGCCATGGTCGAAGGACTGGAATGGTTGGTTTCCTTAAGCATGGTTGAAATACTGCTGAGTTAGCAGTATTGTCGCTGAATGAAGTATGAGGGGGAGCAAAGCAGCAGCTGTACGGCTTGCTGTGAGCTGTACGACTTGCTGTGAGCTGCTGTTCTTCGGTTTTCGCGTATACTTTCCCTGGGCCTGCTGCCGCGTTCCCTAATACACTCCAATGCTCTCCAATGCTGGAGTACATATCGAGTTATACTGTCACGAATACAAGTCTCCTGTTATACTGCAACGTAGATAACTGAATGATACAAGCCATGTGCAAGCCGATCCGGACTGCATGTGCATGCCGTTTTTTGTCCGTTTTCGTGGGAATACCCACGTGCAAAATTAGCAAGAAACAGTTCTAATCCCGCATTGGTATACACAAAAACCGATACAGGGTATGCAAGAAAACCCATCCGGAAGGAATAAGTACAACCAGTACTATCACTTACTGCTGCAACGAGATATATCAGCAATAGACTCGCACAGTACTGCTACTGATTAGTTCATTATCTTCATTTGGATCTTGAGTAGAATGCCTTTTTGCCCTGTAGGGCACGGTAGGATTTTCAAATACGTACGACCATCGTAAACCTCCGATTTTTGAAATTGGGGTTTAGGAT
>CAACVS010000001.1:231220-295628 GCA_900660405.1 Pseudo-nitzschia multistriata | reverse complement strand
GACACAGATATGGAGGACGCTGACACAGAGGACCACCACAATGCTGACAAAGGACACTTACAGTTCTTCAAAGGAGGCCTATTCCCATGGTCAAAGTGCAAAGAAGCCTTTGAAACTGAGCTAGATTGAAATAATGAGTACTGGAGCTGCAGCAGTTTTGCGAGTGAAATCCAAAGAAAAGCAGCACAGCATAGTAGAATGTAGTACAGATTCTACTGAATGATGCATTTTAAAAGTGGTACTTTGGTACCATCTTGTACTAAGCCTACGTAAATCACGTAGCGATAMAGGTTTTTTGTTGTTCCCTGGTGGTACCATTTTGTACCAGGCCTACGTAAATCACGTAGGAATGCAGGTTTTTTTTGTCCCTCCGGAAAAGCAACAAAACAGCAACGCCGACCACTGGCAAGGGTCTCCTCCACTGCTCAACCTTGCAAGCATTGGAGTACACAACTAACACCCCTCTCCTCTTGTCCTCCTCCTCGGCAAGTGAGCTGCTCTAAAAATTCCTATAGAAGGCTCCTTTTCCTCGGCCACAAGGGCCTCGGAAAAGGAGCCTCCTATAGGAATTTTTAGAGCAGCCCACTTGCCTCGGAGTCGTAAGATTTTGGTGGCACGTGCTGTCCCTATCTAAAAGAAAATCCTCGGCGCATGCGCGCCTCGAATTTTCTTTTAGATAGGGACAGCACGTGCCACCAAAATCAGAGGACGAGGTGTTACTTTTAGTACTAGAATTCAGATGTACGGTAGCCACTCGGGATTTAGCCTCACAAGCCTAGCCTAGTGACTTTTCCTATTACAGTACGGGTACTTGGGTACTTACGGTACGATATTACGTTACGTTACCTTGAGTAACCGTAGCGTACAGTACCGTACTACCGCAGTAGGAGATGCCACCCTACTGTAGCGTATGTGGAAAGTGCGTTTCTAGTTTCGAATCATCGTAATAACTCAGCATTGCTCATTTCTCATGACTTATCATATTATTCAAGATACGTACTCAACATACATACGAAGAAGTCATTTTAGAGGGCAGAATAGAGAATGCCCTTTGTCATCCTCAAAAAATATTTTTCTATTTATTGGAAATTGGAATTTTTGATAGAGAATGCCTTCCGGTACGATCCTATGTACCTGTATGTCGCAATACTGATTGAGATCTCAAGGTATCCAACATTCTTTAAATTGCGAATGATTCCGCACTGCTATTCATAACGTTGATCACGTTAAGGTGAAGCACAAAGTAGAATCGAGAAATCTTCAATCACTTGCCAACTGACCTCCGTATTCCCGAGTCTAATCAGCCATATAATTACCACCACTTCTCAAGTGGCATACACACTACAAGGCTTGTAGTTCAGAACACAGAAAGCAATAACGGCAACGAGGATCAATTCAAACAAGGCAACAGCGACCAACATGACACTTCTTCACCATGGTATTGCAAACACTTTGCCCCGCCTCTCCACCAAATATGCCACTGCGATTCGTCGGCTCATTGCTTCGTCGTCTCGAGTTGCTGCCATAGGATCCGGTGAACACTTGTCCCCCGTTTGGGGCCACCTCACAACCATGCAACCAGTGAAAGGAGAAGGCATCTATCTATGGGAGGCAGACGGCACCAAACACACTGACTTTACGTCCGGTATCGGCGTGACAAACCTAGGCCACACGCACCCAAAGATCACCGAGGCCATCCGGGAGCAGGCCACCAAGTTGCACTTCGGTCAAATGAACGTGGTCATGCTGCCCCAGTTTGTCGAGTTGTCGGAAAAACTGGACGAAATCACCCCCGACGGAATCAACAATTTTTTCTTTGCCAATAGCGGTGCCGAGGCTACCGAGGCCGCAGTCAAGCTGGCAAGGCACGCATCGGGGAAGAAAAACATTGTGGTCTTCAAGGGGAGCTTTCACGGCCGGACGGCACAGTGCATGGCAATGACCACCTCCAAGTACATTTACCGCGAAAACTACGCGCCGCTTCCCGGGGGAATACACGTCACACCCTTTCCCTACTCATACTTTTATGGATGGGGGCAAGAAGCGACCGTTGATTTTTGCATGAAGGAACTCGACCGGGTGGTCATGGGTCAGACCTCTCCCGACGAAACGGCGGCTATATTTGTCGAGCCCGTGCTGGGAGAGGGCGGATACGTCCCCGCCCCAAACGCATTTATAGAGAGACTCCGCGAGTTTTGCGACCGCCACGACATCTTGATGGTCGCCGACGAGATTCAGTGCGGTTTTGGCCGCACCGGCAAGATGTTTGCCATAGAACACAGCGGCGTTCGGCCCGATATATTAATTATGGCAAAGGGACTGGGCAACGGAATGCCAATTTCGGCCGTGGGTGCCTCGCACGAACTGATGTCCAGGTGGAAGACGGGAACGCACGGAGGGACCTATGGAGGAGGGAACACCATAGTCGCCAGGGCGGCCCTAGCCACCATCAAAACCATGAGGGACGAGAAGATCCCGGAAAAGGCGGCTGCAATGGGCGAGTACCTCATGGACAAGCTTCGCGCCCTGAGGGATCGTATCCCCATAATTGGAGACGTTCGTGGGTTGGGTCTGATGGTCGGAACGGAATTCACCGATCCCTCCAGCGGGAAGCCGGCGGGGGATGTTGCCGGGGCGGTTCGGTCGGCCTGCATCGAGAAAAACCTGCTGCTCCTGAGCTGCGGTACCTACGACAACGTGATTCGATGGGTTCCACCACTGATCGTCACCGAGAATCAGATCGACGATGCCATGGATATCTTCGAGCAAGCCGTCATGAATGCTACCGGCGGTATGAGCAGCAAACAAAAAAATATTGCATAGTGCAACACAGTCTAGCGCAGCGTCACCACAGGTCCTTCGATTTTCGGATACGACACTATACACACACGACTACATATGTCCCCTACCACACAATGATCATTGATCAAGAAACATAGAATACACCAAACTAGCAGTATCCATTTTAGGATAGAAATACTTGATACATTTTGTTGAGAATAAATTATTTAATTTTGAAACACCCATTTCTATCACAGTAATGATGCGCTATCAGGACTAACCAAATACTTATACCTTTCCGATGAAAACTTCAAATGCACTTAAAAGAATCACTGTATAAATTGAGATACCGCAAAGAAAAGTCGACTGAGTTTGCAGCGAAAATTTCCGTGGGAGGAGTCATACTATCCTTGGATTAAAGTTTCCGCCATTTCATCTTGCTACTACGTGGTGAAATACCATGTCTTCTTTTTCTCAAGTCACATGGCGAGATGAACCAGGGTGACACTCCTCTTGCCATAAAAAGAAATATCACTTTTTATTGTCGTATTGGTTACATTGCCTACCCAAATCAACCATACTAGAAGTGACATGAAACTCAAATCAAAGAACGGTCAAATGGATTACTACATATTGATTCTTTCACAATTTGAAATGTTCAAGTAACGCAAGTATTTTGGTTTGCAAGTTCCTTTGACACAATGGGACCCCCTTGCTGCTTCTCGCCCTGAAAGGAGAACCGAAAAACTCCTCTCCCCTTCGTCAATGTCAGCAGTTTGTCCTGATACCAAACTATTTTGTTTCACTTTCTGTAATTGGGTTCTATTTTTAGGGAAGTTAGTTTCGGGTACGATCATTCATTAATCGGTCCTTTATTTCGCCATGGGATGGGATGAAATATATTCCACGGCATCGGCAACAGAAAGGATCTTATCGGCTTCAGCGTCGGGAATCTCGATCGCAAATTCGTCCTCGATGGCCATAACAACCTCTACGGCATCCAATGAGTCCAATCCAAGATCGTCGGTAAATTTAGAAGTATCGGTAACCTTGTTGGCATCAACTTTATCGAAATTCTTGATCACATCAGTTACTCGTCCGGAGACTTCGGCAGGATCCAAAAAGGTAGATGCGGCGAACGTTCGGACGGCTTGTGCTTGTCTGACGCCCGTAAAGAGGCTAGTGTTGACAGCACGAACGGCGACACGAGAAGCAAGGACACGACCGACGGAAAACATGCTGTAGTAGGTGAACGGTTGGATTGATTGGTAACGTATTGCGTTATGATGGTTTCACAACGAGACCCAAAAAAAAGATAACAAACATGAGTGTCAGCGAGACGGGAAAACGACGAGAACCGAAATAGAACCAAGTATTATTAGGGCGAGCATCGCGCGAACGGACAACAGACAGACATGAATGCTCCAAATCCAAAGCACACCGGTTGCGACTGCAGAAGCGCCAATATCAAACCAGCGTGTTTCTCCAACAATAACTATTGTCGCCGCTGCGATAAAAAAAGGATAAGGACCAGCGCTTTCGGACGTTGTGCGACTTACTTTTTGAAAGAATTGTCTGCTGTGAAAGGGTCAGCGGAATAGTTTTGCACAAGGTTGAAAAGACGCGTTGTTTTGCGAGCGGGCGTTTGAGATGATCTGTTTGTCTGTTGTTACGCATTTTCTCTTCTCTTCCTTTAAACTCGCTCTGATCTCTAACTTGGCACATTTCAGAATGGATTGTCAAAAGGGGGAGGATTATCTGATAACCCTAAACTCATTCTATCCGACCCGATCCCCGGAAAGGCTTGCTTGGTACTGTAATATGGTTTTTTGACGATCGTTACTAGAAGTATGAAGAGGAACGAAGAAATTCTCATTCTTTGGTTCTTCTCTGGAGATCCAAATGATACTAGTACGTACTTCGTACGGTACAGTAGCGTACTACTGTTAATATTAGTGTTTTTGGAGAGGCAACCGCGCTCAAGTGTCCTGAAGAATTGGTCCACAGTGGCCAATCATGCTCATCTAACAGCAATACGGGCCGAAAATAGCTCCAGCTAGGAGCCAACGGACTGTAGAAAATAAGCCAGAAAATATCAAAAAAACAAATCTAGACCACCGGACTATTCGTCAAATTCTGATTGATACAATTACTTAAACAAAAGAGTCATTGAAATTTATATACCTAGAACTAGCTCGCCCAAATAAAAGTGGCAGGTGGTGGCCAAATTTCAGAACAAGAAATGGGCCAAGACCAGAACCTACTGTGATCTCGTATTTTCTTATGTAGTCATAATGGATATTTTTGGCTACAAGGATCGTTCTGCCTTTCAAAAACCTTGATTATATGGACCGTACCCCTCCCTTTGTGTTCCTGCGATAGCTTGTAACAGTAGGGTAATAAAAGCTTTCGCCCCTAGAAGGTTCATATTTGATTCGGACTGCATCGGTCTCAAAAACTTCCAAATATTGCCAATTCGATAGAACACACTAAACCCTCTTCACGGTAAGCCTAGATGATCAATATTGTATGAATGCCGATGGCATTGATTCCCAAAAGGTTGTGCGATTCGAATGGCGATTATTTCTTCAGCTGTTGTCGCATGTTCATTCCGATCATCGGTCACTTTGCCTCCAGCTTATATACCGAGGTTGCCTAAGAGATCTGAAGTAGAATCCTGGACTGAAATGTTGAAGAGAGATCATCGAAGGAAACCGTCGAAGATGGCGATACCGTAAAGAGCAGAATGAGTAGAAAATTGTTTTTTCACGAAACGAAACTGATCCTAAGAATCGTTTCCACTTGACTTTTTTCCCGTCATCTCAAAGGTTTCCCGGACATGCGAGTCGTAGCATCTGTCGTTGGTCTCTTGGTAGCTACAGCGGGATTGCTCCCGTCAGTAGCCAATGGTCAAAACGAGGTGATATGTCTTGACGACAGGAAATTCCGCCTCAACGGCAATCCGAAGAAAAATTGTGATTGGATTGCGGAGCAGAAGCCCACAGTAAGGTATATATGTGACAGACGGGACCAAAGAACAGGGCTAAAGGTTTCAGAATATTGTCCTCTTACATGCTCCGGCGAGTGCGACGAGATACGTTCTAGCAGTCCGAGTGCTTCACCTACGCCCGCAGCTCAATTGTATTGCACTCACGATGACCCAGATTTCAAATACAAAGGCAATAGCTATAAAAATTGTGATTGGGCGAGGGAAAAGCTAAATATCAGATGCAATAGGAAGATTAAAGGAACCAAGAAGAGAATCAAAGATGCCTGTCCTTCTGCTTGCAACGTGAGATGTGCTTGCGTCAATTCAAACAAGTATAAGTACAATGGCAGATTCCAAAGCTGCAAATTTCTCGAAACTTCGGAATGCAATTTGAGGGCTGACAATGGAGATCCAATTTCCTACCATTGCCCCAGAAAATGCAATGCCTGCCTTTCATTTCCAATACCTTCACCACCTTCAACAGCTCCATCGGCTGCACCTTCGACGGCTCCAAGTCAATCAATGCATCCATCGCCTGCTCCTTCTTTACCGCCATTATTTACTTTATCGACAGATAATGCTTTTAATGTCAGGAACACATTATCTAAAGTTCAGATCAAATACGTACAAGTTGTTAGAGTGATGATTGCTGGGTGGTCACAGTCACAAAGAAAATTATTTTCTTCAGGGGGTGTGAATGACCTTCAGGTGGATACAGGTTGCGACCTCATGGACTGCGACGTTAGCACCTTTCCAGCACCTATAGATCTTTCGGACAAAACATGTGCCAAGTGCCTTACTACCATCTTTTCGGTAGACCGACAGGTTAGACAGGCTATAGAAGACAATTTTGTGGCCAGTGTTGTAGACTTGTCGTTTGAGAACGCACTTCAAGCACAGGGTGTATGGGATATATATGTTGAACTTGAACCAGGTGAAGCAAGTGAGTCGCCGTCGTTATCCCCGTCGTTATCCCCAACAGGACGACCAAGCAAGCGCCCAACTCGTTATCCTACCTATCCACCAACTCCTCGTCCTACTCATCGGCCAACTCGGATACCAACAAAAGCCCCTCGTACGAAGAGGCCTTCAAGGAAGCCGACCAAAAGACCAAGGCCTACCAAACAACCGACAACTCCTCCACCAAATACAGCAGCGCCAACTCAAGGTATATTCGTGAAAACAGAGGAGCTATTAGTTTAAGATTCCAAACCGCTTGCAATATAAATGAAGTAGTCTGGTGAGAGATTTCATTGTGATGATGTTTGAGTTCAAGGCCTCATATTATCTGTATACAATGAAATAGGAAAAATGTCGAAGAGACACTAGTGAATCGTATCCAGGAGGTAATGTTCAGCATCAGAAATGAATGGATGGAGACCGTCGATATAAAATCTTTTTATCGCAAGAAAGAAGAGTGGTGAAAAAGAACTTCAACGGGCGGAGAAGCTTACATTGAGTTTCAAAACGTGTCTGAAACGCATGTTATGTCACAAGAAATCTGCCACGTTCAGGAAAAATTGTATGTCATAGACTATTGTTGACGTATGGCGAACAACCAGGCAACAAATGATGTTTCATAATTTACTTGGTACGACAATGAGAACAATTGATTTGGGAAAAGCCAGTATGAGAGAGTGAGTAATCCATAAATTGTTAGTGTAACTGCAGCAAAGCAGATTAGTGAGTGTAATGCATACGAAACATGAAGCCCTTCAAGCTTTTGAACATTTCTTATCAAGCTAGTTAAAGCATTTTTCAAATGGATTAATTGTCATAAATTCAATTTAATCATATTTGTTTTTTTGATCATTTGAAAATCAAATCAAAGAGTCCTCCTGTAAAATCAGTTGTCACACCAGCTGTGCCTCGGCTGTGGGTCGTGTATTGGAGAATATATCAAAAGAATGTAATCTAGATACATGCATATCTGACTGTGTTTCCGCTTTCTGTAATTCTTTCTCAAAACTCCAAACCGGTACAAATGGTGCTCGAGTTTCTCGTTTCGAATTGGTTGTTGAAAAATATGCTCAAGAAACCCGACTTATTCAAATGCCCCAAGATCCGACAAGCCCGAATCGTCAGCGGAGGAGTCTCCCATCAAACTCATCATATTCTTCTTCATCTCTTCTCGAACCTCTAACTCTCTGAGATTGTAGCCTACTGCTAGCTGCCACATACAGAGCTGCGCCATTGCTTCACCTGATTGCTCTGTTACTGTGTCGGGGCCGATTTTTCCGTCTCCGATTCCTGCCAGAACAGCTTGAACCAAACCTTTCATGCAGACCAAAACGTCTTGACTCATGGTATTGGTGAGGGATTTGAGTTCTTGAGCCGGAAGGGTGCGAATGTAGAGCAGGAGATCTTGCTTAAGCGCCTCGTCCTTCGTTTCTTTCTTTTCGGTCAATTCATCGCGCAACCTAGAAACCTCATCTCGCAATTCCGACATGTAGGCGGCAGCGTCGACTTCGATTTCCATACCGTCCTCGGCTTCAACGTCGTCACTCGCAGTTGTTTTTGCTACTTCTTCTGTGTCAGTGTCTGCATCTCTCTTTCTATATCGAATTTTGAGCTTCCCCTTAATTTTACCAGAAACTAAGGGATCGTCCTCTTTGTCGGGTAGTTCTTCCTCAACACCCTTCAACATAAAATTAGATGAGAGACTACTAGACATACCTAAAGACTGACTCATCGATAGACGATATTCAGCGTTCTTGAACATGTATCCCGTCATTTGGAGTTGAAACATCTGGAGCGTCATAAGTCGGACAAAAAACCGAAACGGCACAAAAATAATTCATCCCGCGAAATTAGGTACCACAAATTTCAAAAAAGGATCATAAAATAATGCATTGTGTGAGAAATCAAGACTAAAATTTCCTCAATTGAATTCGCATCTTTCAACCAACAGCGCTGAGAGATCCTAACAGCACGTCGTGCCGGTATGTTTGTATTTCGTTCCACGTACCAGGCTCGCTAGTCGCTGCCCCGTTGTGATGCTCGTCGTTTCAAAGGCCATTTTCGGCAGCGAGCCGATCAGCCCCAAAATTGTAGTTCGGACGGCCTCCTGCACCCTCGGATCGGACTCTGCTGTAAATTTCGAAATCAGGTCCGAGGGACTGATTTTGGATACGACCTGCATGTAAGGATTTTTAGCCAACAAGCTGGGAGAAGGCGGACTGAGTTCACCGTCGCCGTCACCTCCTCCACCAAATAACGTTGACGATGTTGCGTTTTCGCTACCGGAGGATGAAGAAGACGACGAAGATATGAGAGAGGAAGAAGATGGCTGATCGGACATCAAATCAACATCCTTGCTCTCGGCGTCAACGTCGTTGGCTTTGTCGGCGATCTCGTCAACGGTTTCATCAATGGCATCGGTGCCATCGTCGGCAATAATGCTGTCGAAGGAAATTGGCAGACTGGTTTCGCTCATGTATTCCCGAGCACGTTTCATGTTTTCGGAATCCGGTTTCTTCATCGGATCGAGAAAGTCCCCCAGGTCGTCGCCGTCATTGCTTCCGCCGCCTCCCCCATTGCCATCGCCAACAGATGAAAACAAAACGACGTTTGTTTGTTGAGTCCAAACGGAACGCCATTGATGACGAGAAGCGGATCGGAACGCTGTTACGGAGAAAGCATCTGTGGTAGTGATCCTGAGAAGCAATCCCACCACTAGCGTTACTGGAATTACACCCCGTCCTGCTGCGCACAGCGGAAGGTGTCGGGTGGATGGTGTATTTGCCATCATATTTTTGATGATTGTCGTACTATTGTGAGAGGCAAGTGTTTCAAGTTGTGAGTTTCAATTGTCTAACAACGGGATTACTTCTTATCTTTCCAATGCATTCACTTTTGTGACACTTCTACTCCTTTCGGTGCGGTGATGTGTTTGCTCACGAAATGTTTCGTTCTCACGACGAGTTTCTTTCTATTTCACGTTTGAGATCAGAATGCTCAAGGTGTCGGAATCAGCAACTTGGACAAGATTGATATTGAAGGCCCCGAAAGGTATGAATCATACCGAGAGCTCAAACCAACCCGATCGATACACGTGTCTCTGTGATGGCCAGGAGGAAGAAGAACAACGGGAACGAACAAATATTTTCGGGGGAAGGAAAAATACTCTTGCTGCCCCGTTATTTTCTAAAAAAACAGAAAATCAATTCGGAGATTGGCGGAGGGTACGAGTAATAAAATATTCTGTCGGGCCCTGTTTCTTACATCAAAATTTGGCCACCACCAGCTACTGTGACTTTGGTGAGCCAGTTCTAAGCTGGCACCATGGCATCCTATGGGTTCCCAATGACACAGACATCTAACTATTTATTTCAATAAGGACTACTAGTAGGTGCTTAGTCCACTGTTCTAGAGTTGATTTTTGGTCACTTGCTGCTGGCCTATTTTGTAACACACAGCCGGTCTTGTTGGAAGAAGTAGCAAAATTTGGCAATTCCAAGTAGTAGTAGTAGTAGTAGTAGTAGTAGTAGTAGTAGTAGTAGTAGTAGTAGTAGTAGTAGTAGTAGTAGTAGTAGATGAGCATGTCAGCCGCTGTGGACCTATTGGTTAGGACACCTGCACACACACCTTGTCAACACTACTATGACTGAGCATATCACCAAAGCAAAGGACATTAGAGCTGGTTCTAGAGCAGTTCTGATGGCTCTCAATCACTTGTTTTTCATGGTCTGAAAACGAAATAAATACTAGTACTAGAACAACTATGTACTAGAACTCAGTAGGAAAAGAATTATTATTGTTCTTGTTGTTGTTCTTGTCGGTGCTGATATTGTCAGTAAATCAATTCACAACCAAACCATCCCCAATCACAGCAATATGATGTAGTCACCATACTTATTAGATCGTAATGCTTATTCTTGTCACAGTAGACCAATTGGAACTGCTGCCACCAAGGGAAGAAGAAGCTTCCTTCCTGGTGTTTTTGCCATGTTTGCTGAATCCAAAAATTTCTTACTTTTCAGCCCTATTTAGAATAACAGTTGTAGAAATAAGAGTTCTTTGAATCCAGAAACAGTATTTGTTGACCTTACAAAGGAGACTCAGCGCTTTCTAATGGTAGCTAGTAGTACCCTCTGCTTGTCTCCTTACTAGAGTGCTTTGGTTATGGATGTATTGCAATTCCCATGGTCATGTTGAGGTGGATTTGTTTGGTGAGTGCAGATTGTGTCTTTTTTTGTGTAAAACATGTTTAGGGGTCCCTACAACTTACAGACAGAACTGCTGTTAGTATACTTGTACAGTACAAGGAACGAAACCTAATGCAGTGGAGACAGGCTTGGAGTTTGTAAAATTGTACATGGCTCTATGGAGGGAACAATACACCTCATTTTGTTTCCCAACTTGAACCTGTCACACTTGTAAAAAAGAAATTATTCCAGTCAAAGGATTATCTGTTTCCAAGCTGTTTTTTTTCACTTTTTGAGAATTCAGATTGGGGAAACAAAATTGATTTCCGGACACTTCTGTTGACATGGTATAAAATTGAAATCAAAATCAAAATGGTTTACAAGAACAGATTTCTTTACAATAGAAAGCTTTCTACTGGTGCTCACTAAGGAGCTACTAACTACTGGACACTAAACTTAAGCAACTTCATCACCAACAACCATCCCCTTCACTCCTTCCAGAACATTAACTGGCATATTGTTTGCAACTCTCTCCTGTTCAGTCATCCCTGCAAGATATGATAGGGTAACTTGTTGCTGTCTAGCTCTCTCCCTTTTTAATGGTGCATTGTCCCTAATTGTAAGAACCTCTTCGAAAATACAAGAAAATTCTGGAGGGAAAGTCATATCCTTCTTCACTTCCAACCAAAGGTCAAGCACTTCTTGTTTCTTTGCAAGAATCTTCTTTTGTTGCTTCCACTTGCACAATACTAACTTGAGTGTAGAAACTGCTGGTAGGGACTTGACATCTTCCTCATTGTTAACATTTCCCCCCTTGGAGGCACACTCTTCAATTAACCTGGTAACATTCTTGGCATTGAACTCAGATGCTGCATGAGCCATCTTCTTTGTTAGTGTCTCTAGGTCTTTCGTCTGATCTTGTCTTTGGTTCTTCCTCTCATCGGCAATAAAGTAATCCTTGGTGTTAAGTGTATCTCCTCCTGTAACAATAATGAACTGTTCACTGGAATGTTTTGCTCCAGCCAGAGTGTTTTGGCAAGCCCTTGAATTTTGGTGACTTTGCTATCTGACAAACAAGACCTTTTGCCCAGACAGTTTTGGAAGTAGCAACCGAGAATGCTTTATCATACTAGGCTGGCTCCTACACAAGAACTGGTGCTGGTTCATCAGACGCAGTATGATTTCCAAAAAAAGGAACAGGAAATTGTTTTGCCTCATGTTGGAAACAAACCAGAGTTTCCAGATTGTGATGATGCATTGACTTGAATGATCAGTAGTTTTTGTCTGTAGGCTGAGTCGTATGTGTTGTATTGGGAACTCCAGTATGAAAATAAAACCCTTTTGCTTTGAGTTTTGCCAACACGCCAATGTCCTTATGCTTGGGCCCGCTGTCCACAATGAGGAGAACTCCTCTATTGCAAGGCAGGTCAGCCCCATCTGGGTAGAGTTCAACAATGAAATTCATCATAAAAAAGGTGAACTCCTTTGCATCCATCCCTACTGCTGTAGCATTGCAGTTCCTCACAGTGATCCCATTCTCTGTCAATTTATTATTAGTACTGGTGAAGAGACCTTCAATGTCAGGAACACCTTCAACAAAAGAAATCTTTTTGTCCTCATCTTCCGCCTTGGATTTCAGTTGAATATAGGTGTACTACTGTTGTAATCTGGACACCCGCCCCCTTGTTCCTCATTTCTGCAGGGCAAAGAAGAAAGGGAATGTGCAACAGAATGATTTCCCGTTGCTGGATTTTGGTAACCATACAAGTAGTAGTACTACATCAGCTGAACAGGTTGTGTTACAGCCAGCCTATGATAAAGCATTTTCTGTTACAAATTCCAAAGCCATGTTGGAAAGATTGGTAAACACTGTTCACCAGCAGGGGGTGTCTATCTGATAGCAAAGTTGCACACAGGTTGGTTGTACTGGAACATAGGAGTCATAGCTACTACTGATTTAATGGCCAATCCTTATACAATTGCTTTGATTGAGAATGAAGAGAAGAATGTCAAAGCAGTGAAAATCTAGAATGATTCTGGATTCAACAGCAGTATATTCCAAAAGTATGTTGCACCAAAAAAAGAAGGAACTGTTGGCTATGGTCACCATACTCAATTCCCAGCAAGAAGCTTCTCCTCGTTGCAAGATCATTCTCCTGCTAGAGCAAAATATTCCAGCCAACAGTTCACTATTACAGGAGGAGACACACTTAACACTGGTGACCATCATTTCATTGCTAAAGAGCTGAAGAATGCAAGAGCAGGAGAACTGCAACAATTGAAGACCTAGAGACACTAAAGCAGAAGGCCAGTCATGCAGTATCTGAGTTCAATGCCAATGTTATTACCAGGTCAATTGAAGAGAGTATAAAGCAGAATGCCAGTCATGCAGTATCTGAGTTCAATGTCAATGTTATTACCACCAGCAGGTCAATTGAAGAGAGTAGTCGTACCGTAGGAGGCGGAATGGCAAAAGTAAAGGCTCTAAAATGTATTTTCATTCGTTTCTCGTGGGTTCTTCAGAGGTTCAGTACATATCGTAACTACTAGTTCCTGACCGTAAACACCCGAAATTCAAGGACCCGTAAAAATCGAAAACCGAAAATCGCGAAACTTTGAACTGCCCGCCTCATTTTCATTCGCGTGCATTCTTATTTCCGAAACAGAAAACACAGTCGTTGGCTTACACTCAATTCCTTAGTATTCAAGTATGAATATAATCAAATTGATATCTCATTTTTTCACATTGCTAATTGTTGTGCTATGGTCTAGAATATAACCTTCCATTCGCCAACGGATGTTAGCAAAGTAACGGCCTCAAAGAATTCAACCGGACCCAAATTATTGCATGAGTAACAAAAATCCTCTTGCATTCTTGCGAAACCTACAAATAGGCTCTGTACAGGTAAATCAACAAGGGTACAACAAAGCAAACAAAGTCGGTTTCCAACGACAAAAGTTGGAGGTCCCATCAATAAATTGAATTTTTTCTATCTTACCTAGGTCAGCTGGAAATGGAGACACTAAATCTTTTAATACAAGGTGGAAGCTACGGTCATGTAGAAAGGAGCAAGAGCGTCGAGAAAGCTGGCCGCAACAACCTTCGGAGACGAACAGAGGAGGTTGAATACTGGAAAAACAAAGCTGGGTGGTACGATGATGATGCATCCATGGCAGAGTATAATAAGGGAGTTTACGACACGTACTATGTTGGAACTGATTCTGGCGCTTCCGACTATTCGGGTTCGTCGTCGAGCAGCAGTAGAAGTGACGGATCAATGAACGTCTCGCCCAACCAACTATCTGCAGGACTCAAAATCGTGGCCGCCGTTTTGTCGATCCTAGTAGCGATTATTGTATTCCGGGTGTTGTCTAGACGATCCAGTAAGAAGAAGGTCAGCTCTTCCAGCAAGAGCAAATCAGACGGGAGGAGCATGCGATCCCGATCTCGTTCGAGATCTGGTCGGAGTCGATCGCGAAGCCGCCGCAGCAGCAGCAGAGGCCCATCGAGCAATTATGAGCTGATGGACGACAAAGGAGACCGCTCGAGGAGGTCCGGAAGGAGCCTTAGTCGATCGCGCCGATCGAGATCCAAATCAAGATCTTCAAAGACCCGTTCCAAGTCACGGACCAGATCGAAGATCCCAGACAGCCGAGAAGTCCTTGTGTAAATCAAGGGCGATCGTCTTAATTCAAAAGTCGTATTCTGCTTTAGCTCGCGCACCAAACCTATTTGTGTTATATCAGGCTTGGTTGGTGGCTAGGTCCGAATGATGAATGCATGCTGGATTCTATTTGTTGCGACTAGGGCCATATATTTGTCGATAACCATCATGCCAAAGGTTGCTGCACCATTGATTGATACGATATTACAGTAGCAGAATCGAACATATTTTTGACTTCGAAGTCATTTTCTTTCGTTGAAGAAAAAATTGTATCGACATCCATGCAATACCAATATAAACCCATGGCACTATAAAGAACTGTTGTTTAATTAAATCAATTTATATCTAGATTTCCATAATCATTGATCGAGACATCAAAACAATGCATTTTGAGCCTTCAATTCTCCTACACCAAAATCAATAGTAGTCCTTTATCCCATCCCAGAAGTTGAACCCAATTGTCTCTATCCTGATATTCTAGAGTTGCCAAAAAATAAAAAAAATTAAATACTTATGGTAGTAGTGATCAATACATCATCATGTAGGACCATGATGGACATGACATGATTTGTAAATGTACGGTGTGTCCCAGTAACCCCAAATTTAATTTTCCGCTCTCATCTTTGCATTGTGTGTTCTTCATCTATTGCTTCATTTGTCAGAGGGTATGATGGTGCACTAATCTGGTCTGTTCGCGTGGGTCCACGTATACGAGCAGAGCAACAAGTGTCAGTATTGCTCTATTCTACTGGGCGATAGCTATTGTAGCGGCTATGCTATTCAACCAGTACCAGAATAGCGATTTACAAGTCGCCGGCCTTGATGGCCTCATATGCCCACTTCATCCAAGGAACGAGAGCTTCGAGGTCTTCCTTTTCAACGGTGGCTCCGCACCAGATTCGGATGGATGGAGGAGCGTCACGGTATCCACCGATGTCGTAGGCAACATCTTCGGATTCCAAGACAGCTACGAACTTCTTGATTTGCTCGGGGGTTAGGTCCAATGTCAGGCAGACAGATGTGCACGAGCGCGTTTCCGCATCCTTTGCCAAAAAGTCAACCCATTCGTTGTCCTCGACAAACTTTTCCATGACGGCAAGATTGGATTCGGATTTCGCAACCAATCCAGGGAGTCCACCGATGGAGGATGACCACTCCAAGGCATCAATGTAGTCTTCAACGGCCAACATCGATGGTGTGTTGATGGTGGATCCCTTGAAAATTGCTCCATCGATCTTTCCCTTCTTGACCATACGGAAAATCTTTGGCAAAGGGCGGTTTTCGGGTGTGTACGATTCCAAGCGTTCAACGGCCTTCGGACTCAAAATGAGCATACCGTGGGCTCCTTCTCCACCTAAAACCTTCTGCCATGAATAGGTGGTAATATCAAGTTTCTCCCAGGGCATGTTCATTGCGAAGCATGCAGAGGTGGCATCGCACAAGGTAAGACCGGTTCGGTCATCAGAAATGAAGTCACAACCAGCAGGGACACGAACTCCCGAGGTTGTTCCGTTGAAGGTGAAGCAAATATCGTGATCGGGGTTAGCCTGAGACATATCGGGAAGCTCTCCGTAGTCAGCGGTGTACTCGTTCACTTCGACGCTGTCTCGAAGATTGAGGTGGGATACGGCATCACCGAACCATCCCTTTCCGAAGGATTCCCAGTGGAAAACATCAACGTTGCGTTGTCCCAAAACATTCCACATGGCCATCTCATAGGCTCCAGTATCAGAGGCGGGGACAATTCCGACGAGGTAATCTTCTGGAATGCCCAAAATGCGCTTCGTCTCGTCAATTGCATAGGCAAGACGCTCCTTTCCAATCTTGGAGCGATGAGAACGTCCGGCAGTTCGCGCATCCAATTTGGCAACATCGTATCCGGGACGCTTTTTGCAGGGACCGGAGGAGAACTCTGGGTTGGTCGGCTGTTTGTAAGTTTCGTTGATTGCCAGGAAAAAGGCAGACACGATTTGCGGAGCAAACAAGTAATTTGGACAGAATCGGAGCGACATTTGTGGAGACGTGAAAGAAAGAGAGGAATGGAAGGGGTCCATTTGTTAGAACAACAATGTTCTGAGGAACTTATACATCCTGCCACTTTTTTGTCGTAAACGGATGAAAACTCAAAGAAGTGAAACTACGTTGCATTCGTCAAATCCACAGATTCATCGTACCTTGGCAACGGAAGGTGTGGCAGCACTCATCATACGAAGAGAGGTGAAGGCAACATTTCTTCGAGTAGCAGGGGCTCTGGCGAACGCCATGGCTCTCGTAGCGAGTGGAGTAATTCGCATCATGATGTTAATCTTTCGTTTGTATTAGCGATGATATGTGAGCGATGGATATGCAATGCCGCCGGATCCTTGAGCAGAGAGGGTGAATTCTTGCGGTCGACCCGAATGCAATCCTTAAAGCTGATGTGTTTCCGCTGTTTAACGAATGTAGCATGAGTAGTATGTTTTAAGGTTCAGTGTACGGCAAGAAATTTGTGTGGCTGTCGTGACCCAAAAATCCACGCGAATCCAGCACAATTTGCACGAGTTTCTCCTTCTGAACGTGAAAACCTGATTCTTTGAGGTCCAAAAAGGTACGTTTTGAGAGCAAAAGCGTCCCCCAATCCGTCGGAGTTGCATTTTCCGCGAAACTGTCGTTGCCGGAGCTTCCTTAACTTACGTACTCGTACGAAATTTTGCTGCAGTACTACAGTATGATGTAACGACCCCTGGATGTAACAATGTACAGCACTTCTACCGTAATTTATTCTATCCGTCCAACGTCCAAAACTTTATTCAACGAGTACGTATCGTACCTATGTACCGTACTTCGTACCGTATGATTATTCTTTCATTTATATTTCGTCGGTTTTCAAGCCCTACCATATGTTACATTAATAACTAACATATGTTCATGATAGTACTGTACGTAGGTCGTAGGAAAGGGGGGATAGTTTGGGGGAAATGGTTTTTCTTCTCTCCAGTACGTAAGAACATCCCCGTTCTTAAATTTTCATGCAAAGTACTTCAAAATTTTAAAATACAGTAATAGGATTCTTGCTTCGACTTCATGAATAACCGTTGGAATGACCAACACTCGATCAAAATAGGGCAGCACCGAAAACAGTTCTGTGCAGACCAAAGCAATCGACCATTTATTTTCTACTTCCACCATGATGAACGACGTAGTAGTCGGTCTTTTGTTGGACGAGGAGAGTGAAGCAGACAACAAGAAAGCACGATTCCACAATGGGAACTCATGGGTAAACGTGGTCAAAGAGAAACATGATCCCGCGGAAGCAACGATAACAAATAAGAAGCCGGTATATTTGGTTCGAGGGTCAGCGTTGTCGTCTTCAAAAGACGAAACGCCTGTGTCTCCTGTCTTGGATGGCAACGGGAAAATCCTTGTAGCCATTCAAAGCTTCCGAGGTATGAACTATGTGTTGTGAAATCCTTGCTTCTCAACAGCATGCCATTTTCCGTACCATGCAATCCTTGGTTAAGAGCTCCACGCCCATCACTTTATGGTACAAAGCTCATAACATTGTAACATTGTCATAATCTCTTTCATCCTTGCATCGTGTGAATGAAAAATCCCGACGTAGATGGTGAGCAATGTGGCGATGCCTTGGTCGAATTGTTCAAAAATGCAAAAGATCCAGATAATGTTGTTGTGAGTCTCGTCGAGCAACAGAACGAAGATGATCCATACTGTGTCGAAGTCTATTGCAAAATATCAGCAGGAGTTGAGGTAATCGAACGCTCGGACTCAATGATTTATTCGATCGACGAAAATAAGGAAAATTGTCCCCGAATAAACCAGATCCGTACGGTACGAGTCCAAGACATTTATTCAAAGGGGCCGCCGTGGGCTCGGGCACTGGGACGTCGCTCCTTGGGCAACGAAGAATTTTGTTTGCAAACTGTTGCCAACAGTGCCTTTGTTGAGAATTGGGATGAAAAAGTCCGAAAGGAATGGATCTCAGTGAAAAATGAATTTGGCATCATTAGCAACCCTCCACAACCAAGGGATAAAACGGGCGCATACGAGGTGCCGAGGACTTGCACCATTGAATTTTTAGAAGAGGAAGAACTGCCCCATTATAATCCCGAGCCAGATGGAAAAGTCGAGTTTCTTGAGGAACCCTTGCTATCACACACTTGGTCGCCAGGCTTCAGTTTCTCGAAGTGTCACCTGGAAGAAACTGCTCCGGCGGATGGGTTTCTTCCATATGTGTCCTCGGATATTGAGGCTTTTGCACGGTATGCTCGATTTTGGACGCGTGGCTATGATGTTTACACACCTACACAAAATATTGTATACCTTCAATCTGGTGGCACCAGCGAACATAGTCAGGAATGGATTACTAATCATGGCAGTAGGAAGTCTATTGTGAGGGAAAAATCATTGAAAAGGATTCGTTCCTTCCTCGAAATTCAAAGCCAGGATGACGACGACTCAGTCATGGAGAAGCCAAATAATCTGGGTATCTATGGTATAGGGAAACGACGATCTCTCTCACAGTTGAACGCATTTGTGGGCATCACTTTGAATGAACAGGTATCGCGATCCAGTGAAATCCCTTGCGGGAATTTTCATTGGGTACCTTATAATTCGGAAATATCACCGATGAATAACTTGTACTCAAATCCAAACAACCTCGACCCACAGCCAGAATATCCGCTACGAACAAACCAGACTTTTCAAGGAACATTCGAACAATCAGGACAAAATCTCGATGCCAATGACAAAGAACCGTTCGCGCCATCAATACGGAAGGACTCCGACGATCTTCCGTATGGAACAGTGTTCATCTTTTGGGTGATCGGTCTAGTTGTTTGGTGTTCTGTTTTTGGAATCATGGCTCCGAAGAGACCAAAGCGAAGGAAGAAGAAAAGACAAAATACAATAAAGAACAAATAGGTCCGTTTCGAGCTTTAAATCGCGTGATCTCTGCTATGTTCATGTATGCCAATGGGAAATAATATAAATATAAAATGTACTCTTTCACGATTCACGACATTACAAGGAGTGAATAGCCTAATACGTACGTACGTAGCATACCATAACCTCCATACCTTCAAACCTAAAAGCCTAATTGGATTGTGTTTAATTCCAGCACGCTCCCAACACTGACTCACACTAAAACTCGAAACTTGAAAAATGAAAAATAGCACTACCGGTAGATAATTAGTTAAGTACTACAACAATTGTTTCGTACTGCTTGGTTTTTGATGTTCGATTGAATAATCAGACTACAATCATCTTACACCTGTTTAGTGGCGTGTATCATTCGAGGATTGATTAGAATTCGAAGCACGGGGACTTTAGACTCTGAAACAGAAAGTCTATATTCCATATCAACATCATACCATCGACGAAAGCTGTAATGGTAGGATACAAGAATCCACAAACAAATAGAGCACGAATGCACCGAAGCCAAACCTTTCGATTCCTATTCGCCACCGTTCTCGCTGCCATCGTAATGCTCGCTCAGACAACGAATTCCCTCAGGGTAGCTGTTCTTGGTAGCGGCGTCGCTGGATCGAGCGCCGCTCGGATACTTGCCGATCGTGGTGTTGAGGTCACGGTTTTCGAGGCCGGCTTTGGGATTGGTGGAAGAACCTCGACCCGCATCACAAGAGACGACGGTCGATATCAATTCGACCACGGAGCGCAATACTTATCGGGTCCCAAGACCGATACCTTTCGGGAATGCCTCGATGGCTGGAAATCGGAAGGATTTGTCAAAGAGTGGACCGGAAGCTTTGCATCGGTCGACGGATCTGGGGTAGAAGCCGAGGGACCAAAAAGCAAAGAACGATGGGTTGGCTATCCACGCATGAATTCCATCTGTAGCAACATGCTGCACCACAAAAACATCCGGGTGAAACTCCAAACCCGTGCCGATGCGGCACGCAACGAAGCCGGTAGTAAATGGAACCTTAAAAATGGGAAAACCGGAGAAGATCTTGGGACGTTTGACTGGCTGATAGCAAGCGATCGAAACAGCGGAGCCCACCATCGAAAGGATTTGTCGTCGGCTGGCGTCGACGAATTCATAGTCGGCATCAAGGACATACAATCGGTCAAATCCCTAACTGCTATGGTCGTCTTCGAGAAATCCCTCGGCTTGCACCTGGACGGGGTGCAGTTCGAGGGGACCGAGGATAAGCACGGAGCACTGGGATGGGCGGCTCGCGATACGTCCAAGCCGGGCCGCGAGCGGACCGATGGGCGGGAATGCTGGGTCTTGCAGAGCCACCCCAGTGCGGCGAAACGACTGCTGAAAGGAAAATACAAGATCGACGAGATCCGAGAGATGGCGAGGGACGTGCTGGTAGACGACTTTTTGAAGAGCCTGCCGCACCTGGCGGGTGGGAATGGCCCGGACGAGATTCCACCCATCGTGTCGGCCGTGGGTCACCGATGGGGAGCCGCGTTCCCCGTTCCTTCCCAGGAGTACACCGACGTGGAATGCCAGCCAATTGCTTCTAAGCAGTTTGTAGCGTGCGGCGATTATTTTGGGAAACTATCGGGCAGAATCGAGGGAGCTTATCTCAGTGGCCGATCGGCAGCGAATGAAATCCTTCGGCGGAACAAAGAACAGTTTAAAGAGTAGTAGTTGATGTGCGATGCTTGCATGCATCTCGATTCAAACACAATGATTTCTGGATCTAAAACTGATAATTTAAATTGTTCACCACGAACTTCTATCGTATCATATCGACGCCGCGGTGTTCTTTCCCCATAACAGTTCACCGAACGGCGCGAAAAGCATCGAACCGAACCCCCACTTCATCGAGACTCGAGCTTTGGTGTTGCGAGCGGAGAACATCCCTCGTCTTCTCGGCCGCCCTTGGAATGATAGCCCCCAACATGCTCCGGTAACGGTGGTGTGTGTGGCACGCTCGCCTCGACGGTGCAATCCCCACCGCTACCGGCGGCCGCCGTCGTCACTGTCCGGATAGAGACGGTCATGGGGGTTCCCATGGAAACGGTTCGGTTCGATGCTTTTGGTACGGTTGGCGACGATGGTGTGTCCTCGCCGTCGCCATCTATTGATGGCAAAACCCGCGGCGATGACCCCTCTGTGGAGTTGGCCTCCCCGAACAAAGCCGTGGTGGCAACGGTGGCGCTTTGTGGAGTTGTTGGAGTTGTACCTCTCCCGGTAACAGAGCCGATCCTTTTGTCGCAAGACACCATAATAATTGCATCGGCACCGGACCCGTGGCGTTCGTTGGCAATCGCGGCCTCCACCGCCGGTTCCTCCGACGGATCCGCCTTTCTGGGCCCCATGGGGGTGCTGCTGCTGCTGCATTTGCCATCCCGGAACCCACCGGCGGTCCGTTCTGCAGTCGTGCGCTCCGTTGCAAGCCCTTCTTCGTTTGTGGTCCTCGTCGAACCAGGGCACGCGCGTTTTGTCTCCCCGGCGGTGGTGGGCTCGCCGCCATCGTTGGTTTCGCCGCGAACGCGAACGCTTGCGCCGTTTTCGTTTTCGTTTTCGTCGTCTTCGCTGTCGGTTTCGTTGCCAAAGTCGTTGAGCGATCCCAGCGAGGCGATCAGTGCCTGGACCCCCTCGAGGCGCTTTTCCTGGAGCTTCCGCCTCCGCTCCGAGAAGGAGAGCTTCCGATTGGCTTCTGTTTCTCTCCTCTTCCACGAGTCGGCCTCGTCCTTGACCCTTGCGAGCTTGGCCAGGGCGGACCGATGCAGGACCGCCAGCTGGTCGATCTTGTCGTTGGCCACCGCCAGGGCGGCCTTGTCGGCACCCGAGGTCTTGCGGAGCCGGACGAGTTCCTCTTCCTTCGACAGCAACAAGAGGTTGAGGTTGCGGACGGTTTCTCTCTGGCGTTCCATTTGTTCCCGGTAGGATCGGTTCATGCGCTTGCTGGTCTCGTATCCCCTGGAGATGCGTTCCAGCAGCAACGGCAGGGGTGTCTTGGATGGCGAGCCGTCGGCGGTGCCACCATAGATGGAAACTTCGTCGTCGTCGTCGCCACAATCACTCTGTTCCTCCTCCCGGAATGTTCCGCTCCCGCGTCCGGACGCGTCCTTCGTTCCTCCGGCCCGTTCGCTGGTTGTCGCTGTCGCTGTCGCTGTCGCCGTCGCTGCTTGTTCCGCGGTTCCGTCGGCGTCGGCGTCGACGTGTTCGCCGCCGCCGCTTCGGCCCCCACGGAACAATATCCGCTTGAGCTCGTCGTCTCTCAGCTGCATCCGGGTCCGCCTCACCAGGCGCTCCCGTTCGAGGGCCCGGGAGAGCTTCTCCCTCTCCTTCTCGAGGGCATTGGAGGCCCCCCTGGCCTCCACCAGTTCCTCCAGCAGGGAAATGTTCCGCTCCTTTTCGTCCGCCAGCGCGTCGCTCGCCTCCAGGCGTTCCCCCAGCTTCTCCAGCTCGAGGGCCTCGCACCGCTCTTCCAGCTTGCGCTCGGAGGAAACGTGGGCCTCCCTGAGCGAGGCCACGGTTGCGGCGCATTCCGATCGGACCCTTTCGGCCCCCGCGTGGGAGGCCGCCAGGAGCATCGGGGCCGCCTCGAGTGCCACGACCAGGCGGTTGTGCCCGTAGCAGGCCAGCTGGGCGTACTCCAGAGGGATCTTCCCGTGGGCGTCTTGGACGAAGGAGGCCCCCGGGTGGCGGACCAGGAGCTCCCGGACGACCTTTTCCGACGCGTTGGTGACGACGGCCAGGTGCAGGGGGAGCCGCTTGTCCCTGTTGGAGGTGGCGACGAACAGGGCGTCCGGGTCGGCCTGGATGACCCTGAGGACGACGTCCGCGTTGGCATCGGGTCCGCAGGAGCAGGCGGCGTGGAGGGGGAGCCGGCCGCTGGTGTCGGTGGTCTTCCAGACCGGCAGCGGTGCTTTGGTGGTTTCGGAGGAAGGGTCCCCGCGTTCGTTCTCGGAAGGGGGCGACGATCGATGATGGTGGGCTTCGTACTGTCCGAGGAGCTGCTCGACCACGGGCAGGGGTGGACCGTGCCGCAGCAAAATGTGCAGGAGGGACGTGGTGCCGTTCTTGCAGAGGATGGTTTGCTCGGACGCCGTGGGGTGTTCCCTTAGGAATTCCGAGGCCCCCGTCCATTCCCGTCGCTGCAAGAGAAGAAAGAAGCCGCTGAGATCGACAAAGCCGTCGTCACCGTCGTCGCTGTTGTTGGTCTCGGCTGGTTTGGTGTCTTCGCCGGCTTTGCTCTCCCGGATTTGGTTCGTCTCGCTGCAAGCGTGGCTTTTGTTGGTTGGTTGCTTTGGTTGCTTTGGTGGTGGGGAAGAACGCGGGCTCCTCGGTGTTCCTCCGGGAGAATTGTTGGACTCGGGGATTGTTGGTGTGTCTGTGTCGACGATGTGGTTGTGGTTGTGGATGTGGTTGTGGCTGTGGTTGCCGTTCGCGCTGTTTTCGATGCCGTTGCTTTGGCTCGCGCACACGCCTTCGCTGGGAAGCCCGGGCGGCAGCGATACGCAGGGAGACGGCGGCTCCCGGAATTCGAATTCTTGTTGCAGCTGTCGCCGGCGCTGCCGGAGCCGCTCCAGTTTCGACGAGGCCTGCGAGAGGGAGGAGGCGACGGTCCCGGGGGAGGACGCCCCCGAAGGCTCTCCTTTCGTGGGACCATTCTTTTCGTTTGGGTCGAAGGAGGCACGAGCATCCCCGGAAGCGGCCCTCCTCCCCGCCTCGAAGGGCGTCGGCGGTTCCATGTCGTCCACCAGGGACCGCGACCGCTGCGGGGTCTGCAGTTTTGCGGCCTGCGAGGGTGCCTGCGAGGGTGCCTGCGACTGCCTCGCTTGCCTTCCCTGAAGCGTGGGCGGCATTGCCTGCACCACCGCCCTGGGCCGGTGCAGGTGGGAACGGGTCTTGGCCGAGGGCCGGGGCTGTCGCTGTTGCTGTTGCCTCGAGGGGGGGTTCCCGCTGGATCCGCCGCCTTCCTTGCCAAGGCGAGACGACCGCGAGAGCCGCTTGGGGTGCTTCCGCTGGATCGGCACCGCTTCGATGGCCTCGTCGGTGGCTATGGTCTGGCAGGCGGAATGGTAGTGGCTCCTGGGGGTTTGTCTTTGTCGTTGTGTTTGTCGTTGTGTTTGCCTCTGCGTTTGCGCCCGGGCCGGGGTTTGGTAGGCATCGGAGAACCCGGAGGCGTCGGTCGCGCTCCCGCTCGTGCTGGTGTCGACGCTCGTGTTGACGCTCGTGTTGATGCTTGCATTGGCGCCGGTGTTTGAAATGCTGCCCGCGTGGGTGCTGCCGGTGTTTGCGTGGCTCGGCTTTGCGCTTGCGCTCGAAATTGCGCTGTTTTGGTTCGTGTTCGTGTTCGTATCCACCATGGTCGATTCCGATGGGGAAGGGCTCGAGGGAGAAGACGGACCCTCGGGCGCCGGTGACTCCGACACCGAGATCATCGTCCTCATCGCTGGACCGCGAGCCGTACGAACTCGCACGCACCGTACAGGGGGGGGACAACTGCCATGCGAAAAAGGTCTGCGGTGCGGTGCGGTGCGTTGTGGTGTTGGCACTGCGATGGGTGCACGGGGGTTGTGGTGTGTTCGTTTTGCGGAAAGCTGGGTTGTGGTGCGATACTGTATACGGTACTGGGTTGTGTTGGTTGTTTGTCCTTGGGTTCCGTTTTCGAGTGCAACACCGCCCGTGTGTCGCAAGCCAAAAACGTGAGGAACGAGGAATATTCCGCGGAGCAAAAGAATGCGTGCTGTTTTTTTTGTCAAGAATCGTCACGATCGCCTGCCGGGAGGGAGAGGTGTTTTTGGGTGTGCTGTGGTGGTACGCATGGTTGCGGTTCGGCTTCCCACTATGGTGGTTGCGACGCGCACCGGTTTCGAACTTTGGGTTCGCACGAACGAAGGCCTGGATTCCGTACATCCTTCGCGGCGGGAACCCCCCCCCCTCCCGAGTCGTCCCCGCTCATTGAGTCGTTCCGCGCCAACGAGCGCAGGGGAGAACCAGGATGACTGTTCGGGTTCATGTGTGTTGCGTGATGGGTTCGTACGAGTACGTACCGTACCGTATCGTACGTACCTTGAGGTAATATACATTGGTCACTACCTACAGTACCGTACGTAAGTGGAAGTACTACGTACGGTACACAGGAGTCGACCTCTCGTGGACAGAACTGTACGATCGTACCTACCGTAAGGCGTACGAGAAGGCGTCAATGATTTGAGCCGTGTGATCAAAGTATGTTGGTATAGTACGGTACATAAGATATGAGTACCGATATATTTCAATACCCCACCGGATTGCGTCATCGATGACATCACCGATATCATGCCGATGGCACGATAGTGCGAATGGTTCCAGGTACGGTACACCATTGTCATACCGTACCGTAGCGTACAAGCTACACAAGCCGTACAATCAACATGCTTTTTCCTCAAAATTTTCTTTCCAAATTGATGACATCTGAAACGGAATTGCTCGGAAACCCAAACCGCAATCCTCCAACGCAACACAACGCAACGCACCATCAATACCAGCGAACCAAGCCAGGAAACCACCCTTGGACCCTCGCTCCGCACCAAAGGCAAACAACACGCACACAGACCAAAAACAATGAAATCCGCCCTCTCCCTGCTGCTCCTGTCCCTCGCCGCCGGCACGAGCCGCCACCAGCGGGCTTTCGCCTTTTGCCCGCCGCCTTCGGCCACCACCGCCGCCCCCGGAACCACAAAGGCCGCCGGCGCCGGATCCACGTCCACGTCCACGTCCACGGGCCTCTCCATGGCCCTCACCCTGTACGGATCCCAGGGATCCCGGTCCCCCCTCGTCAACTGGGGGGCCGCCGAGGTCGGCCTCCCCGTTTCCATGGCCCGGAACCTCTCCGACAACCCGCACCCCTTCGGGCAGATTCCGTGCCTGGCCGACAGCGGAAGCGGCGAGACCGTCGTGGTCTTCGAGTCGGGGGCCATCCTCCAGCACCTCTATGGCAAGGCGGAGAGCACCGACGGGGACTCCGACCGGCGAGCCGCCGCCGTCACCTCGTGGATATCGTGTGCGTAGGAGCGAGCCATCGCGCCGTGAACCGAATGGCATGGAATGCATCGGAATGGAATGCAATGCATCGTCGCGTCGTGTCGTTTGTTCGGAGTTGTGCGTTGTCGGGTAAATTTTCTCACCGACAGGTCTTTTGTTGTTCTTTGGATTTATTCGCTTTGGTTCGTTTCTTTTCTGCGCACGCACGCACGATCCGCAGGGGCCAACGCCAGTCTCGACCCGATTTGTTTCATCGAAACACCCGACGGAAAAGTGTACGTAAGGCATGGGATGCAACGGTAACAGACAGCATTCTGTGGTTTTGGATTGTTCTCTTGCTTTTTTTTTTTGGTTCCATCCATGGAAGGCCTGGATCAAATCCTTTCGTTTGACCCGCTTTGCCACGGTTGCTCACGTTGTTTGCTTTGTCCATTGCACGCATCGGTTGAACCCGCGCATCCTGTGGTTTCTGTGGCGTTCTCGTTGGCACAACCATCGAATTTCGTGCACGCAACAACAACAACAACAAACAAACACACACACAGCTACGACACCGGCCTGAAGAAACCCAACAAGCGGATAGACGTCCTCGAAAAGCTCCTGGGGGAACAAGACTTTCTCGTCGAGGGAGGATTTTCCCTGGCCGACGTTGCCGTCGCGTCCTATTTGCTGTACGTTCCGCAGTTCTTCCAGGGAGTGAGCCTCTCGAGGTGGCCAAACGTGGTGAGCTACATGAAGCGGTGCGCAGAGCGCGAGGCCTATGGGGCCGCCTTTGGGCCGCAGGTCCAGGCCTACCTCGTCGCGGCGTGCGAGGGAATGTTGCTGGAGGCGGGGTCCGGGGGCGGCGACAAGAAAAAACTCTTTGGAATGTTTTGAGAGATGGGGAGGGACCGGCACGAAACCCCACCAAACCAACCATAGAGCCGCCACGGTGCAACAACGCACGCACTTGGGATACCAGAAAAAGGGAGGTTCGCATCGTGGGTATGTAGCAGACCACGTTGTGCACCGGGTACTGCGGGAAAAAAGGGGAGGGCTCCGGTGTCGGCTGTAGCACCGAGACAAAACGAAAAATAGATTTTTCTCAATAGCACGACCAACTACTGGTACAAAATCCGACGTGATCACTCAAAATACTTGTTAAAATTTACATATAATGCACTATGTACAAATTGGTGCTATGGTACAGACATCGATCTTTACCTTTTCTTTCTTGAACGCTGTGATAGCAACGCTTTCCCGTGCACTTGCGCTGTCCATCGCAATTACACTAAGAACAGGCCATTCCCTCGCCGCGTTCTTCCCCACCAATCGTGCGGCTTTCTACCCTTTCCTCTATGACGCGAATGTCACGTTTCTTGGTGCAGCTATAGAGCGCGCTGAGAGAAATGTCCAGTGAGGAGAGTCGAGGCCGCTTGTTGGGACCGCCACCTGTGCCAAATCCTCTTCTCTTGCTTGTTCCCTTCGAAGGGCATCCCGCGGCTTCCTCTAGAGATCGAATTAATTGGACTCGAACCATCTCCAAATCGGCCGAGATCGACCCCCGTCGAAAGCGGCTGGTATCATGTCGGATCCAAGACTTCTTGAGCAAGTCAACGGCGGATATTCGCTGCTGTGGATCATGGTGTAGCATCGAGCGGACTACGTCCTTGGCTTCCTCCGAAATATCGTTCCAGTAGGCTTCGGGGAACTCGACAAAGTTCTCACAAAAGACGGGAGGGAATCCACATAGTAGTATGTAGAGAGTTACGCCAAGAGAGAAAATGTCCGTCGCAGGGCCGATGGTGCTTCCGTGGAACCCTTCTGGGGGAGTGTTTACCGAACATCCAAACAATAGTCCGGGAGTGGAGGGCGACAACTCACCGTCGCTCGAGACCTCCGGAAGTTGTGTTTTGGTTTGCTGATACAGTCGGGCCATGCCAAAGTCGCATAGCTTGACCTTCATGTCGGATTCGTCGTTGTTGAGGAGAAGAATATTTTCAGCCTTGATGTCTCGGTGGACAATACCGAGGGCATGGAGTTCCACTATTGCCTTCAAAATCTGGTTGGTGATACGCGCTGCTTGTGCTTCCGAAAACCTACCCCTTCGAAAGGAAGACCTCTGGGTGCTCTTGCGCTTGATAGCATCAAAGAGCTCTCCGCCTCTACAGAACTCGGTCACGAGATGGATTTCTTCGTCCGTTTCAAAGACATCGTATAGCGTCAGGACATGTGGGTTGTTCCGGAGTAGTTTCATGATCTCCCATTCATCCATATGTTTCGAACCTTTCGGCCTTCGCAATCGCCTCGCACGCAAGGCATCGAACTTGGAGATACTCTTGATGGCAACTTTAGTACCGTCCGTTATCCTGAGCGCAGATCGAACCGTTGAAAAGGCACCATGGCCTATAATCTTGCAACCGGGAGCTCGAAGATTGTACTCGTTTTCCAAGAGTCGGCTCGCGTCGCACCCGGTCAAGCAGACCGTCTCCTCCGGCTTGCGGTAGGCTGAAAGGGTAAGTTTCTTATATTTCCGCGTAGATGTTCGCTGAATACAGCATGATATTGTTGATTTGGTGCGGGACTTCGATGGGGTTATCGTTCCTTTCGATTCTGATGATGATGAGACAGGTGTTGCTGATACGTTGAGAGATTGAGATGACATAGAATCTCGGTTTCTTGACAGCCGTGATATCGCGCCTCTCCTTGTTTTGTTTGTTCCGGTTCGTATCGTTGATGTAACTTCGGCAGCAGCAATCTTTTCTAGGTGTTCTTCCATTACAGAGGGCGATTCAACCTCGAGCATTCGATGAAGGGGCATCATGAGAAGTCTAGATGAGGAAGTGTCTTGTGTATCTACTTCCGGCTCCATGATTGGGACCTCTTCCTGAGCTTTGTCGTGATTGGAATGTTTTTGTTCCTTTTCGTTGGCTGTATGTACTCCTTTCGCTAATGGTGTACGTGATACATCGAAGAAGATCCCGCTAGTTATTTTTCGAATCATCTCGCGATGCTGATGCTGTATCGTGTCTTCTTTCTGAACAATGATGTTTGTTCCGTTAGGGTTAGGAAATCTTTTCTGTGCTGATGGTGTCATTGACGTCTTGGGATGATCGTGTTTGAAATTGCTTTTCGTAGCACGAGTGATGCATGGCGAAGTACGTTGATTTGTTCCTGTCACAATCTTATGTTCTGTTTGCTGATGCTGTCCTGACACCGGAAGATCGGATTTGTTCTTTAACACTTGCGCGACGGAATTCTGCGCGCAAACAGAATTTTTGATGCGTGATTGGGAAAGTGCGTGATGCATCGGAAGATTCGAGTTTTTCGAAGAGATTTTTTCGACGGAAATGCCGTCTCCGTCTTTGGTGGAACCGGAACTACCGAGAAGGAAGAGACGGGACTTTTCTTCTGATAAGTCTATCGTTGACATTCGTCTTTCGTCTTTTTGCCTTAGACAAATAAATTTGCGAGACAATTAACGTTGTATTTTTGTTTGATCGGAGTGTTTTCGATGGCAATGAAATTCGTGTCTTTGTGGTCGATGGCATGAAGAAGTTTCAATCGGGGATGGGAACAGAGAGAGAGAGAGAGATGATCAGAACCGTTGTGAGTGTGTTGTCAAGTCAGCTAAGAAAGTTCCATAACAAGATAGTCGCGTTTTTCATAAATTCATCAATGGACTCGTCATCCGTGTCTTTTCTCAAGTTCCATACGGTACGGTAGGCTCGGGAATAAGCCCAACGGTAAACAGTCATACGTGATTCTTTTTAAATTCATGACCGCAGTCGTGCTTTTTCTTGGAATAGACGAGCCCAAATGGTTTTTTCTCCAAGAAAAGCCATTTTAAACGTGTTGTTGCACCATCCACCAATCACCATCAAGGATGATCCCTTATGTTCTTCGAGAATATTAGACATTCTTCCGGAATAATTATGCCTATCGCAACGTGCACATCAAGGGCACAAAGTTCCATGTTTTTGAGCCTGCCATGCCCCGGATATTTGAATATTTCATATCATCGAGCATGTCATTCTCTAACGGAAGAGAAAAGCTCTTGCAATAACGCGCGATTTTCGCGCGTGGCCAAAAAAGTCGTCTGTGCGTCTGTCAGAAAAACACGATTCCACATCTTTCATATCCTGAACTGCGAGTAAACAGAGCAACCAGGAACGACTACGAGTGCCGTATGGAACAAGCAGCAGCAGCTTCGCGACGGATAAAAAGTCCCGCGAGGGACAACAAGATGGAACGAGCAATGGAGCATTTGACCACACGAAACACTTGATGCTTGTGATGGAATCCATCCTTATTGCGTTGGCCTTATTGGCCTTTAGCTGGGATTCAGAGGCCAAAACCAGCAGGATGGTATCTGGAATTCTTGGACGAAAAATTATTCAGGTGAAGACAAAATTTCGGGACGACAGTCTCCTAAGGGTTTGACGAGCGGATTGATGACGATTTCCGATCGTTCAATGATTGGTGGGACAGTGCGGGAGCGGATCCAGGGATGCTGATCATCATAATGCAGCGTATTGCCGAAGTCGGAGTGGACGAATGGACGCAAAACAAAGGATCGAAACGCAGTTGCTTACCTTTTGGATCGAAAATCAAAAGGTATGATGATAAAGGATTTGTGTTTGGTATGTTGTCGTGTTTTGTCTCGGTATGGAGTCGAAGGCGCCATGAATCTTATTGATTGCGAAATTGATGGCTTTCAAAAAGGTTTGTTTTCCGTAGAAGAAGAGTGAGTCGCACGTTTAGGAAGACGTGAACAGTTGGTTTTTGAGGTGTCTGTCGGATAGAGTTTCGAGGCAGGCTCAATGGAAGCGGTGGATCTTTTTCCATCAAGAGCGCGAAGTACATCAACCGGATATTCAACAAACAGTAACCAAACGACATCATCGGATTTCATAAAACGTCACATTCTACTTATTGAAAAAGTGCAACAACGTTAAGTAAGAGGACGACACGTTTTTGGTCGCGCTACTAGGTACAGGTGACGTAAGCATTTTGATTGGATATATTTTTTTCGAAGGGATCAAACAGCTCCCAATTCTTTTAAGGAGGATCTTTGTCTTCGACGTTCTTATGGATGTCTTCCGGATCCTATGGTTCAGGACTGCTCGTACTTTAGAAACAGGGTACGTTCTTTTCGATACCCCCCCCCCTCATACGGTACGTAGCGTGCCGCACACACGCGATGAGACATCAGCAGCTCGGACGACATTATTTGCACGGCGACATGCGTTTGACGGAAGTTTTGAAGTTGTTGATGGAAATGTGTCATGAAGTACGATCAATGATGACACTGTTCTTCCAACACAAATCAATACTGTTTATTTTCCGTTACAAAAAGATTGTAAAGTGTTACTCCTGAATTCTGAGGTATGCTTTAAAACGCACTTGAAACATCTGGTGATTCAAGATGGCCCAATTCATTCATGTACGATATCAATCCCAGATCTAGTCTAGCAATGAAATCCAAGATCCAACGGCATGCCAAGCAAAGAATTTCTGCACGTGCGGTATGATCCGAATGCTAGAAATGAATTGCGAAATGGCAAGTGCGTCCAAATCAATTTTACGAAATCATCTTTGCCTATTTGCTCGATGGCAATCATAACAAATAAATCCGTGCACAAATATTGGTTGCACCCTCATGGGGTATGTCAATTATAACTGAAAAAAGCAAAGATGATTCAGTCTGACTAGGGAGAAAACGTGGCCTTCCTTTCTACGAAGGACTCTAGCGTAATGTTTGTTTGTCGCGTATGAGCTGATAACATTAATGACAAATAATTTATTATGTTGTTTTTATTCCTAGCGGTACCCAAGCCATCCATCTATTCCCGATATGATCCTACGAAACGGCCGACAAAGGAACTATCCCTTTTCTCGGGTGGAGAATTGTTGCTCGACATTTTTATGCTTGGTCCGCGCGACAACTTGCCAGACTTACCAGTTCTGATGCTAGCACTGTCACCATTTTTTCGAGCAGAACTCCTTTTTTTGCTAGATACAAACGTACTTCCTGTAGATCGGAGTTCGTCTTTCTGTTCAAGGCCTTGAGCCATGGGAGATACCGAGGTGGACAATTTTCGAATCGACCCCATGACCGACTCAAGCCATTCGGAGTGTTGGTTCAAGGTTTCCATGTCTTCTATTGTTAATTGAAGATCTTCGGTGCGCTCCTCCAGCTCTTTTTTCTGTGATTCAATCACCTCTTCTGCTTCCTTCAGTTTGCTTGAGAGATCAATAGCTTCTTCGATCTTGCGATCGAGGGAGAGCTGAGTCTTGCTTGTCTCTTTTTTTGCCTTTTCTATCTGGCTCTGCAACTTGCGACTTTTCGTTTTCAAGGCGTCTTCCAATGATTTGATGCGATCTTCGAAATCGCGTGTTTTGTCCTGGAGGTGACGATCAAGATCTTCCATGTAATTGGTACGTTGCAAGATTTCTTCATCCTTTGTTTTCAAATTGGCTTCGAAATTTGCTATTTCTTTCGTGTGAACTTCATGTATCGTCTTCAACTGTTGTGCTTGTAACTGTTCGTAGCCTCGAATCCTTCGCTGGTAGTCGCGCTCCGTTCGTTCGCTAGCCAGCTTTGAAGCACTTTCTAGCCAGTTTGAACGCTTCAAACATTCGACAGCGATCCTTCGGTGGGAGTCGCTCTGGATGTTTTTCGCATAGTCGATGGGAAGCCTTCCAAAGTGATCTCGGATCTTTGCGCCCGCGGGGTATGAAGTCAAGAGAGACATGTAGACATCTTCTTTGATTGTTCCGACCTTACAAGCTAGATGCAACGGCAGGGCGTTTTCTTCATCATCCACCGATGCTGTTGCATCGGGGAAGAGAGACTGCAAAAAGCGAATCAACTTTATCGACCCACCGTGGGCACAGGCGCAATGGAGGGGGAGATATCCCGCGTTACCTTTTGTCATTATTGCTTCCTCGTTTGCCTCGTTCAGAGCTTCAACCACATCGATCGGAGCATTGTATTTGCAAACTTCATGAAGCACAAGGTTTCCAGCTGATGTTCTATCTATAGATCGCCCACTGAATTTAATGCGAGCAATGTTTGGGTATTTTAGCAGACGATGCAGAAACTTTTCCCACTTCTTGTTCTGGATGAGATCAAGCAACACAGAGTTTAGAGGCGATTCATCGTCTTCTCCGTAGGTATTATCTTCATCGACTTCAGCTGGTCGATTGAACCGTCTCTGCCGCCTTTCTTTGCTGTGGAGAAGAACGGCTTCCATTCCTTGGTCGTCGTTTTCAAGCTCGTTGACCGTTCTGTCGGCAATTGCTGGGGAGAATTTCAACCTTGCTTGGTTCATCATTCGCATCCTTCAATACTTGAATCGACAAAATTTTGTTAAGTTCTTGCAAGTTGTCAAGGTTAATCATGTAATGAATTTGCGGTGGGTGGAATGTTTTGCAAGGTGGCAATTCAATTACTGCACGATGTAAGAAGTACGACCTTCCGAATTGCAAAGAAAAATATTAAAAAGTAAGTATAATCAACGGATCAAAGCTTTGGTTTATTATTGGTCGCATTATCGCCTATTCCCCAATATTTGTTAAATCGGTCGTGGATTTTAGGTCGCGCAAAGCAAATCCATTATATTTTTCCACCCATGAAGTGCAAGCCATTAGAGCTACTAAGTACAATTCCCATAATGGCAAGCTATTGGCAATCCCCGTACAAATACTAATAGAAATTTTTAGCTCATTTTTACAGTTAAATCCAGTTAAAAATGGCATCCAAAGGACGAAAATAAAATATTTCCATTGTTTAATTTCTCGCTGGTCCCAAAATATTTCTATTGGTGGTCCTTAATACTAGAGATAAGCACTGATTTGATATTCTCTGTAGTAAGTATCAAGTATAGAAATATTTTCGGACTTGTACTTTTTTTCGTGGAGGAGGGGGAGAGGGGAAAAAAAAGACGGGAAAATAAAAAAAATTGATAGTCGGGAAATTGCCAATAGCTTGCCATTATGGGAATTGTACTTAGTAGCTCTACAAGCCATCGTGCAAGCCCTATGTACGGTACGGTAGTTGCCATGCACGAAAATAATATGATCCAACAGAAGCGTTTCCTTCATTCACGACTAGAATCAGACAGAGAGTCCCGCTTGCCCTACGTTCGATAAATAGTCTATCCCAAACAACAACTACTTCGATTGCTCAACAATCATACTCGCATAGGTCCTTTCGTCAATCTTGCCGGATATAAGGCAAGAGAGTCGAGAAAACAATATGGCAACGATCAGAATTGACGGATCCTGTGGAGAGGGAGGAGGGCAGATCATTCGGAATGCCAGCGCCTTTGCATCAATCCTGGGGAAAAATATTAAAATTGTCAACATTAGGGCTGGACGAAAAACACCGGGGCTGCGACCCCAACACCTCGTAGGATTGAGACTCCTCGCAGCGGCCTCGGGTGCTTCATTATCACAAGGCAATTTTGTTGGCTCCACCGAAATCGTCTTTCTCGCCAACAGTGCCAATGCTGTTAGTAATGATGATAAGCGAGAGTACGTTGGTGACACCCAAACGGCCGGATCGATCTGCCTGTTGATGCAGACCGTATTGCCATTTGCACTATTCCGCGGGATTGTGCGCAATACAAATTTTAGTACCAGAAATATCGACGAGAACAAAGAAAAATCGTTGCTACAATTTGTGCTGAAGGGAGGCACGGACACTGATTTTGCCCCTTCAGTGGATTATTTTCAACATGTTTTCCTTCCCATTTTTAATAACTCTTTTGACTTAGCACCAACCGAAAGTTGTGAGAAAGGCGACAAAGATGGAACCATGAAGACTCAAATTGACCTTTCTGTAATACGAAGGGGATTTTTTCCTCGGGGAGGAGGCGAGGTCCACGCAACGATCCATCGTCCAATTTTGAAAAAATTTCCTTTGCCTCCGATTCGATTGACGAAGAGGGGGGAAATTGTCGGGATCACGATCCGAGCTTTTTCGGCTGGAAATTGCCCACTTTCTATGGCAAGAGCATTGTCTTCCACCGCAGAGGCCACATTATCTTCCACTCCTTCTTGTCGGGAAGTTCCTATAAGCATAGAACTTTTTGACGAATCGTTATCCACGCTACCTTTGATGTCGATCGATCGAACTGAAGGTAACAGAAGCAATGGTGAAAGAAGAGGGACCAAGAGGCGAAGGCATTTGAGCAGTGGATGTGGAATTTTGATTATAGCCGAAACCAACACGGGTTGTCTCCTTGCGGGATCTTCCATTGGATCTCCAAAGATTCCACTCGAGGAAACCTCGAAGTTAGCTGCACAGCAAGTAATTGATGCAATCGAAGGTGGTGGTTGTGTCGATAATTTCCTTCAGGACCAATTGATATTGTACATGGCTTTGGCGGAGGGTGTCTCGGAACTCGTAACGAGTTGTTTGACATTGCACACTCGCACTTCCATTTGGTTGGCGTCGCTGATGCTCCCGTCGGTTCGTTTCCAGGTAACACAACTAGAAGCCAGCGACGACCAGGGCGAACGACGTCGACCTGATGAGAACGAGAATATTTTGAACCGGAACGTTGCTGGGACAATCCCTGGAGGCCATTTGATTCGTTGCTGGGGGATCGGATTTTGTCCAGAGGACAAATCATAGCAAAGATGAACTTAGGATTCGCTAGACTTTCAGTGTTGATTAAATTTGAAATTGAATATTTTTAGTTTTGAATCTTTATTATCGATATTAATTTGACATGAAAATTATACACAAGAGTTGTTTTCTGATTTCGCTCCTCGAGATAGCTTACGGGGGCGTTTAATCTTTAACCGATCTTCGAAATCCAGTTTCGCAATAAGACCGAGCCCGGTAATGTGCAACGATTCGCATCACGATCTGCGCAAAGTCGGCTTGTGGGATTTGTGGAAAATGAGATCTTCCCAATTAAACTTGTCGGATGTTCATTCGTCTTGTAGCCATACCGCTCACTTGAGCCACAGATTCTTTTAATATTGTTGAGTCCTTAAGTGATGCGGCAAGGAGCCCCATGTTAGCGGATAGGTTTGCACCGACGCTGCTTGAGAGATCCCCAAGAGTGTGCGAGATTTCGCCAAGGTTGGCGCTAAAAGACTGTCGGAATTCACCAGACATTTGTCCAACGCTGGAAACAAGTTCTCGAAGAACGGTGGGGTCGTTGTGGTGGTATTCAACGAGGCCACCAGCAACTACCAGTGGAAGAATGATCTTTCGAATAGTCTTCGAACGAGCTGCGGCGTTGTAAGCCACTAGCTGTCTTGCTTCTCGGTCTTGGAAAACATCCTCGTCCAAACCAGCTAACTCAAGACCAATCACACGGCTTTCGATTCCGTCGACGTGCATCTGAGCATTTTGGATAGATGGCTTTCCTCGGATTGCCCTGGCGTCACCGATAGCATACAACATTGCAGCCATCATTACATCGCGTTGTCGGGCAACCATAGTAAGGCGGATGATTTCCTTCTTCATACTCTCGATGTTCTCGAGTTCGTGAGAGAGTTGTGCTAGCTTTCTCTGGCTTCGATCTAGTGCCGTCTTGGTTGCGATAAGCTCTTCGGAGCTCGCGTCAGCTTGTTCCTGGAGCTCATCTTGTTTCTCCTCGAGGCTGATAACATGTTTCTTTTCCCAGTCCAACAAAGACATGAGTTGTTCGCAAGAGTGCTCGAGTGCCTTGACCTTGTTTTGCTCGGTCTCAAGAAGAGCACTTGCACGGTCATCCTCGAAGTTGTGGCCGGCACTGAGAAGTTCGGAAACCTTCTTGGACTCCTCGTCAAGGAGACATTTTGTTGCMGTTAGATCTCTCTCGAGCTTGATATTTTCTGCCTTTCCAACTCCKAGGGCATCCAATTGTTCTTCAATCTTGTGTTCGAGCTGTCTGATTTTTGCTTGATCTGCAATTGCCAAATGTTTCTGAGCTTCTAGAAGACGCTTGTATTCGGCCACTCTATCTTTCTCGTCCTGGACAAGATCTTGGACCTCTCTCAAGGCAGCAGCCATCTCTGTTACCTTCTCTTTCTCTACTTCGAGAGCTCCTGTCAACTCGGCAACTTCGTCGTTGGTTACGGTGAGTTCCTTTAGTGACGCATCCAAAGCTGTTCGACCTACTCTCTCCTCTTCCTCAAGAGATGCCACTTCCTCTAGCTTCGATTGGAAATCAATCTTTGCCTGGTCAACCATGTATTGCATTTCAGTGATGGTTTCTTTCTCGAAGTAGAGTTGTTCTCCAAATGCAGCKGCTTTCTCTTCAGCTTCCAAGACCTTACTGCGCTCTGTGCTCAAAGCAAGTTGGATCTCCCCGTGTTCCTTTAGGAGAACCTCGAAATTTGTTCTTTCTTCTTCAAGTACTGCTGTCTTTTCATTGACGGTGCATTCGAGCCTATTGCTTGATTCCTTTCCAGCTTCCAACTCCTTCGACAAACCGGCGTGCTTCCCTTCGAGTTCAGTAACACGGTACTTGTGATGGTCTAGAGTTGCCTGCTGTTCCATGAGACGTTCTTCGATACTGCTGGCTTGAGAATCAGCTTGGCTATCCATCTCATCCATTTCAGACTCGTCGTGAGGTTCTTCGAGAGTCTTGACTTTATCCTTCTCCTCATTGAGAATGTCACGTAACTCTTCCTGAGCTTTAGTCAATCTTTCCACTTGTTTCTTCTCTGTCTCAAGCATTGTTTTCAAATCGTTAAATTCGTTTTCGGTGGCTTGAAGGTTTGATCCTTCTTTTTCCTTCTTCGATCTGACGGCCAACTCCTCTTCCTCCAATTTGGTAACCTTCTCGTTCAGAGATTGGACTCGAGTGCGCGCAGTTCGTTCAGCCTCTTCGACTTCAGCAATCTTTGAAAGTTCCTTCTCATAAAGAGCTTGCAGCGATTCCAGTTTGTCCTTGAGATCTTTCACGCTCTTTCGCTCGTTGTCGAGAAGCTTTTGCATCTCGGAAACTTTCTCTTCGAGTTCTTTTACCTTCAGTTCTTCAGTTTTCAACAAAAGGCGACTGTTTTGTTCGGTCTCAGCCATTTGTTCGACTCGTGCTCTCTCCCTTTCCAACGCTTTCAAGCTTTGGTCTTGTAACTTTTGGAGCTCCTCGATCTTTTCCTGATCCATTTGGAGCTCTTTTTTAAGTTCAATTTCATATGCTTGAAGGCCAGCTGTTTTTTCAATCTCAGCCTTTAACTTATCTGCAATATCACTGTAGGCGTTCTCGAGCTGCTCTCTCTTCTGACTTTCGATTTCGATACGACTCTGGTATTGAGATTCCTTCTCTCTGAACTCGGCCTCAATTTCTTCTCGTTGCTCATTTTCGATGGCCAGCGTTTCTTTCAAGATTGCTTCGAGTTCGATGAATCGTTTTTGTTCAGCCTCGAGAAGATCATTAACCTTTGTTATGTGAGATTCAAGGAAGGCTACTTTCTCCTTCTCGTCTTCGACCGCTTTTCTGTACTCGGCTCCTTGAGATTCAGTTTGAGCTTCAATGCGCTTCGTGCGTTCATTTTCAATTTCGCGACGAAGTTGACCCTCGAGAATTTTGAATCGGGAAGTTAGTTCTTCGAATTTCGAAACCTCACTTTCGTGTTCTTGAAGAAGAGCCATAGTGTAATGCCTGTGAGTTAATTCTGCTTCTCTCGACTGCTTCTCGAGGTTGTCAATCTTCCTTTGTTCCGCCTGGAGCATGGCCTTGAATTTGATCTCTTGTTCGACCAATGCAGCTGTTAGCTCCTTCTTAAGCTTCGCACTAGATTCTTGGTCGAGCTCGCTAATGGCTTTCCTTGCGTTCACTTTGTCCTGTTCGAGAGCCTCTATTTTCTCGAGAAGCATGTTTTTCTTGTCATTGTGAGTTTTTTGAAGCGCCTTGAGAGTTCTTACTTCTTCCTGAAGAAGATTGATTTTATCCTTTTGCTCATCTTGGAGCATTCTCGCATTAAGGCATTCTTGTTCAAGAAGGTCTTTCTGCTGTTGTAATTCGGAAGCCTTTGTCTGCTCGGCACCGTATTGAAGAGAAAACTTCCGTTCCCTCTGGTCAAGCTCGGACGTTACTTTATCAAGCTTTGCCTTGGTGGTCTGCAACTCCCGTTGCATGTGCTCGCTTGCCTCAGAGATGGCATCGCCAATCGATGCTTCGCTACCGGCAACTGACCGCGCCAAAGAGCGATGAGAGCGGGAATGATAAGATTTTTCGAGGGTTCTTAGCACTGTACCTCTGTCTTCTCCACTCAATTCATTTGCATAGTCCACAGGAGTCTTTGCATAGATGTCTCTAACTTGTCTGCCTTCAGGGTATGCTCCGGTAAGAATTTCGATGACTTTCGATGAAGCTCCCCATTTGCAGGCAAAGTGCAGAGGGATCATGAGGTCGTTGGTGTCGCGCATTCTAATCGAAGCTGGGAAGGTATCAAGAAGTTTTCGGACAACATCTGGTGATGAATTTGTCGCACAGGCATAGTGCACAGGTAAGTACCCTTTCCCACCCTTAGCCTTTACTGCATCAGCGTATTCATAAATCAATGCACTGATCACTCGAAGGGGAGGATTGTTTCTGCATACCTCATGCAACATCAAGTTTCCTTTGGCGGTTGACTGAATGTTCTTAGGACAAGGAATTGAAGCAGATCGGGGATAGATTTCAAGGAGATCCAAAAGATCATTCCACCTTCGCTTCTTGATCACGGTGAAAATTTCAATCAACTTGCGCATGTCCAACTCTGGTCGCGAATTTGAATCCGTTGCCGGGTTGGCACGATTTCCTTCGGGGGCATCTCTGAGATCTTTTCTTCCTGAAAAACTATAGTTTTCCTTGTGATATGATCCAGGAGCTTCACGCTCGTCGGATACTTCACTTACAATGCTTCGTCCGCCTGATTTATCAGATCCCAAGCGTCTTAGAGCATCTTGTCTTCCAGCTTTCATTCTGTTCATCGCTTGCTTCTTGCTGCTGAGAAAAGCCTCCCATTCTGACTCGGCGTCGACCGGATCTCGACGCGGCCAGCCTCTATTCATCGTCGTAGGATTTGTCATGTTCGGATATAGAGAGTTGATGTAATTTCACTCTATCCTACTAGTAGTTTTGTTTTGTGACTAATATTTGTGAAACGACAACGTTGGGTATGGCCTCGGAGGGAGTTCCAATATTTTGGTGATCGCATGTGGTGAACATCGCAAATAACGTTCGCTAACTAGATTGGCGATAATAGTGTATTCATTAATGAATACACTAGAGTTAAATCAACCGATCTAATTTTGGTCGCGTAAAAACTGGTGAGTCGGAACATCGCCACAAAATAATCTTAGTATGTACCGTAGGTAATACTACGTACTATGAATTGGTGATATGATATGACGTTGTACATCAATGAAGTAAGTGACGTAGGATGGTACCATATTCTATTATAGTACTACGGTACGAGAAATTAGATGAGGTACGAGGAATGAAGGCAAATGAGGGTGAGACAAGTCCGGAGTCGTTACAACTTGTACACGACTCTACAGAGGGAACAATACTAGCTGCAATAGCATTCATTTGCCTTCACAACTTTAACCTGTCTCAAAATTTTAAAGAAAAATATTTTATATCAACATTCCTAGTAGTACTACTAGTTTCTATATACAAAGTTGGCACAAGTTGCTGATACTACAGAGGCATTTTTAATGATACTACTACTAGTACTAGTAGTACTAGTACACCACCAGAGGACTCTTAAAAAAAATTGTTGGCCAATCGACGAGGAGAGGACTTGTTCCACTAGATCCCCTTGTTCTTATTAGTAGTGGTATAATGAAGCCATTCCAGTATGTTTGTTAACGGTAGGTTTTGTGAATAGCTCTGTTAGGAGGGTGAGACAAGAAGTCTTGTGCTGTTTTTTTTCTGACTAGTAAAAACCGCGTGTTTCAATGTACTCATAACCCATTCCAGATTCGTGCCACACATTTGCTTTCCTACTACCTCATACCCTGCTGATTGTATGCACTGTGCACTTTTCTAGTGAAATAAGCTCAATATATGGACAATTTGAATCATTCTATTTGTACACAATACTAGATATATGCCCATTTCTGCTGCATACCATCAATGTGGTTCTTTACTGTCATTTCTTGGCTTCTACTAGTAGTTCTAGTAGAAGAAGTCATTTTGATCATTTTGACAATATGCGGCTATTTGTGAACAATGGTAGTAGCCAAGAGTAGACAATTTACAAGGCAATACTTCTTCTCTCTTATTGTATAGAGTTGGACAGCAAATCTATGATAGTACAGTTGTAGATTTTAGTAGTACTAGGCCCTTCTTGTTATTTTTCCATGTAAAATAACAATTGAACTTTCTTTAAAAAATAGGTTCAGAACATTAAAGTAACATTCCCAATGTTAATTATTAACATTCTGAATGTTAATTTAACGCACAGAATGTTAAATTTATGGTGTAGGCCGAAGTAGATCTGCAAGATCCTACTAGTATTATCCACATTCTTCATTCTTATGTAGCAAAACAATTATTTTAGTCTTGCACGTGCCAAAAAAGGAAGAAGGGATCTACAAGAGGAAGAAGAGGATGCCTCCCCTACTAATCATTTTTTGAGTAATTGAAAGACTCAACAGAAAGGTTGGCCAAAATGAAGACTCAGTTCAATGAAATTTAGACTCGTTGGTTACTATCCTAGTAAAGAACAAGAAAGAGAGGTTCCTTTATCAAGCACCACATCTATTGTCCCACATAAATTATGTCTGGATCAGTGCTCTTACTAGTCAGCACATTATATTTTCTTTCTTTGGTCTTGATACAGCAAAGACGAGAGCAGGAGGAGAAAGAGGCCTGCAACTGCAAAGAGGCAGCTCCTTGCCCAATACCCAACACTATTTTTGTTAACATGGATCAAACTTGCAACAATGGCAGCAAGGTCCATACTATACTAGTAAACTACTTGGAGGATGAACTAGTGAGCCTCATGGAATTGATACTGGAGATTCTCCCCATAGATAGAGATCCTCAGTGAGACAACCTTGTCATGAAGCACACATCAAGATGGCCTTTCTTTGTAAGCAAAAAATCCATCAACAGGAACAAATTTTGCTCTGTGAATGATAGAAACATTGTCATGTACTAGAATCAACAAACACAGCCAGCAGTAGAACAAGGGTGTACAAAAATCAATATAGTTTGTTGCTCCTCCTTCTCCTGTTGCTGGTGTACAGAATGCTCTGTTCATTATTTGAATACTCCCCATATTGTTACTACACCAGTGCTGATTAAACAAAGCACTAAACACCACACCTTAATGAAAGCAACCATTGCTTTCTTCCACCATGGGGAACCTGTTGTGAGTGAATCAATTGTATTGACTACAATTTAGTGAATTGTATCATTTTGTGATATCATATTGATTACTAGTCAATTTGCAATTCTAAAGGCAGAATCCACCACAACCATGCATTGCATAGGTTGTGGACTTGCTCAATCCTTTGGTAGACACCATGGTCAGAGATGGTGCTATTGTGTTTGGCGCCAGGGCAGTTGAAGACTGGTATCCTGATCCTTCCATTAGGGGCAAAGCCAAACACACTGTTAACAATGAAGGTGTCATTTTCTTTCTGGTCATTGTAGAATGGCCTTTGTTTACACTACCTGTCTTCAGAAGCTTTAATGGCAGTCTTCAATCCATCAGCTGCAGCTCAAACATGTTGCTCTCCAAGTCCACTTCTTTCTTATTTGGAACACTGACCATCATGGCCTCCTGGAATAATTCTTGAGCCACTTGTTCATCACTATGGATGTCAAGCCAAATGCCATGACGGTTGATCTAGCATCTGCTGATCCTCGTGTCCTGAACCAGTACCAGTCATACCAGTCCAATAGCACAGATGACATTGACTTCCTTCCTCTTCCCATTGGGCTTCCCTGCCTTAGAGAAACAAGGAACCTCAACAATCTCATTAATCTTGTTGACAGTGTACTTGTTGTGAACTGGAGCAAAAGGGTCAAGGAGATCTCAAAAGACCTTGTGGCCTACCACACCACAGCAGTTGAGGAGTGCTTGACCAAGCCTTGTGTGGAAGAGATGGTGGAAGGCAGATAGAGCATACTACCTACAAATTGCAAAAAGGAGAGTTATCCTGTCCCTCCCTCACTTCTCTCCTTCTGGAGACCTTCTGGAGATAGTTTTTCTAGATAATTTTTGCTTGCTCCTGGTCATTCAACTGAATGTACCAGCATATCATAATGGTTTCAACGGTTCCTATTGTGGCCTTCCATCTTGCTAGGAGGAGGAGGAAACTCTAGTCTAATTTTGCAAGGAACACAAAAAAATCAATAGTATGTAGGTATAAAAAAATGTGTGTTCTTCTTACTAGTGGTAATATTGTAGGATTGAAAATATTATGTTTTTCTTATTACCTTGGTGCAAGTGCCTCTTTTTAGCCTTAACAGTCTTTACATTGAAATAGTTAACATTCCAAATTCCCAAAAAGACTGGCAACAAGCCAGCATCCCATGCCGTCTGTCCATTGAAAATTTGATTTCAAGTATTCTAAGACTCTAGATCCCTACACTTGGAGATTAAGGGCATTTAGAATTACAGGAATGACCCAATTGCTACAGGGCTGGTCTACAAGATGAATAAATGAGGCACAATTTCAATATCTGTATCTGAATTGAATTTACTTCATCATTCTAGTCTTTTTTTCTGATTACAACGCAATAAGAATAAACTGTAGAGCGATAGAGCATACGATAAACGAAAGTTTACACTAAATCTAGTATTCTTCATCAACACCGTCATCCTCTTGGTGATGTTACTGTGCTTGATGGCCCCATTGTTGTATCCTTTCCATTCGTGTTCATTTTTCTGTCGCTGCTGTGCTGTTGCATCGATACAGATACACAGCGCAACCGTACGGTTTTGTCCATGACATTTCCATGAATCGAATACTAGGGCGGATTCCTCCMAAGTTAGTTGGAAAAGGTTTTAACGTAGCCACCCATTGAAGGGAAGATAGCTCTCCTACTTCTTGGACTTCCCCCATCTCATCTGTCTCGTTTTGATTGCAAGCCTGTTCCTGAGTTTCATGTTTATGCATTAATATTTGTAAGCGCTCTTCTAGCTCAACCATGAGGGCATCAGGGAAGCAAAGCGACGCAACATAAATGTGTGTTGCGGTCGACAAGTCGACATCAAACAAATCACCCTGGAGCAGTTCAAGCTTGTTGGTAGACCGGACAAAATACTCTTCCGTTAGGAAACCATTGCTATCGTTATGGGAAAATTCGATGGAGTTGACCCAGTCGTTATTCGACTGTGGCAATTGTAGCAAGCTTTCCATGGCTCGAATAGCAGATTCGTGCCTGGAAGGTGACAATTCGATTCCTGTGGCCTTTTTGATTGTTTTGTTTGGTAGTTCCAAAACGGCTTGGCCAACTAGTTTCCCCGTTCCCGATCCAAGATCGAAAAAATGAGCTGGGTGGCGACACTGATCATGATTGTCTCTGCGTGAATCAAGCAGTCCCATGGCGCCAAACAACTGCCGTGCACCCAGTGGTGTGATTTCTCCGTATGTAGATGGTTTTCCTGAAGTAGCAATGATCTCGCCGTTCTCGTCTAATTGTTCCTGCTCAAGGATATCGAATCGGTCCCTGCTATCAAGTTGCTGCTGTTGTTGGTTATTGACGATCCACTCGTCCGTTGGTTGGACTTCGTATCCTGCATTTGGATTCTTCCAGCATTCGTCTATTATTTGATCGACGATATTTCGTCTCCGACTGTCTTCCCATGTGCCCGGGAACGGCGCTATCATTGGGACCCTTCGTTCGATCAGATCTGGTGGGCATAGCAATAACGCACTAATAGCTTGGGCAATCCAAAAGCTAGGTGAAGACGAGAACGACGGCGGCGGTGACGCTCCAGTGGAATAGAGCAGCATGTTTGATCAATTGTAGATGCATCAATCTGACAGGCCCTCTCTTTTCGATATATATTCTATGAGTTGACTTGTTCCGCAGCTTTGGAAATTGGCGTAGGAAACTCAGCTTTTGCAGGTTGAATCATTATTTTCATGTCGTCGTGAACGATGGAAATGAGAATACAGTAATGATAATGATCAAACAAATACTTTTGTCTTCCACACCAGCAGTCTTCTGCGACTTCAAAATGTGGTTCAGAACCTCATTGACAACACCACATCCTTTCGCAACCTGAGATTTTGAATGCAATTGGGAAAACGTAAAACGTACAGTATAGTAACTGGTAGAAAACGTACGATGATTGGTTCGCTCCGCAAAAAACTTACTACGGTGCAAAAATGAAGTTATTGCTAGTAAGGTTGGAGTTATGTTTTGAAAAGAATGTAGTAGAAGGTTTTCAACGAAAGCACTGTGGCTGTTTGCTGTTTCTGAAATAGGAATGGAATTCATTTATTTGTTGTGTATGCTGGGTATTGTTTTTGTTGTTGTTGTTTTTCGTAAGTAGAAGAGGTGTTCTTACAAATAGACCATTGGAAGTTCTACTAACTCCTCTTGAGGACGAAAGCACAACATAAATCCAATTGCTTGTGTAAGACCAAGTTGAAACCAGCCTTGTTGCAGCACTTATTTATGAGAAAAGGTTTACCTTCAAAGAACTCTATCACTCTGTTCCCACAGTGACATGTTGGGCAGAGTGGAGAAAGAACTCCACCAAATAACTCCCCATGCAATCAAGAAGGAGGAGCATGAACTGGAATCAACATCAGGATCAGAAATTCAATGAAGTGAGAAGTGGCCAGCAAACAACTGGTGATGGCCAATTTCAGTTTCAAAGGGCTAGGGAATTTAGGATATTTTTCTGGTCAAAAGGTGTCAGTATCACCAGGTCTTTCAGTGATGCAACTTGCAAGAGTATCAATGGCAACTGAGTGGACCCCAAGTGTGGAGATCCATTGCCTCAAAGAGTGGATTGTCTAGTATTGATGTCATTAGAGTCCTGTTGGATGGGGGCATTGGAAGAGATACAGTGAATCCTCTGGTTCTGTACACAGACAACATCATGTGTCATGAGTCTGATATTCCCACTGTTTGAGAACTGTGGGAGTTGGCAAAACATGATTAGTACAGCATTTGGTGATAAGAACATTCCTGGAGATGTGGTTAGTGGCAACCCCCAAAGACTTCCATGCAATGTCTGCAATTGCAGGAGACGACCACCAATGGTTCCTTTCTTTTAAGTATTCATGATATTGCAGCAGCAGGAGCAGGCATGAATCTGTGAGGGCCGTCCAGTACTAGTAGTGGCTTGTACTAGTTTGGGATTGAATCAGAAGAACAGCTGAATAAGAAGATTGGACTGGTGTGATAAAATGTGGTGTGTGAAACATTGCACAGTATTCAACTGCATACTGATCAGCCCAATCATTTCACTGTTGGGCTTTCAAAGGGAGTTTGTCAAATTCAGTGAGATTGTCTTGGTGGCCTTTGACCCAAGAAAATGACACAGAATAGTATGTGGAGATATCATATTTGTTCAATCAAATCAAATTCTGGTGATAAGTGCTGTGGTGCTATCATTGGCAACAATTTCAACCTATGTGTGTGTGGAGGATTTATCATTACTGGAGGATGTTGTTGTGCTGGAAGATGGAGAGGATCCAACTGTGCTGTCATCAGATCCTCTTTCATTTAGGGGTAGGAGTGCTCTACCAATGTGAGTCACTGCTTGCATGCATGCAAGGGTTCAATGATGAATGCTTCTGTAGGCTTCATAGGAGACAAGGAGTGTAGTAGGGCACCAGGCAAGTTACTTTGAGTGATCTACCACCATGTCTGCAAGTAGTACTATCATTGCCCTAGTATTTGACCACCTATCTCCTCAAATATTTCTTGTTAGTTTTTGTTGTTCTTATTTGCCACATGGACATCCTGCTGCTGGCTTGCAAGAAATCCATTTTATCACTTCTACTAATGTTTCCATTGCGCAATAATCACTTGTTTGGCCTGAAGATTGCTGTGAGAGGTGCATTTGATTTCTTGTTTTGTCATTGCATGCTGTTTTTCCTTTGTCCTTGACTTCAACTTTTTTCATCCATTACTAGTAATTTGACTCCTGGCTTAGCATTACAATGTACTACTAGTAATATCACAACAAAAGATTCAAGCTGACACTATAATAGTAGTACCACTAGTACTAGTAGTAGTATGATAGTAGTAGTACTAATACTACTAGTAGCAGCATAGTACTAGTAGTAGCATTGCTACTAAAAGTACTACTACTACTATTTGCAATGTCAGAATGTCCTCCTTAAAAACCATTCCCTTAAGTTTTATTGTCTTGCATAGATTTTCTTGTATCAACTTTGTGATACATCAGCAGAAGAAGGTTCAATGATTTTGATGTGTCTGTCAAACAGAAAGGCTGATGTACATATACTAGGTTTGTGATTTGCACCAATATTTCATTTGATGAGAAGAAGAAGAAGTGCTAGTAATATTGTGAACCTTTCTTTGTAAGCAAAGAGTCAACTTCAATACCATGGGGTTGAAATTTTCAAGAAGAACTAGCACTACTAGCATTACATCACAGTACTACTACTAATAACAATAGTACTAGTGCTACTAGCAGCATCAGATTTTGATCACTACTACTAGTAGTAGATCAGTAGTAGCAGAAGTAGTTCAAATTATTTTTCTGAATTGATGCAACTTGTCGGTCTATGATTTAGAAAGGATATTCCTCACCAGTCTACTAGGTATTGCTGGAACATGATTTGGGAAACTCAATATTTCAATAGAAGCTCCTCTCCTACTAGTAAACAAGTGATGTCAACTCAATTAGTAATCTTATTTTATCATCATCTGTTTTCTTGAAGGATGAGCAAGCCCTGGTTCACAACTATCAAAAGATAATCCTCTGTCAGGTGTACCACTGCTGCTGCTACTAGTACTTGTAGTACTCATATCTAGTACTACTAGCCATGAAAGTAGTAATCTTCCTTTGAGCAGTCCACCAGCAATTCAAAAACTGATCTTGTTGTCTACAACAAATCATTGGTACTAGAGACTACTAGGAGGGGTAGTAATACCACTACACAAACATCAGCAGTTAAGAGATATCATGACAATTTATTGTAAACAGCAAGTGATCAAATTACAAGAATGAGAATACATCATGGTCCATAGTACTACTACTAGTACCAGTCAAAAAATATAAGTAACAACTCAATATTCTTGTTGCTGTTTGCAATTAGTCCTAGTGCTGGTGGTGGTAAATAAGAACACAAAAATGCTACTACTAGTATATGTTGACTGATTTTATAAAATAAGTTTCACTTACTTGCTGCTACAAGATTCTCACCAGAAGCTTGAGCAGAGTAGAAGTACTGGTATAAAACAAGTGAACACTAGCATGTGCCATGAGGCTTTTTTTTGATAGTGAATCTATTTGCTACTATGAAGTTGTGCACGTCACCTCAAATTAAACGAGTGGGTAGTACTACTAATAAATGATATTATTTTAATGAAAACACAACTTTACTTTTCAACATATACTGCTACTTTCGTCTACAACAGTCACTACACGGATGCGCCTGCTTATGTTTTCCGTTCTTGACGATGAATGTAAACTAGATTCAGTGGTTCATTTTTCTCATGGTATGTCTCTGGCCTCTCACTTGTCTAGATTGATGTTCAACTTGATACCAAAACTGCGAAGGCGGGCCATCAACGAACGTGGCCCGGTTGCGACTGACGAAAGACTCGGAACAGAGGACAAAGAAATGCTAGGAACAGAGACTGAAGGTACAAGAGCCAAAACATTATTTCGACGTTCACGAACAGCCTCAGATTGTTCTCTGATTTGTGTCTTGATGTAATTCGAAACAAGGTGAGTCTCCTTGAGAATTGATTGCATGCCAAAGTTAGCACTGAATTGCGCTCCAAAAATAGCACTAACAAAATATGATGTCGGCCCGTTTGGCATGATCTCATTCTTGCGTAAGACAAACTGCTTGAGGCACTTTTCGACATATTCTTCCTTCGTAATCAAAGTTTTCTTCTTTGTGATTTGCTTTTCCAATGCAGCTGCGGCATCTTCCTGATTTTTGATCTCTTCATCCAATCTGACCTGGGCAGCTTTCACGCTATCGATTACCGCTTGTTTCGAAGCAAGTAGAGCCTCACGCACTTCGACGTCAGATTTTATTAATTCCTGCGCTTTTAGCTTCGAATTGAGAATTTTTTCGTTCTCTTCGCGAACCTTTTGAAGTTCGATCGTCACATTTCTCTCCGCCACGAGTAGTTCGCGTTTTTCAGCCTTAGCTGTTTTCAGGGATTGTATCGCACTTCTTTCCAATGTTAAGTGAATCTGTTTTTCTGCAACTATCGCTTCAAGTTCCTTAATTCGCTTCACCTCAGTATCAATCAATTCTTGTTTCTTCGCAATAGTTTGTTGGAGGGTTTTCTCCTTCATCTTTTCCAACTCAATCAGAGCTTGCTTGCGAGCGATTGTGAAGTCGAGTTCCTTTATTTGTTCCTCTTCAATTTCAATGGCAGCTCTACTCGATGCTCGTGTGCCTGCTAGCTTTGTTGTTCGCTCAACTTCCTCTCTTTCCAAAGCTTTCTTCCTTGCAATACTCTCTTCCAACTCTTTTACGGCCTGTTGATTCAGCTTCAATTGATTCTCTTTTTCTCTTCGAGCATTGTCGAGAGCCTCAACCTTCTTTTGCTGCGCTTCCAAGAGTTTTTCTTTCATCTCATTACTTTTCGCAAGTACATGGATCATTTCCTGGTTTTCCTTCATCAACGTCTTCTTCTCATTGATTCTGTCCTTGATCTCATCGGTTAGAGATTTCTCGTACATCAGTCGCTGGTATTGGGCCTCCTCATGGTCACCTGAACTTGACAACTTAAGTTCCATCGAGGCCTCGAGCGCTTCGATCTGTTTCGATTGGGAGTCGGTGAAACTTTTTTGCGCATTCAACTCGTCGCCTAGCCCCTTGATTTTCTCGCTATTGACTGCCTTGGTCAGCTCCAGTTGTCTGATCAAAACTTTCGACTTGCCACACTCTTTTGCGACTTGCTGTCGGCTCCTTTCCAACAATTTTTCCGACTCGTTTACCAGGTTAGTTTTTTCGTCCAGTTGAATCTGCATCTCATGGACGCACCCGAATGCTGCGGCTAGATTCAGGTCGTTTTTCTCCAAGATCTTCTGTCGCTCGAACAGCCACTTACTCTGCTCCAATTTCAAGTCAATCTCTTTGTCGGAAATGGTTTTATAAGCATCGACAAGTTTAGCTTCAGTTTTCTTACAGGCATCTTCTTTCTCCTCTAGAATCTTCGCATGTTTTTCATTTAACTCATTTTTGATCTCGCCGATCGCTTTATACGCCTCGGCCAATTGAGTGGCATTCTTTTCGTATATACTATTACGTTGTGTTACCCACCGTTCTTTCTCAGCCATTGCGGTGTATTCAGCTTGATCGAGCAACTTCTGAGCCTCTGCAAGGAATGAATCAGCCTTTTCGTAAGTCTTTTGTTTTTTGATTAGCCACCTCAACTTTGTCGCTTCAAATTTTGCTTCAACAGCAGCCGTTCGTTGACGCTCACTATCTAAGTTTGAACCAAGAGAAGAGGACTTGTCGCATTGACTTCTCAATTGTGCATCAAGAATTGAGCATTTTTCTTGTTCATCGAAAAGTTTTTTCTCTAGCTCTTCTATCCTTTGTCTTTCCTTTTTCAATTCTTCGGCAGATTTCTTGAACTCCTCCTCCATATCTTTCGCAAGCACACTCCATTCATCGCAGTTCTTTTTCAACTGTTTTTCGAGGGTCGAGGACTTCTTTCGCTCATCTCTGAGTTCACCCTCGAGACGGCATGATTTATTGAGCTCCTTTTTCAGGTTCTCGCCAAAAACAGATGCTTTCGCACGTTCCGCTCCGATCTCTTGCTCGAGTTCAATTATTTTCTCTCCGCTCACTTTCAGCTGAATGTGGAGTTGTGTCTTCGACTCTTCTTTCTCTTTCAACCATCCTTCGAGAGAAACCGATTTCTTCTGAAGGTCTTTCAGCTCGGTTTCGAGAGAAGAAATTCTTTCGTGTCTTCCTCCCAATTCCTTTCGGATGGAGGTGCATTTCTCCTCGCTCTCTCGAAGCGATTTTTCGAGTGCCGTGCTCGAAATATGCATCGATTGAATGTAACGCCCGAGAACTTCTAGCTTTTCTGCTCGTTGGGATCCCTTCGCTTGGGCCAGAACGTAGTCCATGGGTGTTTTATCATAGACATCCTTGGCGACGCATGCAGGTGGATGTGCTGTTACCAATTGTTTGATGATACTCGCCGACGCTTCTTTCTTGCAAGCAAGGTGCAATGGGAACATGTTGTCGTCACCAAAAGACTGAATTGACTCGGGATATGCCTCCAAAAGTGCCAAAATCACGTCGTCGGATGCTCCGGAAGCACATGCACAGTGGATGGGTAGATAACCCCATTGGCCAGCGACTTTAACGGCCGCTTCGTGTACCTCGATGAGAGTCTTGACGGCTTCGAGGGTAGGCTCGTTCTTGCAGACTTCGTGGAGAAGCAAGTTTTCACTCGCACCAACCCCAAGGAAGCCCGAGCATTCCGAGGGGAAGAAGTCCACGGAAGAGAGTGTAGCCAGGGATGGTCGGGCAAAGATGGTGGCAGTGAACCTGTCCCAATCGCTGCTCTCGATTTGTTCGGCCACGCTCTCTAGTATGGCGTCGAATTCAACGGTTTGAGAAGCGTCGTGGCTTTCGTTGCTCAGTTCATTTTGGATCTGGTCTGACGAGACGTGCTTGTTCTCGTTGGCCTCCACGGGCTGGGATGATTCCTCCCGTTTGGGTTCCTCCGATTCGCTGGAATCTTGTTCTTCAGTTGGCTTCTCCTCGTCCGCATCGGCACTGTCATCCTGCTTTTCGGCTTCGTCGCTTGCGGAATTCTTGATAGCATCCTTCTCTTTTTTCTTCGACCACGTTGCATCAAGGGCAACGTCGGTCTCGTCTCCTTCCTCGAATCCCGGGAAAATATTCGGTTTGGCAACTCTGGTCTTTTTCTTCGAAGTCTTTCTTCGTTTCAAAGTACTATCGAATGACCAGGTGGCTTCGGTTGGTGGCAACGATGGGATAGCATCGGTATCACTAGGCTCTTCGGGCGATGTTTTCTCGTCTTCTACTACCGACGCATCGGCGCTGTTGGAAATCGCGGCACATTCTTCCAGCTGGATGATGGGGTCGGTTTTGATATCTTCGGCTTTCTCTTCAAAGCTTTCACCGACCTCTTGGGTTTCTTCAGTTGGCTCCAACTCCGCCTCGTCCGCAGAGGAATCCTTTACTGTCTCTTTCATCTCTTGGGTAAACTGTGCCTCTACTTCGTTTTCATTTTCATTTTCATTTTCATTTTCGATTTCATTTTCGATTTCCTTTTCTGTTTCTGTTTCCGTTTCTGTTTCCGTTTCCGTTTCCGTTTCGGTGTCGGTTTCGGCGTCGTCGTGTGTGGATTCGGTGGTAGGACAGTAGGCGAAATTTCCGTCGTACTCTACTTCGATGCCATCTTCCATCTCAGGTTCGATTTCGACTATCTGAAGCCGAGCCGTTGCTGCTTCGACCGCTTCGGTGCCGTTGTCTTCGGCATCGTTGGTGACCCGGGCCTCGAGGATGATGTCTTCTGCCCCCTCTCGGGAGTCTTCCTTGGCGTTTTCGGTGTCGCGGACCTCTTCCCTGTTTTCGTCCCCGTCGGAGGAGAGGGACATGGAATCCCTCATCATGCTGATACGATCCCGGACCGCCATGGTTTGCTGGTGCTTCTGGATGGCCATGGGCACCGTCGCTGTCTCTTCCTCTGTCGCAGCGGAAACATTGGCGGAACCATCGTTACCGCTTCGCAGCATCTCGACTCGATCCAGATTCACCATGGTGAACAGTAGTTTATTTTTATAGGCAGCTGTTCCTAATATATCCTGTCAGGTAATGTATTGCTTGCTGTTGTGTGTTCGTTGGTACGCTAGTTTTCAATGGAAGCAGGAGAGGATGAAGTTCAAGTGGTCTTCTGATTAATTGTAATCCAATAGCGCGGGTTGCTCGCAAACCCGTGAATCTAAGTAATGCTATTTTACTGTCCGAGAACGATGGATTCGACGTTCTTTCTTACTTTTTTGCTACTACTTCTGTGACGTAATGCTACGGAGCCTGCCGCCAATATCAACCTTTGTCGCTAAATAATTTGGAAGATATCTATTAGACCATCAAAATTGTAACTTAGCGATCGGTTTTCATCTTCGAACGTGTCAAGCCGAAGAATAGAATTCCCGGCCATCATCGCTAAAAAATGACAAGCGAAAAAGCCTCTCTACTCCCTATCGTATTGCCTCGGTCATCCTGCGCGCAAAAACATTTCTCGCGCAAAATCATGGACTTGCTAATGTTTGGTTTGGGTCTGATGAGTCGATTCCTATTTTTGTCAATTTCGAATTTCAGCAGGTTGTATCGAATAAATTTAACGTTTTTATAACCTCTATAGAGAGAGATTATGACAAATGCCAGTTTCAGCATTGGGTTTTTTGAGGAAAATAGGATCCTTGCACGCGACGCAGTAATAAAAGTTTGTCGACCGGTGTGACCCACAAGAAAGGCTCATCGAAGAGTTTGCCGGTTCACACGACAAAAATCTGGCCACCGCGACGTCTGGTTGGTGAACTCGTGCTCGTTCCCATGCCGGTAATAGATAGCAGTGTACGAGCACCGTACAACATGAATGATCAGAGTAATAATTATTAGGAGATCCCGTCTGGCATAGTGCGTACTAGCGTTCAAGTCCCATAAATCATCGCATTTCTCGAGTTTCGCTTGGCATTATTTGTTCAGTACAGAACATACTGGGAATCAACGGTCGCCTCTGATGTTGTTTACTGTACTGCCGATTACGTGAAAACAGTACGTACTTCACTTGCTAGCATTCCCCCCAAAAAGTGCTCCGAAGCACTTCTAATAGAAAAGGCTGTGAACCAACTCTTTCCGAAGACTTCGCCTACCCGAAATCCGCTTCCCCCGACAGGAAGCAAGGAAACAGCACCACCGCTGTCGCACCGCACCGCACCGCATTGGTTTCAAAGCAGTTCCACACTCCATAACGCAACGGATTGCAAAGCAGTTCCACACTCCACAACGCAACGGATTGCAACAACCACTCCTCACCGATTTTTCATACCAAAAACCATGGCAGGAAGGGTAATCGGAAGCGACGACGACGAACGGGTCCGAAAGCGAAAGGGGACCAGGGATCCCCCTCAACAGAATGGCATGGGTGTCGGATACGGCGCCGGTCGCAGCAACGGAACTTCTGGCCACAAGACAAAGAAAAAGGAGCGTGTCAGACGCAAGTCCTCACCGATCTCCCGGTGGATGATGGCCCTTCAAACGTCTCGATCCCCCGCCTTTGTGGGTCTCGCGGTCGTTGCCTCCGGAATCCTTCTCGTCGTGACCCTGATATCAGCAACCTTCGGAGGGAACAAGTGCATCGAGAGCCATCTCAATGGCATTTCGGGAAACGTTTACACTTGGTGCTACAAGCACAATAGCAAGGGCGGAATTTCAAGCAGGGTCAGAAGATCTCTCGGCGCGCAAACTAACGACATTGAGGTCGAGAGGGTCGTTCTTGTCGATGGCCACGCCGCCCAGAACAAGAAAGAATTCTTGAAAGCCATCGGAACCCACGAGGATTTGTCACACGATATCGTATCGGAAGAACAGAGCGAAATCTGTTACGCCGACCTTGGCATACTCGGCGATAGGATGGACGATACACGTGTCTATCACTCGCCCGCGATCGGTCCGTGCCACCACGATTACGGCCTGTCGTTTGTACCCCTCGCGGGGAGCTACGAGGAGGCAATAGAGTTCTACTTCTTCCGGGATTCGTTACGTTCGAGATACACCGACCGGGTTAAGTGCTTCCAACAGTGCATCAAGAGTGCACTGACCGAACGCCGGGACGACGCAACGGAGGGCAAGCACCACGGCCATCTCCACGTACCCGACCAGCCGAAGAAGCTGGCGAGGGACGAACGGGCCCTCTTCGAGATCGAGCCGTACGAACGGATTCCCGTCGACAACGTCATGCTGATCGAGGCGGCCAAGATCGGAATGACCCTTGCGGTGGAAAAGCTCTTCCTGCAGTACGGACTGGATCCCCTCTACCGACAGGTCGAAAACAATCCGGGCAACAGCAGGAATTTCAACGCCATCCAGGAAGCAATTCGTGGCGGATACGCCGAAATCGTTGCGATCCTGACCCGGGGGGACAACTCGATTGTCATTGACGAGTACGGCCGGACGGTGGAAGACTACGTCAGGATGAGCGGATCCCCCGTCCGCCCCATCGACGCCAAGAACGTCCTCGGCATCGAGGTCGAGGAAGGCACCGAAAAGAGGCCTGTGCAGAAGGCAAAAGCCCCCAGAAAGGAATCTGGCTGGGACGAGACCGCCGCCGATCCGTACAACGAACAACGATGCGACTTTGACATTGTCGACGGTGATTTGGACCCGATGGTCTTTTACAAAGAGTACTTTATGACGGGACGCCCCGTCGTATTGAGGGGGCAAGCCCCTCAGATGGAACTCGACATGTTCTCGAAAGAACGATGGTACAAATCCAAAAGGTTCAACCCCGACAAGGCCTTTCAAGTGGGTCCCACCGCTTATCCCTCGCTCACTCAACAAAAATACTGCGAAAAAGAAATGTCTATCAACGATATAGAACAGGGAAAAGTTTGCGAGGAAATGCCAGAGAAACCGATGGTTCACGCATTTCATCCCGACGAAGAAGATTTAATGTATCTGTACCCCGTTTTCGAAGGGGATGTCTTGGACGAGAGGGGGGGCTTCCGGTCAATCAAGCATTTTTTCCCTCTCGTTGAGCAATGGGGAGATGCCAATTGGCAGGTCTTTTTTGGCGGCGATGGCTCCGGCGCCACCTTTCATTGGCACGAGGCTGCCTTTAATATTCTGTACGTGGGGGTGAAGGAGTGGAAGATCGCTCCGCCTCTCTACAGAGGACTCACGGGCATGCCGGCGCAACGCGTCGCGGAAACGTTGGATCCAAAGATCTCCCTTACGTGCGTCCAGCATGCGGGGGACATGTTTTACATCCCGAATTTCTGGGGCCACAGCACATACAATCACGGATTCACAATTGGTGCAGCCGCCATTGTACAGGACTGGTACCAGAATGGCGGCGCTTCGTACAGGGGAGACGCATGGGAGAACTACGAACAAGCGCAAGAGGAGGAAGAGGAGGAAGAAGAGGAAGAGGAGGAAGAAGAGGAAGAAAAGGAGGAGGAGGAGGAAGATGAGGGCAGCCCTCCGTTCCTGTTCGTGCACATTAACAAAACCGGCGGCACAAGTCTCATACACATGTTTGGAGACCGTTGCGAGGAAGAATACTGGGGGGAGTACTGGTATGACAGCGACGGCGAGTTCCACCGTGCATTCCACGCGACGGCTCACGCCTATATCGAGAGATACGGGAGGGAGGCCTGGGACAACGCGTACAGCTTTACCGTCGTTCGGCACCCCCTTGCCAGGCAGGTGTCGAATTTCTTTTTCCTTGCCAGCATGGGGTGCGACAAACCGAACAACAAGTGTGCCGAGAGATTGATCCCAACGCTGGACCTCGACGCCATGTCGGACGAAGAGAAAATCGAGGCCTTTCACACATGGCTCGCGAAGATCTATGAGGCCTTTCCCCCGGGAAGTCCCGATCACTATAGATTCGGTGCTGCCGGGCATGGAAACGAAGTCTACGATACTTTTGGTGCCTCTCAGACGAGCTGGAACGTCGACTCCGAAGGCAAGTACGTGACCAAAGACTTTTACAAGCTCGAAGAGCTTAGCAAGGACATAACGAAACTCGCCGAAAACATTCCCTGCCTAAAGAATGGTCCCCTGGAGATGGACAAGAAGAACAAGACTTCGAACTACCCAAATTATATGCTCTTTGCCAAGGACGAGAAGACGAAACAGATAATCAACGAGGTCTTTGCGGAAGATTTCAAGAACTTTGGATACGATCCATTATAACCAACCATCAATAGATTTACCGACGAATGCGATGCAAAGGAGCAGGGTAAACACTCTACCCACCCCTTCCTAAGTTCTGTATTGTGAGGGACTTAGCAGACATTGTATCCAAAGACTTTGAAGAAGGGAAATAATTCACCGACTAAAGTAATGCACAACCAAAAAAATAATAGTGTTATGTCAAGAATTATCAAACGCATTTCGGTAATCACTCTAGTACCAGCCCGAGCACTCGTCTTGTCTACTGTACTACATATTTTGCTTTCATTCAATTTGTAGTACTATTATTTTTTTATTACGCAMAAACGCAGTGTAGTGACTATCACTTTTATTATCATGATTTTGTTTTCCTTCTACCGGTCAACCGGTGTGAGGACAAAAACCTCACTCTTTATTGTAAACACGTAGTTATACAACACTAAGGAGCATACGTACATTTCACAGGTTATGAGCAACATAGGACTCACCATATCCCTCATCACCTCAACTATCATCATCAACAGACTTTAATGACATCTGGTTAAAGCCATTGGCACAACCTCGCAGAGCAGCTGTTCATGCTTCTTCCCGACGGTTGCCATCTCGTTCTTTCTGACACCCGGAAAACTGGTCAGGAAATTTATTTAGTACTCACCCCCGTAGAACTGTACAGCAAGTTCCCCCGAACTCCCAGAACCCCTGCTGCTGACACCAAGATCCTTTCTACATACCAAGGACACTGTTTTATTAACGCTACAGCACATAATCCATGTATTCACCATGGTGTCCTCCATCAAACCATCCAAACCCAACCCCAAATCACGACAGTCTAAGGGACAGCGATCACCTGCTGCTAATTCCCCTCAGATCCGCAACTTTCTGGTCTCTTCTCCCCAACAGCGACCCTCGAAAGAACCACAGCGCCGTCTCCACCTCTTATTCTACCATGGCAATATCCAACGTGAACTGCGAGCCCTTGAGCTAGCATTTCCCCTCGATTCCACCCTGGCTATATATGTTGAGATGGTTGAAAATCAGTGAGTGAATCGAGTCAAATAAAGTGTTCTCTATCTTATTCTCTATTTCTTTGAAATATGAGCTCTCCTCCCAGCTCTAATAATCACGGCCTCTGTCCGGAATTCACTCCTCTTGTACTCATTGTTTCACTCTTTCCTTTATTCCTTCACTGTGGATCAATAAAGATACTTGGATCCCTCCTGGATCTCTTCAACTTCAAGGGTTCCTATCCAGGTCCCCTGACACCTCTGTTGCCAGCTCGATCTACACCATCTGTATCCTGTCATCTTTGACATCTTCATTGACAGCTGTCTTAGCTRTTAATCCTCCAATAAGCTGGCTCTTACTTGATTCCCTCAATCCCTTACTCTAGTCTATATTCAGTAATACATGTTGGCTCACCTGGCTCGGTTATCCGCACGCATGACAGACCATTTGTTCCAACACACTTCCCTTATTAGACTACTGCACAAGCTCGTTGCTGTATTTGTCGAATAACGCCTTCGGAACATTCTTTGTGTGGATATCCGGAGTCATGTCTGCCCCGGCCTTCCAGTGTACTTCAATGTAYCCGTGTTCCTTTAGCTCGCGAATAAAGTTCTGTTTAACATCCACGTGTCTTGTTCTTCCTCCTACTGACCAATTATTAGCCAGTGCAACTGCTCCCTTGTTATCACAGTGCAATACCATGGGCAACTTCACTTTAAGCCCCATATTAATCACGATATGGTACACGAACATCATATCCTGTGCTGTTAATACTGCGGAATATAACTCAGCCTCAGTGGTGGACAATGCCACGATTGGCATCATCTTACTGAATTGCTTAACAATTGCTCCTTCGAAATAAGTAATTCCCGCATTCACACTTCTACGTGAGCTGTGTTTAGCATATTCGGAATCACACTTGCCCTCGATTTGGAAYTCTCTAGAGTTCCTTTCACCATCCCACTCAGCCGGTTTATATGGTCGAAACACATATCCCTTGTCTTTTGTGGACACTATGAAATTCATGACACGCATTAGTGCCTTGTAACACAGCTTGCTTGCGGTGGTCATATGTGAGGATAGCTCCCGTACTGCATTCAGCACGTCCGGTCTGCTCCACCGCATCATGTGCAACAATATCCCTACTCCRGAGCGATATTTTGTTTGTTTCTTTTGGTTAATGGGCTTTTCCTCGACCTTATCGTATTCAAGCACACTTCCCGGCTCAGCGGGTGTTGATGGGGCTCGGTGACCGGGACCATTGTCTCCCTTGCAATTGAATTCATCAATGAACCTTTGAACCTTAACTGGCTGTGTTAGTCTAATCCACTCCTTGGTGCGTTCCACTTTACAGCCGACATACTCTTTTAGCTCGCCCAGGTCTTTACAGTCCCAAAGCCCAGTGAAATCTTCCACTGCTTCCAACACCAAATGCTTTGGACCGGATATGCAGCAATCATCCACCCACAGCACAAATAGAACCAGCTTATTCTGTTTCCACTTGTAAAACATGCATGGCTCAGCCTGATTCCTCTTAAACCTCATGAAAGCCAATGCTTTGCAGCACTCACGATAATACTGCAATGCGGCCTGCACTGTTCCATACTGTGTTTTGAGCAACAGGAATACGGCCCACGGCGGATACCACTTCTTATACGCYTGTGGAACTTCCATATACATCTTGTGCTTGTTGGGCTTTTGAAATACTCCATTCAGGAAAGCTCCTTCAACATCAACGAGATGTTGGTACCATCCTCCCACGATTGCGAGGACRAACCCGACACGGATACCAACCTCGGTGGCCACAGGAGAAGATTTGTCGTTGCTATCATAGTGTTCTCCGTCCACTTGCATGAATCCACGAATAGCATTCCGAGCCCTGAAAGTTCCATCAGGCTTCTTCTTCATAGCCCATGTGCTGTCAAACAGCCTGGCCCTCTTTGGGACCTCGCTGGGATGAACTACCTTAAATACATTGTACTTMACCATTTTGTCATGCTCAATCTTGATTGCTTTGTTCCATTCCTTGCGATCCACGGATTCCATGGCTTGCTTGTAATTCATYACGTTCAGCTCTGCTGTATTGCCGTAATTATGGCCCGTGGCTCCTACTAAGTGCAGTTCTCCATGGGTATCTTGTAATGCTGCCGCRACCAGCATATATGCTCCCTTSTTGTTTATGTAACCAAAGGCTGTTTCAACGGACGTGTATACCTGYTCCTCCTTGGTTAAGCTTAACAGGATGTACTCTTCTTCCCTCATTGCCTCATCCACGTGTTCAGTTGCCGGCGGTAGTGCTTTGACCTCTTCCAGTCCTAGCAGGCATGTTTCCTCCACATACTTGTCTTCTATATGAAGTGCGATGACCTCATCCCCCAACCGAGTCCCATCGTGCCTGGTAGGAGGGCGTACTTCCCGCCCGCTGCGAGTACGATAGTTAGTTCCATTGTCCGACTCCTCGTCMTTGCTCTGGCTTTCGTCCTCGCTGTACTCATGTGTATCRAACAGGGGCTCATTGTCCTGTTCGAACATGATCACAGTACTGTTTGAATCAGAGGCTTCTTCGTGGTCAACTTCCTCACCTCTTGATGCAGTGGAATCCGTTTCCACGCTGTCCGCCTCGCTGCCCTCTTCTTCATCACGGTTAATGGCYATGCCTTGAGCCAGACGCGGGCTCAGTCCCACCACAGTGATTGGTGCTCCCGGTCGAGCTTTCTTGGGGAAATACATGCGGTCCAACCACTGCACATCTCTTGAATGAACAATCCCCYGTGATCGGGGATCATACATTACATAGCAGTCCTTTGCATGGTCTTTTGCAAAACACACAAACATGCAAGTCTTTCCCCTCGCGTCGACCTTCGGGGTGGTCCTCTGATGGGTCTTGACTACCCCTGCCATTCCTGCAATCTGCATGTGCTCTGTCCAGGCCGGAAGTTTCCCATACAGATGCTCGTTGCGTGTCTTCTGGTCGTTGTTAATATCGATCACGGTGAGCATATCTGTTTGGCAGCACCACTTGTAGAAYAATGCAAACAACACGTATCGATACTCATCTGGCACATTGGCAGTCTCCAATGCTGCGCGAGTCTTGTTACTCATGTGGAACAGCTTGGTTTCGACCCTTGAATTCCGCTGAGGGGTCTTAGCTGTAAACTCGAAGTCCACGTTGAGCTTCCAGTCAGCTCCATTGATTCTTGTCTGGAGTCGCTTGTTTTCTCCGGCATCATCGCAACGAATGCGTTTGACTRGTTTGCCTCGACATGCCTCTCTTTGGAAGTATGTACAGAAATCTTCGATGAACCCGTTCTTCTTGTTRTACCAGCCTATCATTGTTGCTCCAGTGATATGCTCTACCGCCATCACGAGGCAGTTGTTCCTTGGGAAATGGACATGCTCCTGTGACTGTTTTGGTTTCTTGAGTCTCATACCGTCGATGTWATAMAGTTCTCCAATCTTGCTTGGRATACGAGTTTCTCCTCCGGTTAAATTAGTTTGCCGTGCCTTTGCCACGGCACATGCCTCACACTTACGAAACGGCTCTCTCGTTAGYTTCCAGCCCAGGTGCGAAGCCGTCCGCTTCGTTTCTTTAACCGAACTRTGGCCACAAAACAAGTGCGCTTTGGCCAGGCTCATCACTGTTGGGGTTGCCAGCATACACTCCCCAGGACCACTAGTTGTGCTRCGCCTTTGGATGTCCGCTGCCCATAGCTTACCTTCTTGGGTTTTGATCGGTATATCGAAATCAATCCGCCTTTCGCCTTTGGTTAGGTGAATACCCTTCGCGTCTCCCCACATATACCATCCTGCTTCCGTCAACTTTGTGATTGAACACAGGTTAAACTTCGACGATCCATAGCGACAGTCCTTCAACACTACATTAGTAGTCTGCCCATCTTGACTATGAATGGATCCCTTGATATCCAGTATAGCGCTAGTATGCATCTTATTACCGCTRGCGTCTAGTGAATGCTGTAGGGTCTTCATACGTACACTCGCACCGTGTGARGGGGTTGAGCCTGTATCACTGTTAGTTACGTGACACGAGGCTCCTGTGTCTGCAATCCATATGTTAGGCGTAAACAACAATTCAGTCCCATGGGTCTTTGATAGGCCCAATTCTGTCTCCACGTTGAGCAACACCGCCTCGCTCTCTACGCGACCTGGCTGGACTTGGAGTTGTAGCCTCAACGCCTGTACCTCCCTTAAGTGTTTCCCGATTTGGTGTTCAACCACGCGCAACCTTTCTTGAATTTTCTGTTGGTRTCGCTGATATCCTATGTATTTCATCGCTTCAACAGTTTCAACGGGTTTTGCCACGTCTTTCCCTGGTATCAACTGTAACGTCCAACCAGAAAATTCGTTTGTACCGTTACGGTCTCCATACAATACCAGATTTTGGCTTATATCTCCGCGTGATGGGTTGCTCGCGTTTCTCGCGCTTGCGCGTACCTTCCGACCGTTTTGCTTCACGATCTTCATAAGCGCATTCCCGCGGCGTTTCTTAGCTCTATTCTGCTTCCTCACGATACTGCTAGCTTCACTAGCTGCTTTGCGTGTACTGCTCATTTTGCTACGTTTTACAGTATTCATACTGTTATTAGTTGCTGGAAGAAAARGACTGCTTGACCATGGTGATCCTTCCTCGCACGTTAGATCCATTAGTGTAAAYGTGAGTTCGTCCTCAACGACGATTCCAGCGACCTCGCTGTTGTCGTCTCGCATTCCTTTTGGTCGTTTGTCCGGATATTTCTTCCAACAYTCGCTCTCGGTGTGTCCCTTCTTCCCGCAGTGACTGCACGGTTTCTCATGAGGACAGTCACGTTTGATGTGGCCTAGCGCTCCACACCCATAGCATCTTTTCTTGTTGTTATGGTTCTTGCCTTTGTTTCTAATAAATTTCTTCTTTGTTTTCTTGCTCTTCTTTACGCGTTTCGGCGCCTCTTCATCATCGCTGCTGTCATCATCGTCACCTCCTGCATACAGCGTTAATTCCTGYAACAGATTGTTGGCTTGATTAATCTGGATACTTTTATAGTGGTCGTACATAGCCGCTCGCAGTTGTTTCAAGGTTGGCTCTCTCTTGTTTATCTTCTTTTCGGTCGTTCTTTCGCTTTGAATAACCACTTGGTACATCTTGGGTGCTCTCATCAGTATGGCCGCTCGTTTATCCTCTTCAGTCAATGGAGTGACCCTCCCTTTGTACTTCTGTTCAATGGAAGTGATCTGGGAAAACAGTGTTTTAGGGTTGTCCGTCTTCTTCATGTGAATCGAATACAGCTCGATTCTTTGCCTAATCATTCCCATTTCGTCRTCAGCCGCGAATTCATCCAATAGTTCCTTCACTACTAGGTGGCATTGTCCGGTTGGCCAGTCCTCGTCCTTGGAATCGGTYACATATGCCTGGCAGTCTTCGTTCACGTTCTTTGCAAATGCAATCGTGAAGGCGGCGATTCCCATTTTATTCTTGATGATAGCTTCCTGCTGTCCTTTCGTGTGTTCGACTGTTCCTGTTACAAGTTCAGTCTCTGGTAATGCTGAGGATTTCTCYAGTTGRATCACCTCCGCGAATTCCTTCTGAATTGCATACGCTTGAAACAGCGGCCACCACTTGGCGAACTCGCTCACCTTATTGGTCTTGAACAGAGGAACCTCCATCTTAATCGATGAAAGCTTCACCATCTTGTATTGTTGTCTTTGTTCTCAATCGCCTGTGTTGATATTTCAAATCGATGTTCCACTGAATTGCTCAACCCTTACAACTCAATCGTTCTTCGAAGAATGTTGAGATGGTTGAAAATCAGTGAGTGAATCGAGTCAAATAAAGTGTTCTCTATCTTATTCTCTATTTCT
>CAACVS010000001.1:54926-230895 GCA_900660405.1 Pseudo-nitzschia multistriata | reverse complement strand
TTCCCTCAATCCCTTACTCTAGTCTATATTCAGTAATACATGTTGGCTCACCTGGCTCGGTTATCCGCACGCATGACAGACCATTTGTTCCAACAATATACACCAAGTCCTCGTTCCCCTTCAAACCTAGAAAACTACTGAACCGAACACAATACACTCAATCCCTCAATCATATTCATGCGACAGCGCTATCAGACCCCGAAAAGATAGTCATGCTTGGAGATACCCTCTCCAATCTACTCCACTATAATCATTTTCACCGACCTCAACCATCCAGGTCCAACGAAATATCACGTTACCAATCCAGAACAACATTTGCTTTCTTTCGACATAATTTCGTTGCTGTCGATAATTTGCATGTCGATAATTTGCAATTCTTCGTTAAGTATTCTGTTCCTGCCTATCTTCATTAGCACTTCGTTAAGGTACTGTACTTAATGGTTGTCGCTACGCATACTTAAGCATAAAACTTGTACGTCGTGAAAGTACTTATGCGTAGCGTACTCGTACCAAGCAAATGCAGGAGGAAGACGAGTACGAGTAGTTCTATTTATTTCGCGCGGCTTCACACCGCAGCATACTCTACGCTACCGTCCCGTAGCTTAAGTAGTACAGGTACGGTTCGGTAATTCTTTCAATTTTCAGGATTGGAATGCTCAGCAACTGAGCATTTATCAAAATTATTGTTGGGCTTTATTCATCTTTCACATCGTAGAGGCATTTTCATCAGTCTTTTCTTCTATTTTATTTTAGCGAAAGTGGTTGCGAAAAGTCCAAAAACATCGACACCAAGAATTAGGACGTACGGTTTGATTCGGTTACAACTACAATATTCCTTCGGTTCATTTCCACCAGCTTGTATCGATCCTTTGATCCTTTGTTTTAGTTGACCAAAGATGAGTGACACAATCCCAACACAACTAATGTCAATGTACAGTGACAGCATCGTCAACATTGTCAATGAAGAACCAGACGTTGCAGATAAAATGCTTTCCAAGGAATTACTCCGGATGTCGTTGAAAGAGCGCAACGCCATAGAAGAAGAAGTTCATGGCGTTGGAACCACTGCCATAGAGGAAACACCAGATCGCGTACAAGAATCATTGCGATTGCTTGCTTTTGAACTAGACGAAAAAATACCACCGCATCGAAAGATAGCTTACACGAAGAGCCAAACCATTCCCGACACATATGTCAACACGAAGAGTTTTCGATTGAGATTTCTCAGGAGCACGCATTTCGATAGTACCCGGGCTGCACAAAAAATTGCCAAGTTCTTGGACGTCGCGACACACTTGTTCGGGAACGACCTCTTGAAACGACCGGTACGCATTACCGACTTTTCGTGTAACGACCTGCGGGATTTGCAGAAGGGAAGACTGCAACTTCTACCTTTTTTGGATCGCAGCGGGAGAAGGATTTTCGTGTTCTTTCCCGACGAGGTATGGGAAGCATTCGAGGCCGAAACAAAGGTACGGTAGTTCAGGCTCAACGGAATGTCTCAGTCTGATGCGACTTACTGGTTAGAGTATATGACTCACGCAATTTTTTGATTGATCCTGCAGGCAAGAATATCTCTTTATTTATCGTGGACCGCGGGAAACGACGTTGAAATCCAGAGACAAGGTTTAGTGTTTGTAGTTTGGATCGCGGAAGAATTCAAAATAACAGACGGTGGATCGGTACTGGTTAGAGACAAAGATTATCATACAGTTAGAGCATCCGCTCTCCACATCTGTTGTCCAGACACTCCATTCCATCGATTTCGAAGAGCAGTCATCGCTATGAGAGTCGGTGAGTTCGTTAGAACTCAATCGAGGGTGCACCTTGGTACGTCACTGCGTTCTTCTTCTGTTATGAAATGGGTGCTTTCAAACGAACTCTTCCGTTCCATGCGTTTCGACCTGGTTCCTCTCACAGTCTATCGTTGACAGGCACCTCCGTGGAGCTCCTATACAGGCTTCAAAGCTATGGGATACAGAGCGAGCAAATTCCGATCACTTGCACTGGTGTGGTAAAGACGAGCAACAACGACAAATGGGTACGCGTTCGGCGCGCTATAGAGGCTTCCGAGTACGACCAAGTCAAGGATTCTGCTATCGGCGTCATTTATGAATTCCCAAAGTTCAATGACGTGGTGTTTCGCACGGGTACCTCGAGCAGGTCCCACGCAGCAAACGCGAGATTCCGGACCATGGTGCAGTCGAAACTCGAAGAAAATGCGAGGGGATACAAGAACGACGAATCGGTGCTCAAACGAAAGGACATTATCAAATTGATCATCGACGAAATCAAGGCCCAGGGCGGTCGATTTTTGGTGTGGAACGACATTGGTGGGTGGAACCAACTGGTGGACGAGAAAATAATCTTTGCCAAGATAACTCATCTGATGAAAGAAATACAAAGAGCTGCCCCGAAGCCGGACCGAACGACGAAGATGACACCGAGTCTTCAGAGTGACACGGCAACCTTTTCAAATGCGAAGCATGAGCATAGATCCTGCACCTCACCAATTTGCGGCACTGGCGCCAAGGATTCGAGGCTGTTTTAGCGGCAAACACATTGAAAGCAAAGCCACAGTTGTTCTTCTCGGGCTTTTGCCTGTTTCAAGGGTTGGCATATGGAATCTGAATCACTTCGGTCAATACTAGAAAATATATCAGAAAATGAGAATAACTTTAGTTTCTAAACTGCAGGTAGGTATTTATTATTTGTATCTTCTTTGACAATTCAAAGATCCTTTGGTGTTGGCTGCTCCAAAACCCGACGATTTTCTAGGCCGACTCCGTCGCGAAAAACAGCGTCTTTTCCTTTTCGGGTGCCTTTTCTTCTGCCGGCGCGGCGTTCTTTTGAGCCTCTATCGACATGGCCTTGAGTCCCTTCGGTCCATCGGCCCGGGCAATGACCTCGTCCGCCACCATCAAACCGGATCGGGTCGCACCCTCCATCGAGTCCAGGTAATCCTGGTAGGTATAGGATCCGGCCAGGAAAAAGTTGGGAATGGGAGTTGCCTGCTTCGGACGGAACTTGTCCTGGCCGGTCTTCTCGCGGTACAAACTCTGGCCGAGCTTCACGACGCTGGACCAGGTGCAGTTGAGCTTTCTGGAGGACGGGAAGACCTCGTTCAGCTGGGCGATGCAGTCGGCGACCAGCTCGTTGTTCGATCGGGTAAAGGCGCGCTCGTCAAAGACGGCCTGGATCAGGGATCCCTCTCCCTCCTTGTAGTACTCGCCGGGACTGGTCACGGCGAGATCGGCAAAGCACGAGAATTCCGTGTCGACGCTGTACAGCAGGTTGTCGATGCCGCCCCCGCGGCCGTCGCTCTGGTCGCCGGAGACGTCCATCATTCGCTTTTCGTCGTTGAGTTCCGTCACCCAGCCGTCGAACCGGACCTGGACGGTGGCGATCGGGACCGTGTCGAGGTTGTAGATCTTGTCAAACTCGTCGTACTTGCGGAAGCTATCGGGAAGGACCTTCTTGATTCCGGGGACGTCGCAGGCGGCAATGACGGCGTCGAACTCGTGGTAGGTCGCCGTGGAGCCGATCTTGAGGCCCTTCACGCGCGTGGGGAGGCCCGTGTCGGGATCGACGTCGTGGACGATCTCGCGGCAGGGCGATCGGAGGTTGATCTTTACCCCGCGCTCCTCGAGGTAGTTGATGATGGGGTCGTGGAGGCCGGTCTGGGGACTCCCGTCGAGCATGCGCAGGACGGAGGCCTCGGTTCGGATGGCAAAGAGCATGAAAATCGTCAGCATCGCACGGGCGCTGATGGTGTCGCAGTCCAGGAATCCCAGGGCGTAGGCAATGGCATCCCACATGCGGTCGAGGCTTCCCCTCTTTCCGCCGAGCTGGGTGAACCATTCCGTAAAGGTAATGTCGTCCAGTTCTCGGACCATGTCCATGCCACCGTCAAAGTCCACGAGGGCGCGGACGATCGGGGAAGTTCCCAGCCGGACCGCGTTGTGGAATTTGTCCTCGATGCCCAGCTGCTCCGTCTTGGCAAAGGCCTGGAGGCCGCTGACGGGGGCACCGATGGGGAATCGAAAGTCGAGGGATCCCAGTTCTCCTCCCTTGTTGACAAAGGTGTGCGTGTGCTCCTTGATGCGGAGGTTCTTGTCGAAGGCACCGGTGCGCTTCATGATTCCGAACAGGTTGTAGTAGCAGCCGAAAAACACGTGGAGTCCCATCTCGATGTGGTTTCCGTCCTTGTCCTGCCACGAACTGACCTTTCCCCCGACAAAGGGCCGGAGCTCGAACATCTCGACCTGGTGGCCGGCGTCGGCCAGGTCCATGGCGGCGATCATACCGGCCAGTCCGGCACCGACGATTCCGATCTTGAGGGACTCTTCGTTCTTCTTGCCGGGTCCGTTCTGGGCACGGGCCATGAGGTTTTCGTTCAGGAAGGAGTCGTTTCCGATCTGGGTTTTGGCTCCCTCCGACGTGAACGTCGCCGCATCGTATAGAGGAACGGGGCTTCGTCCGGCGGTGCTTCTCGGCACGAAGGCAGAGCTCGGCGAGGCCGCCAGGGCCGCCGCGGCAGCCAGGTAGGCGATGCTCTTGCTCGAAAACATGGTGGTTGTTGCGTTCGGTTTCTCGGTTCGAAGGAAAAAAGAAAGCGGATTGCTGGGTGTGGCTATGAACGGTGTTTCGATAGCTCTGTTGGTGCTGGTGTCTCTGGTCGGTGTGATCCAACGGAACGTCGTCGTCGTCAATGTCGTCTTCGTCGTCTCTTCTACAGATGCCGGAGCTGCACCGGTCGAGGAACAAAGAACGCACCGTAATTTTGATGCGCGATTGTTGGATCGTGCACTCGCTGCATCGTCGATTCATTCATTCATTTACACGTTTTACGGTTTCTTCGTGGTGGAGCGAGTTGAAGCCGAAGAAGACGCAGATACGTCATCATACCGTAGCACCCTGTCCCACCACAGCGCATGCACTGAATCAATTTTCTCTCGTGTCTTCCACGTTGAACGTAGGTACGATACGAGAATCCAGTACAGTACGTTCCTATGATACGATACATACGGAACGCCACGAGTACAGAGCGGAAAAAAATGAAGAAATCACAGTATGGATTCGAGACTGAAGAATTGATATGAGTCATGAACATCATTTTTGAGCATTTGTTTCCTCTTACAGAACGAAATTACAGTACAGATGGTGCGTAACTTACAGGTAAGATCGTGTCTTTACACAATTCATACTCTCATTGGCTAGCGGTACATAAGTACAATTCAAAACCTCAGAACACGATACTCGTACAGTCTTGAAATACGGAACGAAGCAAGATTCACGGATTCTCATCTACAACCAAGGACAGTATCTACAGCAATACCGAAGCGAGCAAGCGTTGTGGATTCCTCTTTCATCTCTGAATACAGCCAAATCGAAGCAGCCAGGTACACAGTCACTTCTCAAAATACGGATCCCCTCTTGAACACAGATCACCAACCGAATACAAGCCCCCCTGACGAATACGGACCCCCAGCATACACTACTGGTACCGTTTACTCCTCTCGAACACCGAGAAGATCCATTCCGAATTCAAATCGACAGAAAGACTCCATCTGCAGGGTCAACAACACAATCGACAAGACACAACAGGACCATCCAGCCATTGCTACCATCGCAAGAAAAAATGCCCGATATCCCCGAGGGAGTTCCCCATGAAGACAGAGAAGAGTTTTTCGACCTTGCCATGAAATCACGACCATCGGAAGTGGACATCAACCAATGGTTTGCTTTTGTTTGGATAGCTATCCAGATTGGTGCCGTGGATTATGACAATGGGCGCAGTCAATTGTTTCACATAAGTAGTACCGTAGAAGTAATCAACATGACTTCTTCGGATATCAAATCAATGAGGACGGCATGATTCGAAAACTATCATTTGAAGGTGTTGATATCCCCGTGGACATCGTTCGTCTTAAGAATCTAGAGACCCTCCATGTGCGCGAACCCAGTACCCTTCCAACCCAACAACTGTCCAAACTGAAAAAATTGCGATGTCTGAAGTTTTCTGGAGATTTATCGGAATGGTCCACCGCATCCACCCAAGACTTTCGGATTGGCAGTGTGACTCGTCTATTCGTACGCTCAAAAGCATCCACATCGTTCCTTGAATGGGTGCGTCAAGCACTACCGAACCTAGAACGCATTCGTGCTTGTAGGGTAAAGCCTGATGTCATGGATCAGTGGCTACATCTCTTAAAAACAAGCGCGATCTCAGACACGCTTCAAAGTCTAAAAATCTATTCGCAATGGGATTTCAACGACAGCTGGTTGAGGGAGTTCTTCCTCGAAGTACTGCCGCGATTTCAACAGCTAACAGATCTTTATTTGCCCTTTGGTTGCAATAACCTCCGTAGTCTGAATGCTGAGCTCTATAGCTTCTGTGGTCCGAATGCCACGCGCAACGAACGAGAGAATTTCCAGTTCTCGACATCGCTCAAAAACATAGTTGAAGTTTTACCTATTCTTCTCGGATCCGTTCCCCGCGACGAGGATGTTGAAGAGGTCGTCAAATTTCTCCAAAACATCGATACCGTAACCAGCTACTCTTCCGAGCGAGATGACTTTCTCCATCCCAAAATCAAAGCCCAGCTATCTTTGAATCGTGCGGGGCGCCACTGGATCAAAAGCTGGAAATTGCCCAAATGTGAGACGGATGGGCCCACCGCCCTCGCTCTGTTACCACACATTCTAGCCAGGTCGTCGGGGGCTAGGTCACAGGGGGAAGCGATGGCAAAATCCCGCGTTGAATTTTTACGCCAACAGATGGCAGGGGATTTCAGTGGTCTTTTCTATGCGGTGCGTGAATTGTTGCCACCGCTTTCTCATGTGTGGGACACTCGGAAGGAATCGCAGCAGACGAAGAAGCGATCCATCAGTGACAATGCCTCTGTCGGTGGCTATGTCAGGCGATCCAAAAGGTTGCGATCCAAAAGGCTCGGGGCGGAGTTTATCCTATAAAGTGTACGTAGCATGCGTATTCTGTAGAGCAAACGCTACAAACTGTTTACGTTACTCGGAAAATACTATAGTTTCCCAACGGTTCCCACGTAACCATCGACAGTGATGGGGATACTGCCTCCTTATGGTAGTGTTGTTACTTTGATTCCTCAGAGCGAAACCTGAGAAATCCATCTACTATACCACTATGTCATCTTAACGTATTACTTCAATTCTTTCAATCGTTCTTGCATGCAATATTTGAGTACATAAATGAAATATTTACTAGTATAAGGTAACCAATCTTTTCTATTTCAGGTGCCTATCACGTCGTAACATCCTAGGAATAAATGTACAGCCACAAGTTTTCTGCCCCATTTCAGACACACGTTCGTGAGAACCGGAAACACTGCTGCAGATGGCTTTGGTCAAATTAGAATTCTGCGGTTAAATTAGCTCCTCCATCAACAACCTCTCTGGACAACATTTTGATCGTCGCCGTCTCTCATGGGCAAATTACCAACTCGCCATCTGTTTCTTAGAGCCGTCAATCGTTGCTATCATCTTCCTTCTGGACGGGGGAAGGCGTTCCTTCTTCGTTCTTAATTGCGGGGTTCGATTCTTCCTTGACCTTTTCTTCCTTGATCGACAAGGACGAGGACTTCGCGGCAGCCGCTGCTCTCTTTTCTCTTCCGTAAACCTTCTCCAAGTTGGCAGCCAAAATCTGGGGGTCAATATGGATCTCCCTGGGACGATCCTTGGGGTCCACAAAGGCCTTGTCGGAGAGTATGAGTGCTTTGCTTCCGCGACCCGAGTTCTTTGCATCGACAACCACGTATCCAAGCTCCTTGAGCTGTCTCAGACCATAGCTAAACGGAGCTCCCCGATCGCTGATGCCGATGGTAGCGGCGAGTTCCTTGCGGGTCAACGGGCCGTGTTTCAGCAACAAGTCAAAAATCTGCACGGTGCGATTGTTCATGCAAATCTTTCGAATCCGAGCATGTTGTTCTTCCGATGTCTCTGCTTCGGTCTCAATCATGTTTTTAATGGCCTTCATTTCGGGAGTTCCAGCTCGGTCCTCTCCCTTCTCGGTCAGTTCGTAATTACCAGTAAAGATTCCGTTGCCACCGCCGTCACTATTGGATGTCGCTGGTTTGGACACGGACGCTGGTTGAATGAATCCCTCTTCGATCAACGATCTCCACTCTTTCCTCCATGGCGTGTTCCGGTCATTCATCTTCCGCGCTTTCATAATCGATGTATAGGAAGTGCAAGACTTGTTCCGTTTCACTTGCATTTGCACCATCGTGGAAAGGAGGAGGTCGGCGATAGAATGAGCTTTATCGCCCACTGTTTTCTTCGCTTTCTTGGGGGAGACTGTTAGTTCAGCTCTACTACTTCGTTTTGGTCTCTTCATGGTGGATACAACTTAAGGCTGTTGCCTGATTTGAAAGAGAGACGAGAGAAATAGAGCACGAAGAACAATGGATAAGAAACTAAAGGCATACGAGGGACTTTGAATCTTGCAAGTAATAGAAATTGATGATTGCACTCACAAGGTCGAAAACATACTTTTCAAATCAGCACAAGCAAACAGCTGTTTCGTTCACATCTTGATCCAAGCCGCTATGTTGTTGTTTTTCATATTCCACTGTGGCAGTATTCGTCACGTTATGGTTTCACCAACCTTGCGTGCAGGAGGCGTTGTTTTGGGTATTAAAGCTTTCATCGGAGTTGCTGAAATTTTGATTCCCAATCATCCACGTTAACCATTTTGAGTTTCTTGAAGGATACTCTTTAGCGTGGACCGCCAATGTCGTTGCAACGGCAAAATTGACAATTATTGTCTGCTTCATTGCCTCAATCTCTCCGTGGTAAAAAGCGGGCCATACTGTATACCTGGAATTTATACACTTCCTCATCTCTAGAAAATCCGGGGTTTCATATGCAATCTCCCATCGGGCAAGCCAATACGCCATTTTTCACAAAACGAAGAAGTATGATGCATCGCATACTCAAAAACATTGTGAAGCCATAATACTGGCAACTAAAGTGACATTCTATTTTTTTCCCGTTTCTCAACGGTCCTTTGCTGTTGGAGTGTACGAAAATCAATTTGGTATCCTCTCTCGTTCCTTACTGAGGAGACAAGATTGTAGAATTCCCTTGACCTCCATACCAAACTCCAGGCCTTAGCTGTATGATGGTCGTTTCGAAGAATTCTTCCACTTCTATCACCGAAATAGGTTTGTAAAGGACTGTTGACATGCCACTAGCCTTGCAGTCTGTTGCTACTCGTACGCTCGTATCGGCTGTGAGACCAACCACGACAGGAACTCTACCAGTAGGACAGGTTTTACCCAACATGATAGTTTCGCACAATTCTGTTCCGGATATTCCGGGCATTTGAAGGTCAGTTATGACTAGGTCAAAGGGTCCATTCTCGGAGATTTCGCGTAACGCGTTTTCACCAGAGTCGACAGAGACGATGTCCGCAACTCCAACCTGGTTCACCATTCGACCGATCACCTTGCGATTGATAAGCACGTCATCGACCATCAGAACCCTCAACTGGGTCGTTCTAATGGATGTTCGTTCAAATTGATGAAATTGTTTTGTTACGGATATGGGCGCCATAACTTTTGTTTCGATACTACTACTAGCAGCAAGTGGTAAGAAAAAGGAAAATGTTGCGCCGTTTCCCGTGCTATTGTTTGTGGCCCAAATTTCACCATCCATTCGCTGCACGAACAGCTGACATAGGTTCAAACCCAATCCTGTTCCGGATGGCTGACCAACCTTGTTGCTGCCACCAAGAACCCGGGTCGGTTTACTATCGAGACGTGCAAATCGCCTAAAAAGTCTATCAGCTTGATGCGGAGCAATCCCAGGTCCAGAATCAGATATGGAGAAGCAAAGGACCGGGGTGTTCGAAGCGAGTGGCTCTTTGATATCGATCTTATTGTTTAAATTTTCTCGTGAGCATGCGAGGGCATTTTCCATCTTCAATTCCACATCTGACATGACAGTTGGCTGGATGCTGATGAGAATCTCGCTTTCTTCCGATGTATACTTGATCGCGTTGGAAACTAGGTTTATCAGGACCTGCTGCAGTCGCAGGGGATTTGACACGACGTGATAACCTTGACTTTTGGTCTCTCCGTAGTCAGTCACTACAGCCACTCCGGATATCGAAGCAAGTGGTTGGCAAAAGTCAATCGTGTCCTGGATGGCGGATGCGGCGACGACTGAAGACAAAGGAAATTCATCCATCACTGTTCAACGAAGAAAAACAGTAACACGTTTGATTCGTGAATACAAAGTATGTTTTAGAGATTTTGCTTGTTTTTTGCAAACGATGTTTGCAGCGTGCAAACTATAAAACCAAAGAAGCAGGACACCTAAGAGTAAACTTACTATCAGAATTCACCTTTTTCACATCCAGGAGGTTATTGATTAGATTGAGCAGCAGTCCCGACGATGCCATAATGAGTTTCAATGACTCCACCGTGACTGCATCGGCATTTTGTTTCTGATGGAGAAGCATACCCGTGACCCCCATAATTCCCTGCATGGGAGTTCTTAGCTCATGCTGACGAAACGAATGTATCGAGGAAAAGCAAAAAGAAGAATGAGATGAATAACGTGTAAAGTACAATGATATTAAGGTCTTGGAGAAAAAAATTGAAGATCATGCGACGAATAACAAAACAAAAAAATCAACTGAGATCGGTTACATTTCAGTATTTATGACTTACCGTCAGTGTTACCATCGAATCAGCCATAGCCTTTGCCAACATTGCTTCTTCCTGAGCGGTCTTCTCTGCAATTTCTCGCGCTCTCTCTGCCGTAATGTTTTTCAGAACGACCAAAAATCGGCTACTATCGTTCGTATGATTATTACTACTGCTTTCCATGGTTGGAGACAAATAGTAATTATACGGAGACACTTCGAGACCATATATCATACCGTTCATACATATTTCATCTTCTCGTCGGTTTTTGGAAAATGCGTTGGCTAGTTTCTTCTCGTCCATAATTGTGTCGAGAGCTAAAACTTCGATGATCGGTTTGCCCAACAAGGATGTTCTATCTTGTAGAGATGCCGAGGGGCGTTCCATCTTATCTTCCTGGTTCTTTGCTATTCTACCTACGACCGGCGAAGTGATTTCTTCACATGCTGCGTTGAGCCATATGATACGAAGATCTGAATCTGTGATTGCAATGGCAGTCTCGCTCGCTCGCAGCGCCAATTCGACCATGTGCAACTTGTCACTTTTCTCCTGAATGATTCTGGTACGGTTTTTCACTTTGACTTCCAGTTCCTCGTTTAGATCGATTTCGTTCTGGAAGGCTCCTGTTGAAGCCACGCCTACACAGGCCACGAAACTGGCCTTGACCAAGGTGCGAAACATGTCTTGGGCGCCCACGCCATCAAAAGTCATCGATAGCATTTCACAGGTAACGTGGTACATGTAGATGGCAGCCAACACCCAGCGGGCTCCCAGTACCGACAATGCATTCCAATTGACGTGTTCGAAAAGAGCAGTCCGATCAAGTTTCGTGGCCGAAAGAAAGACAATCGCCAAAACCATTGGTCCACCCAATCCTAAAATGATGTCTTCCTTGAAGGTCGAAAATGGACTCATGATGGAAACGTATGTTCCAACAGCGAACATGATAACCATCCTAACGATGTGGTTTCGAAAGGTCAAAGAACCGTTACATAGATTTCCAAATAGGGTTCCCTGATACATGTTTGTAATGATACACTCCCCAGCATACGGCCATTGATTTAGGTTGAGATAAGCGCAAACCCATAGCGCAAACAAATAAGCCAAGAAACTTATTTTGTTCGAATGTTTAGTGTAGGACATCCAATTCAAGATGCATACCATGAGGCACAGAAACACAGTGAACAACGCCCTACCACAGTGCCCTGGATCGCTCTCATTGTCCTGACATGCCATCGTTTTTTCTACGTCGTAGGCAGACACTGGTACAATTGCTGTGAATGCTACGGCGCGTACCAAATCGCCATAGAATGGCTTTTGTTGTCTGTTGCTCGAATCGTTGTTTGCTTTGGTCGAGGTACTTGCTGAATCGATTTGATTGTTTCTCGTGGCAACAGAATCAAGCATCGTGTCTCTGCCATCTTCCTTGGATTCTTCGACTTTTACGCTGCTGCTACGACCACCCCGTTCCAAAAACTTCGGCGATGGTCCATCATTGTCTGTACCGTAAGTCGGATTGTATTTTGGACTTTTCATGTCGTTATTCGGGTCTCCTTAACTTGTATTCCTACTGTATCGCTCTTAAAAAATAACTATCGAACCTTGCATTTTTTCTGATATCTGTTATATTTCGTCGTGCGGACTCTTCGCATCATCACAGAGTAAGGAAAAACAAGTGATGTGTACATGTAAATGGTTCTGAATCATTCTTGCGTACTGTGCCGAACGGTCGATGAGCATTCCAGAATTAATCTTGTTTCACGCAATAGTTGTGGGAACTTTTAATCGCAGAGATGCGTAGGCAATAGAGGCCGAACGGTATTGACTCGTCACCTTGAAAGCTGTTTGTTAAGTACAGAGCACTTCTATGAAAGACAGAGTTGTGTTTCTTTTAGTAATCAAGAGCTTTTCAATCCTTTACGGCATATTTTTTGATGTGCTACTAAAGGTACCGGAGATTTAGCTCGGTCGGCGAAGAAAAAAATTTGAGTAGTATTGATTACTGTTTGTTTTTATGAAGTCTATTCAATGGTACATACTTCTACGGACGAAGAACTCGTACTCTTAATGCCATCTACAACAAAATGTCATTCGGTACTGATAGAAGAATACCATATCTGTAGTTGCGCGTGTTTGAAGCGTGAAGGCACGTGCAGACGTCAATCACTTAGTATTATTATGCGGTAGGTACGAGTAATTTTTATTCTGGGTTAGTTAGTCCCGTTATTCTAAACGTATGGTACGGTATTGTACGGTTTAGTAACCACGGTAGAAAATTTGGAAATCATAAAAGAAAAAAAAAGATAAAATAGTTCCAATTAATACTAGTACTACTACTATGAATACTATTGATAACAGGAGTTATACTAGTTGAAAGGTACTACAACAGCATGATTATTTAATTATTATCTTCTTTTTGCTAGTAATAACAACTTAGTATGGATGTTCCAAAATGTGCTGATTAGAATTTACAGTATTAATTCTAAGCATGAATTCTAAGCATGAATTGTGGACATTTACAATAGTTCCTTCTATGGATCTGAGTGATCGGTGACTTCATCGTCGCATATACAATTATTCGCCGTTACTCTTTTGCTTCTTTTCTCGAGAACTGGTTGGACTCTGAATAGCATCTTCAAAAACGTAACTTTGATCGTCCGGAGAATCTATCATTGAGCTTTTTCCTGTTTGGGGTATTGGAGAAAGAGCTCTATTTTCAATATCGTTCAATGTTTCAACCACAGTGGGAACATTTGTTTCTTCTGGCCCGGATGTACCAAATTCTATCGAACTTGTTTCGCCATTGGAACAGGACTCCTTGTCTTCCTCCGACGCACCACTGAGGCAACCTCCACTACTCGGTTGGATTCTTTCTTCTAAATACTTTCCAGATGAAGCTGTACTCATGGTGCAAACCGGTTGAATTTGCGCCGCTGCATACTGCTGATCCGATGGAAGAGGCTTCCAAGTTAGATCGCCATTGATGTACATAAAACCGGGACCATCTTCTATGTCAATCATGCGATTCTTTCGTTTCTCAATCAAACTTCTGTTCAAGTTGTTATGGTCTTGCCATTTTCGACGGGCATAGTACGAGGCAAGACCAAAGATGAGCAAGGCGACTGCTGCTCCAACGACATAAAGAACGACGGCTGTAGACATCGACCTAGACATTCCTGGTTGGTTGGGATCAGTTCCACAACCCAGAAGCTTCAGGCAAGTGGAACATATAATGCAATTGCTTGGGCAGAGAGCGGCATCATCACACGTCAAGAGTCCGTCGTCCATTAGTTCCTCGGCAAAAGTGCAATTGCATCCACTCAAAGAAATGTCTCCGGCAGTCATGTTACAAGATAGAGAGAGGTCCCAAAGCCATAAATTTTCATATGTGTTACACTTAGCATAAAAAAGAAAGCGGCGTTTAGCAGCCAGGATGTCACTTTTTAATCCACAACTTCTTGACGACTTTTGACTTACCTTTTCAATATCGAAATCATCAATTGGATCGTAGTCGGAATTGCCATCATATATATCTTCGTTGGAGATAATCTGCTCGTCATCATAGCCTGAGTTATCTCCTTGACCATTCCCACCACCATGGCCTCTGTAATCTTCATATGCCCAGTATTCATTTCCATTTCCACCATCATCGAAACCGTAGCTTCCTCCATTGGATCCTCCGCTTGAGCTGCTGATCGAACCTCCACCGGATCCACTATTTGAATCACTGCCACTAGAATCTCCGCTATGCAACCAGGAACAATTTGGTGCTTGGCCCGGAAAAATCCATACCAGTTCTGAGTCCGAATAACCAAGGCATCCTTTGTACGAAGAGTGATGACCACCACTTTTGACAGGAAGATGAAGATGTCGAGCAGCGATATGGTATTCTTGTCGCAGAGGAGGGACGGAGGCATTATGTGCAAGCTCCACAGTGTTGGCAGCGGTGGTAGCGGTCAACGTAACCATGATAAGCGTTTTCAAGTGAAGCATTTCGAAGCAAATATGGATTTTTTTCATATGAAGTATTTCTTTTATGATGCCTTCCTAGTTCGACCGCAACTCCCAACTTTTCTCCAGATTGCGTTTGCCCATGCTTTTCAAACGCGGTATTGGATGGAATATTTCCTGAAAACTTATATGAGTAGCAAATATTGTGGGTTGGAATGTTGCGGTGCGCCCATGCGAGTTGCGGGAGTGTCGCACCTCTGTTGAAATCTACGGTCACACTTCAAATCACACAATGTGGGAACAGAATGCTCGAACACTTAACGCATTCGCCAGACTCTTCAAGTTAAAATTTTCACCAAATGAAAAAATCAACCAACTGATGGACCCACATGTTCAACGTCCCGCTTCAAAAAAATGTTTGCCTTCAAACCAAACCACTTGCGCTAGAGAAATGACGTCGTACCTGCGCAGCGTAATACAGTATTCTCCGGAACAAAAGTTTTGACTTGTTTCTTCTTTTAACCAACAATTGTCTTGTAACCTATTAAAATTTGACATGATTTGAATTGCAACTCATTGTCTACGAGTATACAATGTACGGTACTGCTCACAATGTATGTCACATGTATCCATCGCTCGGACTTGATTCTTGACAGATTTGTGAGCGTGGTGCTATCGAATCAATCATTTTGGGTCAAGCATCTTCGAGTCCTCTCTTACTGTCGAGCTAATGATTCATTCGAGCTATCTTTCAGAGGAAGAGGTTGGAAATCGTTACTAGCTTGAGGTTACTTTAAGATTTAGCTATGATTCATGTGTAGAAACATTTCGTCCGAAGATATATTTTGCTGAGCTTCGAAAATGGCAGAGTCGCCTTCCATAACCAGATGATCACATATCTACCGCTTCTTGCCTTTTTTGGCCTTTTTCCGTCGGTTTGATCGTTTGCTAGTTCTCTTTGGGGGGGCAGCACCCTGTGGAGAGACGTGGTTGAAAGTTCGGGGGGTGATGGCTTCCTTGTTTTCACTTACTTGCTTTGAAACCACTGGTGTGCGCTTCGCTCGTTCTTTTCGCAGTGCTTCTAATCGCGACGCCAGCTCGGCACCTTCTGTCCCTGAAGCTTTTCCTCCGGCAGATCCTATGCCCAAGAGACCGTCAACGAATGCTTCTCCTTCGAACTGTGTTGGTATTGTCAGAAGGAAAAGAATAGAGAAAAACGTGCAAGCAACAGAAAATGAAGACAGCACGCAAAGAAACGATCCAAACGATCCAAACCAGTGTTAGTTACCGAGAAAGCGGAACGGCGACCAAGCATATTCTGCTCTTGGACTTACATCGCGCAAATCGTCGATTCCTTCACCGACACCAATAAGTTTGACGGGCAAATCCAGTTCCTTGCTGATCGCTACGACACTGCCACCCCTCGCAGTGCCGTCTAGTTTTGTCAGGACCAACCCAGAAAGGCCTATTTCCTTGTTCCAAACCCGTGCCGAATCGAGCGCCATTCGCCCCTGTGCCGCGTCCAATACCAGGAGCGCCTCGTGGGGGACGTCCTCATTCTTCTCGTCCCCGCTTCCCAGGGCTTCCTGGATGGCACCCTTCATTCGCACCAGCTCCTCGTTGAGTTCCCAGTTGTTGCTGAGGCGCCCTGCCGTATCGATCATGACGGTATCGTAGCCCTCCGCCAGGGCCTTTTCGCAGGCCGCCTTGGCGATCGTCGTGGGGCTGGACGTGCCGTCCGGCGTCGGCCCTAGCAGATCGACCTCGGCCCGATCGGCCCACATCTGTAGCTGGTCCACGGCACCCGCGCGGAACGTATCGCACGCAGCCAGCAATACCTTCTGGTCGCCCTCGATCTTCAATCGGTTCGCAAGTTTTCCGATGGTTGTTGTTTTTCCCATGCCGTTGGCCCCCATGATGAAGAGGACGGTCGGGATCTTGGATTCCTTCGAGGCAAACCGTATCGCTGACGCCCCGGGAATCGAGTTGGGGGAGGGGGGTTCGGATTCTTCGCTGGCGTCGTCGCCATCGCCGGCGGTTTCTTCCACGGCAGCCACCGCTCCATCCGGTGTCTCGAAATCCAGAGTTTCGATGAGGACACCCCGCATGACACTCATCAAATCCTCCCGGGAGAGAAGCCTTGGGTCCTTGCCTTCCTCGCTGTTGTTCTCTGACAACGATTTGACCTCGGCGACGATATCCTCGGAGGTGGCTACTCCCAAATCGGCCTGCAACAAAACGTCCTGTAAGTCCTCGAGGAGCTCATCGATGGTGCTCGCGCTAGAGGCACCCCCGAACAGACCGTCGAGGTTGTTTAGGAACCGGTTCCGGGACAGAGCCAGGCCGGCCGCAAATGCCTCGTTGGTGGCGGCCGTATAGGAGGCGGCATCGGCCAGACCCTGGCCGAGGTTTCCCTTGGCGGCGGCGTCCGTCAGTTTCGAGAGCTGTTCGATTCCCTCGGAGGATCGTTGTTTGAAAAAGTCAAACACCATGGACAACTCGGTGGTAGTTGGCGATGCCCATTCTGTCGTTCTCGTCGGCACCGGCCTGTGTTGTTGAGAATTCTTCGGCACCGGGGCAAAGGCGTCTGCCGTTTTGGTTGCCGGGAGGGTGGCTAGCGACGTTACCACCAAGAGAGTCCGCAGCGCGCGGGGAATTGTCGATTGAAAACGGGGTTCATTGTAATCGGGCCGAGTCATGGTTGGGTTTGTCTTTGACATTGTGTTAGTGTGTGTTGTCGCTTGTGGTTTTGATTCTGTGCGGTTCGATAGCAATCCCGAGCAAGCTTTGATGTAATACATGTGTGGTATCAGTGCCCGGAGGTAAGAGTACAAGTACTTTAGTACATGAGTAATCGTAGTCGGATTGGGTAATTAGCAGGATCATAATTCAATCAACAACACCGACAGATTGGTTCTTGAAGGTGTCTCGTTTAGCCTTGGTCAGATGTTTCTTACTATTTGAGACTGGTGAGGTGTTTGGTACGTCAGTGTGATGATTCTCGTTGATTGACATATGGTATGACTCACTCGACTCAATCTGGTGTGAATCAAATGTTTGACGACCATCTTTTAGATCAATGAAAGTGAAACTTGACTGATTCGAGTACGAAGAGGGTAGGGAGCATTTCTTGATTTTTCAAATCTGCTGCTCCTGTCCCGAATGACAAAACACAACCAGACGGCCGGGCAATTTTAAATTTCAAATGTGAGCATACTACCAGACATGCGCGGTAACAAACTGAGTTTTCTTGTGAAGATGAGAAGTAAATTTTCGATTGTCTGCGAACACGATTATTACTAGGTTAGTTCTCGTACTTCTTGATAGTAAACAAAACAAACCATACTGAAAACAAAGCGCTCTGCAGCACCACTATTGGAAGCAGTTAAGAATGCATGAAGGGACTGCAGCAGCGATACACATACGAGTACGATAAGAACGGCGAATGTTCACGAAAAACGGATACACAATTAACAGATCACAAATCAAACATACTCACAACGTACGGTGGAAAACTTGACAAACGATAGCAATCATGAGCCCGGAAAGGACAAACCATGGATACAGGCAAGACCGTGGCCCCAGCGCTTATACAATAATAAAAGATCTCATTGGCATCGGGATTTTTGTCTCACTGCTGGTAATGAATTATCTGAACATCAGCATTCTCAGCGTCCTGGATGGGCTGGATATATCCCGCAACGATTACCTGGATGAACCACGGATGCGCCAGAGGCGACCAAACGTCGATCGGGCGCAGCGGCGGGAGGCTTCGCTACTGAACCCGCCGAGGGAGGAGGGAGCCGTCCTTGCGAACCAAAAACGTCCGACGAAGCGCGATCGGAAACCGCCCCGGGCCCACCGCAAGATCGACATCCGCAAGAGCAGCCAGAGCAACGAGCTCCTCGTCCAAGAAGACGACATTATCTACAAAGGGAAAATGTCGTCCTTCGACTCGGCACCCATCGTCGACGAAAAACACAAGCTCTTGTTTTTCAGCACTCCCAAGGTGGCCTGCACCACCTTCAAGTTTCTCTTCCGACGCATCATGGGCGTCGAGGACTGGGACTTCCAGGACGGTATATCAGGAAAGAACCTTCCGCACAACCCCAAACACAATAACCTGAAGTACTTGTGGGACTATGACCGAGAGACCGCCACGAAAATGATGACGGATCCAGAGTGGACAAGGGCGATCTTCGTGAGGGATCCCAAGATGCGCTTCCTCAGCGCCTTCCTCGACAAGGCCGTCGCGAACTACGGCAGTTTTGTCACGCAGCACTGCTGCCCGGCCGCCGAGGAATGCCGAACTTCCGAGCTCAATATGGATATGGCAAAAGCGACCGAACAATGCCAAGTGGATGCATGGGATTCGCGCAAGCTCGTCGTCAAACCCAGGTGGCTCGAGGATCAACCTTGTTGCACATTGTTTAAGGAATGCAACGAAAAAACAATGAACATCGAAGGGTTCATGGATACAATCAAAACATGCCCAAACGATCACTGGGGTAAGCTGATTTGAAAGTTTTCTGATGGAATCAACTAGTGTATTATGCGTTCGTTCACCACACTCACTAAATGGCGATCTAACCCCCAAATTATCTCCTCCGGTCCTTGACTTTTACAAACTTATAGAGCCGCAAAACAACCGAATGGAACCCAAGTATTGGAAATACATCAATTTCGTTGGGCGCATGGAATCCATCAACGAAGACACGGAGAAACTACTCAAGCGCGTCGGCGCTTGGGATGAGTACGGTAAGATGGGCTGGGGACCGCATCACAATGCCTCCATGACCAGAACGTCTGGGAGTTATCAGTCGCACAAAACGGGTTCCTCCTCGAAGATCTACCAATGGTTTACCCCCGAAAAAGAACGCATGGTCGAAAAGTTTTACGCCGACGACTACGAAAACCAGGTCTTCGATTTCAAGGCAACGAACCTGACGGAACCAACCCTTGATGGCAAAATCCTTAAGCAGAACGACGACATCTACAGCCGCAATGACTGGGATGGTGCACCAATAGTGGTTTCGAAGTACAAACTTATTTTCTTTACGCAACCCAAAGTCGCTGCAACCAGGTGGAAACAGGCGTTTCGGCGAATGGAAGGTTACAATGACTGGAAGGAGATTGGCGGACCCAATGAACTTCCTCACCAGCCGCAGAAGAACGGATTGAAATACCTGTACGATTTTCCGTTGAAAGAAGTAAGTTCTGATTTTGTTGGTAACTGGTTCCGATCGGTTCTTTGAATAAGGAAGCCAAGGCAATATTTGCCTTGTGCGATTTCTAATATTTTTTCAATTCCGTGTGCATCCTTTAATACCTCAACAAAAATACAGGCGGAAGAGATGATGACGAGTAAAGATTGGACGAAAGCAATTTTCGTGCGTTCTCCGAAAGACCGATTTTTGTCCGTTTACTCTCACTTGCGAGACAATTGGAAGCAGATCGATGATCGATGTTGCCCCAACCAGCGAGGTTGTTCCTCCACCCTCAACAACATGATTCAGTTCATCGAACTTATGAAGGTTTGCCACTCTACACACTGGATACCGTATTCGGAGCGCCTGGACTCAAAATGGTGGGAGCACATCAATTTTGTAGGCAAGCTAGAAAACGTCGATGTCGATTCTGAGAACCTTCTGAAATCAATAGGCGCATGGGAAGCCGTTGGCAAAAGTGGATGGGGGGAAAATGGCAACGAACCCATATTTATCAAAAATATCAATTCATTTGAGAGTGTGCACAATGCACTTGCCAAGTATACCCCGCAAGCAGACAAACTGTTGAACGATTACTATGAAGATGATTATAAAAACAAGCACCTCAACTTCAAAAGTAGAAAGGTGCATGTCATGACCCAATAATGCCGTCTGACGCTGAGGTATAAGCACGACAAAGCGCCAACTACAAATGTTAGGTCAATTGATGTGAACTCAACCGGAACATTAAAACGTTAATTGAAGATTAAAAATTCTACTCTCAAATAGATATTTCTCTATGTTTTTGGAATTGATTTCAAATACGTCGGATTCTGTGAACGAAACGGAGTAAAACATAGTACTTTGGATATCTAGTAGAGGTAGCCTCAAGGCGCTGGAGAAACTGATGCAAGAACAAGCGAGTTTTCTCTGTTTGTTGGCACTCGGTACTCGTCCAAAAACCGTTAAAGCAATTCTTCCCAATCAATCGCATCAATCTTCGAGTAGTATTTCCCGTCGACTCCTTCTTCTCGCCTGATCTGAAAGTATTTCTCGGGCATGCTTACGTTTGATTGTGTTGACAACTCGTTTTTCATCATCAAGACAAAGTCTTCGTCGTGAGTAATCAGAACCAACTGAAAATTACTTTGCTGCGATCTGGATGCGATAATCTGAGCGAGGGCGACGGCGAGCCCCTTTTTGTTGTTGTAATCCAGATTCACCGTGGGCTCATCCAGTGAAATGCACCCGAATTTCACACAAAATGTTTCCGCGAGCGCCAAACGAATGACGATGCTTGCAAGAACACGCTGTCCAGCACTGCACCTACCTCTCATATCCATTTGACTTCCTCCACCTTTCGACATGACAACTCGGTAGTTGTATGAGCGAGTGGTTCGACCAGCAGAGTCATTTCCAGAAATAATTTCAATGTTGGTAATATCCTCACCCTTATACGTAAGGTTCCAAAGATCCCTAATAATTGCGTTGATTTCTGTAATCTTGATGCCGTGGTAGCGTTGCAAAGCTTTGTCAAGATTCGAGTGATATTTTTCAATGTCCTTGACGGCCATTTCTGTAGTATCTTGTCTGATCGAAGCTTTCCTGAAATCTTCTTCGACATCTCTATACTCATTTTGCGACAACTTTCTTTTCAATCCACGAATTGTGTCATTAATCTCCGCGCGTCTACCTTCCAATCGTGCGTTGCTTTCAATCAATTGCTCGTTCCGATTTTGAAGACTTTCATGATCTTCTTGCAATCTTTGGCGGTCACCTACGCTTGACTTTTCTTTTTCTATCCTGCCAATTTCTTTTTCTAATGCTTTGATTTTTACCGTGGACCGGATCAAATTGATGTTCTCTTCAAGGTTTTTGCGCTGACGTTCCTGGTCATCAACCATTCGTTCCATGCGATTCAGATCAGGAGTCATTTTCTCGATCTCTTCATCTTTTTCTTTGGCTTTTCGAATCAACTCGTTTCTCTGAGCTTCCATTCGATCGACATCGTCCTTAGAATTTGACTTTTCGTATTCATTGATTGCATCAACAATGTTTTGTAATCCTGCAATGTCATTATTGAATAAAGCCAGGGTGCTGCTTATTCGCCTTTCTTCCTCTGCGGCCAGATTTCGAGCTCGAGTCCGGTCACTTTCTTTCTTTTCGATACGTTGTTTCAATGGCTTGATCTGGTCGGAGAGCTGCGTGAAGCGAAGATACATCCAGACAAGTGGACAAAAGAAGCAATTTCAGTCTGCATTATATGCACTGTGAATCGCGTAAAAATTCTAATTTTTAAAAGAACAGAACTGTTCGACGTACCTTCTCCTGTTCGGCTCTTTTCTTCAAGTACTCTGTCTGAAACACAGCTAAGGTTTCTTCATCTTTGATTTGCTCTTGGTATTTCTCTTCCATTCTTTTGAATAGATGCTCGAGACGAGTTGCATTAGTGGATGCTTGTTGTACGCGGTCATTGAGAGAAGCTAGCTCAGTGTTAAGTTTTGTGATCTTATCTACTCGTATATGAGTACATAAGTAAGAGAAGCGGTGGAAAACCGAACGATGAGAGTGTGCGACTTCTTCCGGACTTAGTAATTGCCATTTGATTTCCATCTCAAAAATAGGACTAAACACGTACCAGCATACTCGTCTTTCCTTTGAAGCGAGTCGGATAGTTCTCCCTCAACTTGTTTCAGGTCGCGTCCTTCTCTATCGGAATTCATCAGACGGAAATTCGACTCCTTTTCATTGACTTGAATGCGGTCCATAGCGATGCGCGAAGAATCTCCCACCCAGCGTTTCGAAGCGTCGGAGAGTTCACGGAGTTCTTTCAAATCTAACTCGACGTTCTGAATGTCTGATTTTATTTTGTCTCGCTCCCCCTTGCGGTCTATGAGAATCCTATCCAAGTCAGAAACGTTCTTTTGAAGCTCGACCAGGTCTTTTTGCAGGCGCTGATGCTCCGTAATATCACCAACCGCTCCCTTGACAAGGCGTTGCCATTCTTGATACTTGGCCTATTTTTAGAGTTTTGTTGTTGACCGAGAAGGCATGGGAAAAACTCGATGAGGAACGCAAATACTAGCGTATGCAAATCGATTTATTTCTTGTCGGTTGACTTACCTTGGCAGTCTTAGTCCAGTCGTCAACCTGGAGTAATGGGGATCCGTCGGACCATAATTTTTTCATGGCGTCCTGAAACCTCTTGAATTCGGCCTCGTCTGGCATACTGCGTTCACAGCAAGGGCAAACAAAGTCATCACCAGCCCCGACCTTGGCGGGTTTTGACTTTCGAAAAGAGGAATGAAGTCGAAGAAAAATGAGAACGAAGGTAGCAAGTCTTTCCTAGTAGCATCACTAGGATTTTCAATCTCAAACTTACCAGGTAGAATATTTGCTGAAGCACTTGCTTAACCATCTTTGGTGGAATATTCTCCGTGGATCTGTCCTCGATCTCGTCCAAGCGTTTCGTCACGTAGGACAGAAGCTCATCAGGGCGGCCATCCGTGATCGCAACCGGGGTCGGGATTTTTTGTTCGTGCTGCTCAAAGAAACGAAGATCTTCGACTACCTTTTTCGTCCCATCGATGCTTGGTTGTAGTGCTCCAAGGCGCTTCTGTTTCTGGCGGATGGATTGGACGGAGTGGTTGTGCAGAGCAGATTTCTCCGACACAATTGCCTCGAGCCGATGGATCGCGTCTTGTTGTCTCCCGAGCTCTAGTTCTCTGTCCTCCTTCTTGCTATTGATTTCGTTGTTGACCTTTTCCATAATCCTCTTGAGCTCCTCGCCATTCCCGTCTGTGTCATTTCCCGGAAGTTCACGGGGCGGAGGCGTGATCCTTTGGGACTGGCAAAGAAAAGAGTACTCCGAAACGTTGATCTTGAGCTCTTCCAGGTCAGTCTTGCACTTTGCCTTCATTTGTTCGATGGCGCTTTGCGCCTTGAATGTACTACGGAGGTCTTCCTGTACGGCCCTGTCGATTTCGATTTTCTTTTTGAGATCCTCGATCTTGTTGTTGAGACTACCGATTTCGATAGGAATTTCCTTTTGCCGTGAGTTATTGTTGGCCTCGTCTCTGGCTCTGGCTGCTTTTTCAGCGTTCGCTCTCGCCTCATCAATATTGGTTTTGCGAGTTTTTGGAACTGCCGGGGCGAGGGAAATCATTAAGAAAAGAATGAATAAATGTGGAGGTTGAAGAAGGAAACAGATAAGGAGTATGGATGAGCATGGATGGAAATGGATTCCGAGGCATAATGGAAGCAATGAGAGCTTTTCTTCGATGCTCACCCTGCCTTGCTTTTCGTGTTCGCTCAGCTATATCGTTGTTCAGCTTGAGCTGTGCCGTGCGCAGCTCGTCCGCTCGAAGCTCTACGGAGCTTAGTTTCCCCTTGAGGTCGGACAGTTCGTTGTTGAAGGCATCTTCTTGCTCCCGAGCCTTGCTCTTTTCGGCAGCCACCTGGTCCTCCAGCTCGTCTTTTTTCTTCCGAACAACCCGGAAGTACTCGTCCAGGTCCTTTTTGGGGATGTCGAGAATGGCGGGTGGTGCCGCCATATCCCGGCCGTCGGCCGAGTCGTCGTCGTCGCCCTGTGTGTGGTGCCGAGAATGGTAGGACCCGCTTGAGTCTTGGGTGGAACCAGCGGCCAGTTGTGAATTCTGGGTGATCTGCGAGACCACGTCTTCCAGGCCGTAAGTGGTACCGATCGCGCACATTTTGTCGTAGCGCTTCTTTCGGTTCTCGGTATCGGCTTCCTTCGAGGCCTGGAGGCGGCCCACCTCGGATTGCAGTTCCGATTGCTGGTGCCGGATGGCCTCGAGCTCGCGCTTGAGGGTCCTCTGCCGGGATTCTAGTTCCCGCTTCCGGTCCTGGTGTGCTTCCTTTTTCCCGTCGAAGGCCCGGAGCTGGTCCCTGAGTTCATCCTCGCTGAACCGATCGGTGAGGTCCTCCTCAAGCAATCCCCGCCGGGTGAGCGCCGTCTCTTTTGCGTTGACGTATTCCTGCTCCTTGATATCGAATCGATCCTCGATTTCGTTGATCTTATCGAGGAGCTCATCGACCATCTTTTGTTCTTCCTTGTTTTCGCGGATGGCGTGGCGGCCGCTTTCCAGCTGGTCCTCAAGCTCCTCCATCTGTTCGTTGTGCTTTCGAATCTCCGCCCGGAATCCCTGGGCGGCGTGCCGGTGCGATCGGAGTTCCGCTACCACCGCCTTGTGGTCCTTGGCCTTGAGGATGTACTCCTTCTTTGCCTTGACAAAGACGTCGAGGGCCTTGGTGTAACGCGTCGAGTCAAAGATGTCGTCGAATTTTTTCTTGAGGACGGCACCCTCTTGCAGCGGCCAGGAGGCGTCTTCCTGGTGACAGAAGACGACGTTCTCGAGGATCGCCTTCGAAACACCCAGCATCAGCGGGACCTGCCGATCGAGCTCCGTGCACTTGTGGCTCATCGAAACCCTCTGGCCGTGCTGGTCGGTGGCCCGGATCGTCCCGTCGAGCTGCTTGAAGTTGAGCTTCGTCTTGGACTGCTTGACCTCCATGGACCGGACGATGACCATGGTGTGCCCCGCCGCGTTGTTGAAGCGCAGCTTGATGTTCGACTTGACGACCGAGGATCCGATGCTCCGGGGATCGTGGACAAAGGCCTGGCCCGCAGTTTTCCCCGGGGGGAGTGCCCCGCAGACCGCGAACTTGAGGGACTCGATGATGGTGGTTTTCCCGCAGCCGTTGGCCCCCACGATGACGGTGAGGGGCATGTAGAACTCCAGGACCTGCTCGGCGTCTTCCGGAGAGAAGGATCGGACCCCACKGACCGAAAGCTTGTTGATGGACGCCATTGCTGTTGAAAGTTATTGATTCCGCTTGTATGGGGGTTTGCCCTCGAGTCCCGGTGTTCTACTTTTGGCCTGCTTCTGTTGGATCCTGTTTTTTTGCGATCTGCACTGTTCTGCGTCTATGGAATTGTTGCGTTAGTTCAATAGATAACTGGGTCAATACTCCTCTCTGACCTTAATTGGATCGGAAGCTTCCTCAAACTCTGAACTTGGCCCTGGGTTCCACCAGTCTTGACATTGTTCGACGATGGTATTGGCTGCAAGTTTGGAATCAAGTTTTGTCGAAATGGATTTTCATTACTAATGTTTGTGCCGTACTACGAGTGCCGTACGTACGGGTCGGACGGTGATGCGTACGTACCGTACCCCCGCATCGTAGCTCCTACTCGTACCGGTGCCTGGTACTCGTACTCATATGTATGCATTCAGGGTTCCTTTCTCGATCTTCAGCGCGCAATTTGTCATTTGTGACAGCTCGAAGACATTTTTAATCGAAGATGTCAAGAGTTTCAGTTTCAAATACATTTAGAGCTAGGGATAAATTTTCTCGACTCCCAAAAACTGAGAAAGATCCAAAATCCAAGACTACGAAAAAAATTCAAAAATCATCCACAGATCACACCGTACCGTGCTTATCTCGTACTGTACGGTATGTACGTACCTACCTGTAGTCTAGGAAGCCTGACAGAAGAAAGAGTCATGCCGAATGCAGCATCGTCATGGAATGCTACCTGAGAATCACTGAAGAAAACCGAAACCCATAAATTAGTTACGGCAAAAGGACATCAATAGCCAACGCACCAAAAACATCCAAAAAGATGGATGCTCGCGTCGAGGAATTCTACCGCGAGATCTACATCGACCTCAGGGTCGACGACAACGAAGCCGCTCGGCTGTCGGCCTACTTTGCCGAGCTGAACCCGCCCCCCGACAAGCTGCTGTGGCTGCGATCGACCGCCTTTCGGTTGGGGAGCGAGTTTTTGACGGGGGGCGACAAGGACAAGAACGTCTCCCTGTTGAAGTGCATCAACTACGTCGTTCACGCCATCGAGAGCATTTGCATGGAACCGGCCCTCCCCGAGGGGAACTCCGGGTACGACGGGGAGGTCACGGAGGACTACTACCGCGAGGTTTTTTCGGACCTTGCCGTGAATCGAGAGGAGAGCGAGGAACTGAGCGCCTTTTTCAGGAACAACATTCCTCCTTCCGACTCGCTGGTGGCCATGAGGGCCGCGGCGTTTAAGGCCGCGATCGATTTCCTGAGCGAGGACGGGGACAGAGAATCGGATGTTTCCTTGCTTCGATGCATCAATGCCGTGGTGCACAACTTTGAATTCGCATGCTACAAGTAAGTGCGGTAAGGGTAACAATCGACGATGGAAGGTACTTCGTAATTTCTATATTTTTTGGGGCGGTCTTTTCGATTCCAGTGTTTCACGCACATTCTGTTCTTACCACCACGATTTTTTCGCGTTCCAGGCCCAGGCAGTACACCCTGAAGAAGAAATTCGATTTGACCGTCGGTCTCAGCGAAGCCGTTCAGGAAATGTGGAACCTGGATGACAATCGGCTGACACCGAACAGGGACTACGTTATCGACGTCCAGGAGGGAAAGAAGCCCTACCGGAAGGAGGACGCGGCCGAGGACCCCTTGTTTGCCCGCGTGGACCGCAGCGCCCTGAACCGACCCACCTACCGGGCCTTTGTCGCCCTGCTGGACAACTACCGACGCGCCACGGGGGGCAGAGAAACCATCGGCTCCCGCGAGGAGCGGGAGATCGACGCCTTCCTGGAGGCCATCCTCCAGACGGCCCCCTTGCAGTACTGCTACGCCTACCTGCGCGAGCAAAAGGGGGACGATATCCCCCCGAGCCTGTCCGAATTCGGGGAACTCCTGCGGGACATCTGGTTCGACCTGTACCGGCGGCAGAGCGCGAACGACTCGAGCGGCTTCGAGCACGTCTTTGTCGGAGAGGTGAAGAACGGGAAGGTCAGCGGGATGCACAACTGGATCCAGTTGTACCTCCTGGAAAAGGAGGGCGACCTCGACTACCGCGGGTACATCAAGCCAAGGAGCCAGTCGGACGCGGAGACCAACTCGGACGACCACCTGCTGACGCTGCAGTTCCGCTGGGACGGGGTCGAGAAGTCCGTCGGAACGTGCCTGATCGGGACCAGCCCCGAATTCGAAGTGGCCCTCTACACCACCTGCTTTTTGCTGGGGGACGAGAACAACGAGGTGACCCTCGATACAGGAACCGGGGACATCTTTGACCTGAACGTTCGGTGCTACAAGCACGATGGAGACAAGATCGGAACCGCCTTTCCGGAGGTCAACGCCCACTGGGAGGAATGAGCAACGGGCACGGCTGACGGCGAAACAGCAGGGAGCAACATGTCTCGAGTTGCCACGCCGAACACGAGCATGCAAGAAATTAGAAATCCGCAACAAAACTTGCAATGAACTATTTGTGGATCTTTAGAGTAGTGTCCAATACCGATGGGTTGTTTATAACATTACATTTTCCCTCTATTTAGTATTATTTCGCGAGTTATTTGTTGTAGAGTTAATGCCATAGCAGAAGAGATCGATGGTACCCCCGATCGGAGAGATCTAGCCGGTCTATGAATCGGCACCGCCGCTCGAAATTCTAGGGATCGATGCTGCGGTGGGGGGCTTTCCAAGGATCCAGTCGCATACCTCGTCTGCGAGTGCCGAAAAGTTTTCCTCGTCCCCAAAGGAGGCCCCCTGGAACCCACCGATGGCTTCCTTGGCCATGTTGATGTTCTCCGGCGTAAAGTTGTCTCCCAGGCCCCCCATCGCTTCCCCGGCTAGGTCGTCTACCTTGAACTGAAAGTAGACGGGGGTCAGGTGGCCCCCCGGGAGGTTGGAGACACCGACGCCCGACTCGCACGCATCTCGGAATTCCTGCGACGAGTCGAGGGTGTCGTCACCAAAGACAAAGAGCCGGGTTTTCGCCTTCATGGATTCGCTGTACCGCAGCTGGATGAGGCGCTGGGTGTCCTGGGGACTCGGAGAGAAATCCACCCCGATCGCACCGACCGCCATCTCGGCGAAATCGAAGATGCTGTTGATCATTTCGGGATTCACGCCGCCCATGCCGCTCGCGCTGGGCATGCCACCTCCCCCCCTTAGTTCCTGGGCAAAGGACCTGGCCATGGTGATGGTTTTCGCAAAGGAAAAATTGTTAAAGGCCATGAAGCCGATTCCGTCAAAGGAGCTCTCGAGCCCCGTTGCCGCCATGTAGATGGTTTGTAGCTTGCACCCCAGGCTGTGGGCCAGGGAATACGTTGGCAATGGCTTGGCGTCCTCGTCGTCGTTCAGAACCAAGAGGGCCCTGCGGATGCGTTCCCCCGTTTCCTTGGCAAGGGAAAAATGATCGAGGCCCACCTCGTAGGGCGCCGTGATGCAGACCGCGTTGAGCTTGTCGGACACCTTGGTCAGTAGTTCGTTGTACACGACCTGCGGGAACTGCCCCAGGCCGGCACCACCGGTGAACACGACGACGCAGGACGGAATCGAGCTCGAGGGGGGCTCCAGCATCCACACAAAGTCCTCTCCCCGTGGTTTGCTGCCAAGGGTTTCGCTCTCGTCGCCGCCGTCCTCCGGATCTTCGGGAGGCAGAAAAAGCTTCGACCAGCGCGGCTTTCCCCGCCCCGATTGCTGCTGCATCTGCCATTGTTGGTCCAGTGTCACCAGGGCGGAGGTGAGCTCTCCAAAATCACCACCGCTCGGGCCATTGGTCGACGCCAGCGCTGTTCCGTCGACGGGGCATCGTCGTGGTCGGTTCTGGAGTCCCGGACCGGTCCGCGAGAAGGCCGATACTACTGCAACGTCCGGTTTCGGCGTCAAGCAGGCGAACAAGAAGACGTTGTAGAATCCTAGTGCTATTGTTGTTATCCTTCCCATTCTGTTATTGCTTATTCCTCGTCTTGTATTTCTTGTTGATTCGTGTCGGTGTCTTAGTCTTCCTAATTATCCCACTGGGCACAGGGAAGAAGTACAGGTACGATTTATTCTCTGACCAAAACTGACTGGATCATCGAAAAAAAAGGAAGGATTTCAGGATTTCAACAAGAAAAATTTTAAAAAATCGAAACGTGTCGATTTTCAGGGGAAAAAAAAAGAAGATTTGATTATGTCCATGTGAGCCCTAAAACACAGCAAAATGCAAGCAATCACGAGTAGATAGTGAGTGAGGGCAAATAAAGCTCAACCACTCACTCTTTATTGTAAACACGTAGTTATACGACACTAAAGAGCATACGTAGATTTCGCAGGTTATGAGCAACAAAGAACATACCTCAACCTCATCAACCGCACACTAATAATAACACCATCATCCAAATGGATAACACAAGCCAACACAGCTGAATTGGGAGTCATACCCCCCACAGCGCCAACATGAGACCGATATCGTGCTCTCACAACAAGAAACCGACACCGGACCCTCAAAATCCAAGAAAAAGGGAATTTTCCCCGACCATACACACACGTCGTAGCAATCCTACGACGTGACAACAAGTGACACATAAGATGTCACCACAACACATACTCACTCGAAGTGATACCATGACACAATACTCACCTCAACAGTCAACACCAATGATGGCAATCCAACAGCGATCATACAAACATCGAAGTGAAAACTAAAAGATTCCACCTAAATTGACAGTTACCACGACGAATCCAACAGCGATCATACAAACACCGAAGTAACCTGCTGACAACAGGCAGCTATCGCCACAACAACACATAAATTGAAATTCGCAACACCATTCACTGAACATGCCAAAACCCCATCAAAAGAAGACTACTCCCACCGGTAGTCGCCGCACATCAGGCCGAACTACAAGCACCAGAAACCCCAGGAACCCTCACACATCGTCGCCAATGGGGAAATACCTAGTCGCCAGAACGCCTACACGACCATCAAACCCCCACCACCACACTCGCCTCAATCTCCGCGAATACCATGGCAACATTCAACGTGAACTCCGGGCTATTGAACTGGTATTCCCTAAGGAATCTGACAACACTATCTATAACACGGACCTGTTCCCATTTAAACCACGAACACCCCCAACTCCAACAGCATACTCTGCACACTTGAGTGTTATCCACACTACCACAATCAAAGATACAGACAAAATTACAGCACTGGGTGAAAATCTAACTCAACTCATCCACAGAAATCACTTCTCCATTCCCCCTCCAACAGACACACCGTCACATTCACTACTCCGTTATCAATACAGTGAAGCGTTTATTCACTACATGGATGCCAAGCTTCCTCTGGACCAATCCACCCCGCCGGCATCCATCACTGGACGCCGCAAATCACGACCACCTCCACACCTTCGGGTAACAAACACTACACCACGGATGGAGGAGAACATTGCCAACAAGGACGACGATTCCCTCAACTCCATCGATATGGCACCGGCAGATCTACAACAAAGATTTGCCAATGAACGCAGTACAGCCATGGACAAGACAGCAATGGACAGTCAGGAGGAGGGAAGTCAAAGGAATCAGGATGAGGAGAACGGAGACAACATTCAGGACAAGGATGATATGTCAAACCGCATCCAACTGTACGAACAACAGTATGAGACCATCGACACGGAATTACAATCCCTCCGCAACAGTTTAGAAAACATTGAACACCCCACGGATGACACCCAACACCCACCAGAAGCAACACTAGAGCCTAACACACTCGCAACGATAACTGCTCAACTCAAAGCGAACGATCTAAAATGGACTAAACATCTCACAAACATCAACTCCCAAATCCACAACATACAGCAAGGATATGAGACCACGATACAGAAGAAATCAACGGACTTAACTCACGCACAGCAGCAACTCACCTCCGCTAATGACAGACTGGACACTGCTCTAAACACAATCGCAACCCTCCAGCAACAGGTCGATCTCCATCGACAACACCTTGATGATGCAATGAAAGTCAATGCAGAACTCCAGACGGACATATCGCAACTTGCCAACACAACATGGGCCCTGGACCAAAGAACATCCAGAGCCTCGACAGTCTTAACATCCATTAAGAATGAGACTATTCATCTCAAACAGCTTAAGGATGAAGCAAGCACCATTACATCAACCACTATGGCAACGGCTGACCTAAGAGAGAAAATAAATGAGGTAGTTGAACAAGGCCGCACAGACCTTAAGACCATGAGCGACCGCATTGAACACAAAGTTATCGATACGGTCAAGAAACAAACAAACCTATTAGAAATGAAAATACAGGAGATCATTAATCAACAACTGGACCAAAATCACTCCCTCGTTCAGGGTCTGAAGGAGACCATTATTGAACAAGCAAAACAGGATCTTAACTCCCAAGCAACGGACACACTCAAGGACATACACACCGACTTGGAGCAATCGAAACACGATCTGCAATTGCTTCACAAAACACACGTGGACAAACTAAATGCACACAGGACGGCAGCAACACTGGCTCTCAATCACACAGCAACTGAAGCACAGGAAAACATTGCACTCACCAAAACCATAGCAGAAACGGACATCAAACGCTCCATTCAGCAACACTTGACGACTGACACCTCAGTGGGTGAAACAATCACCACACAGGTGAACAACACCATCCAATCTTACATCAAGGCTGAGGACTTTCATGGCACCATTGACGACACCGTTCACTCCTATGTAACGAGCTCCACAGTACTCAAAGACCTCATCAAATATCAAATCAATAACTGTATTCAACCAAAAGGACCACAACAACCATCCTTCCGAAGCACTCACAACCCCCGAAGGACCCAACGCAATCAACAAGACTCACCACCGGACCCGGATGATTCCGATCACGACTCCGACCCCAACAACGACCCCATACACTCGGATAGCTCGAGTGAAAAACCCCCAAGAGATCGATTTGGCAATGCTGACAAAGTCAAATCTTTCTCCAGAAGACACAATTACCAGAAACGCATGCAGGAAGAGGAAATAAAACACCAACAAAACCACCGAATAAGTAAAGCATTTCATGCTATGGACTTCAAAGACTTTGACCACAACTTAATCCCGACCACAAACAGATATCTCACATCTTCGGAATTTACAGCACTGTATAATGAATTTCATAATATGATGAGTTTGGAGAGCCTTCCCCTGGTCTCACTAGACCAATTACCAGAACATGAAACTTGCATTCCCCCTACCCACAATGAGACCGACGACAACATACGCAAAATCAGCATATACATCTATGGTCACCTCTCGAGACTTATACCAATAGGACACACACTCCTTCGTGGCCTCATTGCCCCATATACCCTTGATAGCTATGGATATGAAGCCCTCTACGCTATGGCTCGACACTCCCTGGATTATCTCAAACCAACACAAAATGGATGGGGACCAGAATGGACAGCTAACGATGACCCAGGAACCTACGTAGGAAAATTACAAAATCACGTGAGAAATAGTATGCTATGCCACAAACATATATACACGGATCTGGAACAAAGCCATGAACTGGTGTACCAAACAATGCGACACTGTAATTACTCTGCAGGATGTTGCCTACTCTCACTCCTCTATGCGCATCGCTGTCTCACTCCAAACGCAAACAATAAACCAATCCCTGACCACCTTTGACTCACCTCCATGATGCAATTTATCATTGAGAACCCCAATGTGGAACGGATAAAACACTCCCAGTTTCAGCCAGTACCAACAGTTACGAAACTCAATAACACTAGGAAACCATTTGAATACAGAAACAAAGTGCAATGCAAGTGTTGCCACACATACGGTCACGATGTGAACGAGCAAATATGTCGCTTTGGAGCACAGCTGTACTTTACACAGAAATACGCAACAGACAATCCGGATGCTTTTCAAAACAACGCAGTCAAATACGACAAAATGCACACGAAAGCAATCGTCAATCACTTCGAAAATAACCTGAATGGCCGAACTCTCACAAAAACTGAACATGAAGATGAAAGAGAAGCGCTGGCACATTTCTTCACAATTGTTCCTCCCCAGGAATAGGGTGCATGCCGGGTTCTTAGCGGGGCTCGGCCTCCTATCTATCCACAAACCAAACAATCGGAACAAACCAGTCCGGGTATGGCAACACACGAACAGCGAACACTATACGGACCGATGACAACCTACCCAACCCCACGGACAGAACCGCACGACAACGATATATTTACACACACACTACCCCCCACAACGCAACCAATACCGCCACTACATGTCTTACTCACCCACCATAAGTGCCATGGTGATCCGCCTCAGGAACCAGCACGACCAACTCGTTATAATGACACTACTGATCCCCCTGGAGCTGTAACGCACACGACAATGGGACAAGCAAAAACCGCAATGATACCGAAATCCACTGTACACTCAGTACTAGGTTTCACTCAACCATCCCTCACGACACCAGATACTGGTACAGAACCTACACGACCGTACGGTACACCACCCACGGCCTACAAATACACACTACACACAGCCATCTCTAACTACACATGTGCCCAATGCGCCATATACAAAAATACCGACATGAATAATACAAATGATGAACAATGCGGGACCACAACACCGGCGTTAACAAACCCATCCTCAACTGACACACCAGATATCCTAATAACAGAAACCCACGACAACGATCTAACCCCATTCAACCTTTACAATAACTCACTGGCTTCTGAATATAACACCAACTGCCCAGCAATACGAATGATCCCTTCTACATACAGGAAAAACATGCGCTCAAACATAAGGATAGAGAACACTCAATACAAAACCATACAGAAAGTCTCAATCCCACATCCCGACACTAAACCAGACTTAAGCACACCAGTATACCGACCGCTCCAGGCGGACACGGGCGCAAACACTTCAGCCACAAATCAACGTGACCTCTTATATGAATACACTCCATTCCTAACCCCCATGGAAGTGGGAGTCTTCTCAACAGATGGGACTCCGGATAATATACTATTCGCGTATGGAGAAGGATATATGCGAATAATATCAGATCAAGGAACAGTTATGCGTTGGCCTACACTATACACGCCCAAATCTACTGGAACCGTCATATCCCCAGATCACTACCAGCGTGTACACGACTTCCACGCCTTTATACAGGAAGGATATGCAAACAGCAAAGGAATCATACGCTTCACTAACAAGCTTAACCACACTATTGAATCCATTCAAACTATTCGATCTAACAATGGTCTTTGGTTCACGTCTAACAAACTCCTCCTCCACAACCAACACGAGAAAGAGCACATCGAGAGAGAGCTCCACCAATACCACGCGCAATCGACGAACCAGAACACCAGGCAAGTACACCACGTGAACAGCGCTCACCAACCTGAAAAGACAATATGGTCGACCGGTCTGTCCAAAGCATTAAAGAACCTAGAACTTTGGCACCAGCGTTATGGACATGTATCCCCTTCAACCCTAGTCAAAACTCAACGTGTGGTCGATGGCATGCCACCCATGCCATCAGCCACACCATTCTTTCGTTGCCCCTTCTGTGAAAAGAGCAAAATGACCAAATACGGTGGCAAATCTAAACCTCCCAAAGAAAAGTTCATCCCGATGCAATCCATCCACATGGATCTCGCGTTTGTCAGTGGCCCTCCCAACCTAAAGGGCATCCTCCAATCCAACGAAAAACCACTGCCAACCCTTAAAAAGAGCAGGCATGGCCATATAGGCTTCCTGACAATAATCGATGCAGCAACAAGAGCACTTTGGACCTTCCCCATCAAATCGAAGGAACCACCAGTCCATATAGTTGACAACTTCCTCTCTAAACATGGTATACGCAAGACTGATCCAAGAAAAGCCATCATCACTACAACGAACGATGGCTACCTGGCACGCTCCAAGGCGTTCCGCAACATCACCACAAAACATAACTACAACCTCAACCCCGAGGACAAAGCCCACTTCCTTCATCTCCTCCCCCAACATCTGGATTGTACGATCATGACAGATGGCGGAGGAGAACTATCCAAATCCTCCACCTTCAAGGATACGATTCACAAACACGGATACACAAGCTTAACTACAGCCCCAGATGCCTCATCTCAAAATGGGCTAGCTGAACGTCCGCATAGAACATTGAAGGAACGCATTCGGTGCCTCCTTTATGCCTCTGGACTCGGTACGGAATACTGGGCTGATGCTCTCCTCCACGCCACATGGTTATACAACAGAACCTATCACGAAGCTATTAAAATGACACCATTGCAACTATACACGGGACAAATACCACTAGTAGATAACTTAATTACATTCGGCTCCAAAATAACGGCGAAACGCCCAGGAACACGCCCAACAACAACCCATCCTTGGACATACGATGGAATATTCCTGGGCTATGGACCCACCACAGCTAACATTAAGTACTTTGATATACACACAGGAACCGACAAAACAGCACGACATGATTCCAAGGACGAACTGCAATATGGAGACGATCCAACCAACAGATCCCCAGCAGCCTCACATCTCCTTGAGACGTTTGTGGAAGGATCTCACCACAACCACCACACTAACACAGCCCCTGAACCCAAGGAACTTGATTTCAAAGATCCCCCACGACAAAGAGACCCCAATGATCTCATCCAGGAGATCATTAACGACTCGCCTCAATCATATACAACAGCTGCCGCCGCCAAGGTTCATGCACACATTCATAGGACAAAATTTAAAAGACCTAACATCACAACACTCATCCCAGAACTAGAGACCCTCGACATATCCACCAACATCTTTATGAAGGAGATCTCGCACACACTCCCACTCAAAAACACAAATACACTCCACCCGACCATGGGATTCGTTGTATCCCCTCATCCTGATATATCCAATGCAATGGAACTTGCTTCGATACAGGTTGGATCTATAGCCCACACCCAAATTAGAGGCTGGAAACGACGCCTCCGAGGTACAATCATCACTAAAGTGGATGAATATCCCATCCATACCCGGCAGGATATCATCCAGGCCATAGAACATGCGAAAACAACACATCAACTCAATATCAAATTCACATTTGGATCCCTCACGGGATTTGCCATGAATGGTGAAGGAATTCCAACACTACAGGCTGACCAACTCAATGTAATTGCCCATCATCTTCATCATATCAATTATAATCAGGACCTCTGGTTTGATAAGGACGACTGGCCGTTACCAATCGACTCCCCGGAGACGACTATTGAACAACTGAAGATCTCTAAACTCACGAGAAATAAGCTCCACGACACACCACAATGGGAAGGGTTCCTAAAATCAGAATGGAAACAGCTAAACAGATACCATAAAGTAGGAATGTTTGGTGACCCTGTAAAGCCCAATGACCATATGACAATCCTACCATGGGTCTGGACATATATTGAAAAAGAGAACCCACTAACTGGAATAAATGAACCCAAATCTCGAGGCACGTGTAATGGCGGTAAACGCTATGGAAAAGCAGTAACATTAGCTGAGACATATGCAGCATGCGTTGAACAACCGATACACAGATTAACATGGGCTCTAGCAGCTGCACTCAACCTTAAATGCATCGGATATGACGTGGGCAATGCATTTGCCGAAGCCCCTGCACCAAAATCCCCCTTTTATATGAAAGTTGATGCGCCCTTCCACCAATGGTGAACAGAATGTCTTCATCGTGAACCAATACCATACGGACACGTCATACCTATCATGAAAGCCCTTCAGGGACATCCTGAGGCCCCACGTCTCTGGGATAAGTACATATCTAAGATACTTATCACAGATCTTGGCTTTAAACCCACAACACATGAGCCCTGTCTCTACTATAAACATGATGACACTGGGCTTACACTCATCCTCCGACAAGTAGACGATTTCCTTATTGCTAACAAACATGAAGAAGTATGTGACAGAGTTCGAGCCAGTATTCAAGCCCGCATGGCAAATCCCCTTAACGTCCTTGGTACTATACGGAAATTCAATGGTATCCACGTAGACCAAACAAGACTTTACAATCATCTCCACTGTTGCACATACATCGAAAAGATAGCCCATCATCATGGTTGGACCCTTGAAGCAAACAAAATGCGAAAAAGACCAACTCCCATGAAAGAAGACTCCACGTACCAAAAGAAAATTCAACTGGATGAGGGACCGTCGGACCCAAGAGCAGCATTAAAACTCCAGCAATCCGCAGGATTCAACTATCGCCAATGTATCGGTGAACTCATTTATGCCCTCACAATTTGCCGTATTGACATCTCCATTGCTGTCATTACACTCAGTCAACACTCTCACAACCCAGCCAAAATCCACTATGATGCAGTTAAACACCTATTTTTATACCTCCTGGCTACGAAAACAGAAGGCCTTACATATTGGAGACCAGAACCCCGTCTTGATCTCCCCAATAAGCCCATCCCCACCCCTTACACCAACATCACCACACTATCTAAATTCTACCAGATGCGAGACCCCCTTCTAATCCATGGCTCCTGTGACACAACATGGGCCTCTGATAGACTGGAGAGAAGATCTATGGGGGGGGTTATAATGATGATGGCTGGCGCTGCAGTATACTATCGAACCAGACTCCAACCAACTATAGCCCAAAGCTCCACAGAAGCTGAGTTCACTAATATGGCAGACGCTGGGAAAGCAGCACTATATCTAAGATGGATACTTGAAGAACTGCAAATACCACAGCCCCAACCAACACCTATATTAGCTGATAATCACGGCGCCGTTAGGATGGCAAATGCACACCAACCTACACGCCGTACCAGACATGTCGAAATGAAACACTTTGTTATCCTCCAATGGACTGATGATGAACACATACAGTATATAAAGACCAGATCTGATGAGAACTACAGTGACTCACTGAGCAAACCAACAGGAAGAACCAAATTCTATGAACACACTGATATATTTATGGGACGCTTGAAACCAGATTACACATACCCCCATCTCACTGCTTCACCACGGTCACACAAAGCCCCCGAAATCCAAACAATACGAGCCAATACATATAACATTCTTTGTTCCACTTGCTGTCTCGATCCTCTACAAGATTTGCTTCAGAATAGCAAAAATACAAACCAAATAAGACTAATATTGTGAGTATCGATCCTGCAAGTGCGGGGAGGTGTGAGCCCTAAAACACAGCAAAATGCAAGCAATCACGAGTAGATAGTGAGTGAGGGCAAATAAAGCTCAACCACTCACTCTTTATTGTAAACACGTAGTTATACGACACTAAAGAGCATACGTAGATTTCGCAGTCCATGATGCAGCATAAAAGGGATAATTACTGTATTGGGGGAAAACATTTCATTTTAGCCTGATGGTAATTGATTGAAAGATTTCTCCCCCAAAGCTTATTGTTTGTTGAGTCGACGAAAGACTTCGCAAGAAGTCACTTCTTTCGAACGACACCGCTTTCTCGGAATAATACAACACAATACAATACGTCGAATACATACCTCCCCTAGCGTTCCATATTGCAAGGGACAGGAGAAGACACCTTCTTTTGAAAAGCAGCTACACCTCGCTACCGAAGAAAGCCAAGTTTTATTTGCCGCCGGCAGAATACCAGCGCAAGATGCCGTTCGCAAATCCAGGCCAGGAAAACATGGGCCAAGTTGGCGACACTCCAGGGCCAGCTGTAAGTTGTTGGCGAACGGTGTCTGTTGCCTCTGCATTGCCATTTGTGTTTGCATTGTGATGTAGAGAATTATTTCTTCCTCACTCTCTCTCTCTCTCTCTCTCTCCATCTTCTCTAACGACAAATGTCGCGAATGTAACCCTCAAACCATCTATCCGCAGGATATGTTCAACGCCTTACCAATCATCACCCGCTACTGGTTTGGTGCTACCGTCGTGGTAACCCTTACCTCGAATTTTGGAATTATTAGCCCTTACCAGGTAATTTGGTCCTGGGAAAATGTAACGTCGGGCATGGAGATCTGGAGGTTTCTGACGCCCTTTTGTTACGCCGGAGATTTTAGTTTCAATACCCTCATTGCGATGTACATGCTGGTGCAGTTCAGCAAACAATACGAATCGGGTGGTCCCTTCAACACGGGGGCCGGAGGTGGAACCGCCGACTACGCATTTTGCATCTTGCTGGGCGCGCTCGGACTGCTTGCTACGTACCCCTTTCTGGTGGGCCTCGGCTTTCCCATTCCCCCGATTTTTTCTAAGAACCTGATCTATTACGTCCTCTACGTCTGGTCCAAGCGCAACCCAACCAACCAGGCGAACATCTGGGGCTTCCCGATCCAGGCCATCTACCTCCCCTTTGCCTATCTGGCGCTCACGGTCTTTATGGGAAATCCCTATTTTGACATGCTCCACGGGCTGGTCATAGGCCATCTCTTTTACTTTGCGGTGGACGTTATACCGGCGGTGTATGGAAAGGACTTTTTGCACACGCCGGCCTTTTTGATCGACTACTTCGGGGTGGGCGAATACCAGGAGCCAGCACCCCAGGCCAACCGCGGTGGATTTGGTAGAAACGCTCCCGCTGCGGCGCCCTCCGGGGGGCACAACTGGGGCTCGGGTGGCAACCGATTGGGCACGAGTTGATCGGGATATCTTTGGCGGAGTAGGAGAGAGGCGACGCGGCCTGAGATGGCTTTCTTTTACAAAGCAAAGATCATCCGAGAGAAACAGATAGCGATACTTGAACCATGCACTAAACATCCCATCTACCCTGGGGCGACTGTACAAAACAACTAAAAAGTTAGTTTCTGGAATACAAGCAATATTCATTTGAAATGATTTGGTTTTCAAAAACTGTATTAGGATTGAAAATTCATGCTAAAGCGTTTGTTGTTCGTAAACCAACGACTGTTCACATTATGATGTCCACGTGTTCATTGCATCTCCCCGCAATAGTTAGATATCATCGTCCCCGTATTCCCGCTCGAGCCGGTCTTTGGTCAGGATACCCACAAGGAGACGCTTCCAGCGGAGCAGTATCGCTCTTTCCCGCTTGTGCTCTTCTTCTTTCAACAGGTGGTCCGCCATTCCGGCATGGGCCTCCCGGAGTAACTCCTCGTTGTGCTCGTGAATGGCGATCCCCCGGATCGTAGGGGTTCGGTTCCCACGGTGCCCCTCGAAGCCCAGCAGGCACGGAGCGTAGGGGAGGTTCAGGCGCTTCGCGACCTTCGCAACGTGGTGCAGTTCGACGTGCACCAGGCCGGGGTTTAGGAGCTCCAGCTCGACGTTGTTGTAATCGTTTACGGGAATGGGATCGCTGGGACCCACGTAGGGCGGTCCCCAGGCATCGGTTTGCCAGCTTCCATAGAGGTATTGCTTATCGGTTTCCCCAAGTGGTGCGGAGCCCTTTTCGATCTGATCTGCACGGAATTCCTCCGAGCCATCGTTTGCTTCGCCTACCCCGTAACTCTTGAGGGCCTTGAAGCTGCTCGAAGCCGGTTTCTTGCGCGCCTTGACCTTCAGGACGGGGGACTTTAGCTCGGAGGCCTTCACCTTGCGACCCTCGTACAGCCATCGCTTTGCCGGGAGGGCGGTCTCGACGTACGAACGCAAATACACCAGTTCGCCCTTGAACATTCCGCACACCCCTTTCTTGCAATCCGGTTTCAGGACCTCTGTCGAATTCAGGACCGATCGGATGACATAAATTGGGTGTTTCTTGAACGCTGCCTTGCTAGTCGGAAGAGGTTCTTTCTTTGCGGATTCTCTCAATTGGGATTCCTCCTCGTGATCTGTATCGAAACCATCGTCGTGGTCGTCTTCGTTCTGGAGACCATTCAGATTGCTCTCCACGGTCTCGCTTTTTGAGGGTATGGCAGCCGGCTTCTTATCCGAGTCGCTATCGCTATCTAGGGTGATAGCATCTTGTTCCGTTTTTCCTTTGTGTTTGAGTTCTTGCTGCTCGATTTTGGACGAAGCGGCAATGTCTTGGACGGACTTCTTGCCCATCCGTTTCCCACTAATTTTCTCCAGCAATTTGGAAAACCACACGTCTGGTCGGTCTTCCTCGATTGAGGCTTGATGAAAGACTTGTTTCTGGTTAACAGCCATCATCTTTCGTCGCTTTGGTTTACTCGATCGGCGATCGGGCACGATCCCCCTCGCTTCCATCGTCTCGACCATACTGGATGCATATCGACGTGTAACATCGGTCATCCGAACACTCAGATCCCCTTTGTCCTTGTCGACACTGTTGTTGGTGTTTCTCCTGCAAGGAACGTGTTCAACGGCGAGAGCGTAGCAAACTGGGCGGCGATTTTTGTATCTACGAATGCTTCCGGGACTCTTGAGGCGGTGGTTTTCAAAGAGGGTTTTTTCCACCACGCAGGGTTGGTTGGTGATTCCCGCAATCGGATCGACATGGATCCATTGCATGTTTCTAGACGATCGAGTCGAATCAGACTTATTTCTCTTGTTTCCGTGGGTATTTGTCTGTTGTCGGCAGAGTATTTCTACCCAGCCAATGTGCTTCGAAGCAGCCACCGGATCGGCTTCATTCGTGAAAAGAGACTTTGGGTATTGATGTTGAAGAGACGGTTTTCTTGCGGCCGATGGCGTGTCAGACTGCTTCGCAGCGGGCTTCAGATCTTTGACGCTATCGCTTTCGTCGCTGTCTACCGATATCGGAGCATCCTCGTTGCTCCCGTAGGGGATACCGTGGTTCCTGATGACCCTTTTGAAAAACCTCGCAAGGACGTTGTCGTTGGTTTCGTCATTGTGCCGAAAGAGAGGATGGTCGACGTTGAGATCTCTTGAAATCGGCTCTAGTGCTACAACGTAACGGGCTCTCCATCCCAGGGACCGCACCATGCACAAAAAAAGCAAGAGAGCATCTCCGGCGCCGAAATCGACCCCGGGCTGTCTTGGATTGTTACTACTGTGCTGGCGATCGTCGTTGCGTTTTGCGAGATATCGGCAGTGCTCAAAGAGGCGATACGTCTTTATACTTCTGACAGTGACACCGACAGAGCCACCCGGTGTGTGAACTGCCTCGATATCGTTGATGTTGCTATCTTTCTTCGCCTTTGTGGAAGTCGCACGTGTGCTTTTGCGATTGCGGGAACCGGAATGTTTCCTTCTCCACCTGGAACTGCTGGCTCCTTCATTCGACGGCAACAAGCCAGCATAATCTACAAACCATCGCACAAAGTGGCCAACGTCATCTGCTGTTGGAATGACTACCGATGAGGTCCTTGTGGTGGAGTTGGAGGTTTGGTGCTGGTCCTTGTCGTTCCACAACCATGCGGTGGGAATCAAGCTGTGCGCTACTGCCAGGCACGTGTCGTCCGAGGCGTACCTGGAAAAGCAATTCGAATGAGAAACCCACGCCAGCAGCGACGCTTTGTGCAGGTCCGTCAGCAGTTGTTGCAAAGCTGGATTCCCGGCGAGTTCCTTGTGGTGCCGAAACACCGAAACCGAGCGCTGTGCCTTTCGCTTCTTCCCGGTGGACGGTGGAGATTTCTTGGCGTCTGCGCCTTCCCCCATGTCGAGGGTGACTGCTTTCGGAGTTGCGATGGCTCGTCCCGTTGCCTTTTCACCTTCGGCGTCTTCCCAGTCAATTTCGTCTTCGTCGTCATCGTCCTCCCCGTCGCCTCTTTCCTCTGTCGGTAAATCGAAATCGGACGGAAACGCCATTGCTGCATGCGAAGATGCATCTAACGAAGACGCTTTTCGGTCGTCGTCAAAGTCGAAATAGTCGTCGTATTCATTGTCGCTGTCAGAGTCATTATCGAAATCATTCCCGTCAAAGGCGACCGCCTCGCCTTCTTTTAACGTCGCAACAGGTTGTTTTTTGGGTGTTTCGCTTGCAAAATGGTCCTGGTCGTCGTCCTCGTCGGAGGACAGGTTGAAATTGAAATTCATTTTCTTTGGCTCGATGGGTCTAGCTGGCGGGTGGAGTTAAGGATGTAGTTGGCTTGTCTGAAATAAATGGGCAGCAGATAAGACCCTATCAAGAGAGTTGCATCATGATCACGACTAGATCACATCAGACTATGATTCTAGTGGGTGAACTGTAGATATTCATACCAACGGAGACAAAACAACACAAAACATGCCGCCGTGGTTGTGTTCCCATGAAGATCTAGCATCAAAATCCCCGTAAGTTTTGTGGGGCGCCTTTTCTCTTTTTTGACTCACCGCGCGATTCACGCGCGATCTAGGAATGGGAAAGCTGTTCTCAACGACGGGGAAAGAAGCAAGCGGAGGAAGAAGCCATCATCCATCACAATCACAACGCTGTTTTGAAGGCAACATACATAGAGCCCACCATAGCATCACTACGCAACACGGAGAACCACTTCAAAGAGCACGACCAAGCCAACACAACACAACACCGACACCAACCACCACTACTATGTTATCTAGAACAGCTGCTACCCTCCTCCGCCGCCAATCGGCTGCAGTGGCAACCAGATCGTTCTCCGCCGCGGCTGCCCAGTTCCGATTTGCCCCGGCCCGTTCCCCCGCAAGCGCGGCTTCCGCCTCCCTCGCTCCGAGACGGCGGTTCTCCGATGGCTCGGGATCCCACGACGACTTTGCCCCCCAGAAGAAGGCCGTCTCGGACGATGTTGACGAGGCCATCGAGATGATCAAGCAGCACGTCAAGGAAAACCCCGTCATGCTGTACATGAAGGGAAACCCCAAGATGCCCATGTGTGGGTTCTCGGCCACGATCGTCCAGACGCTGTCGGCCGAGGGTGTCGACTTTAGCAGCGTGAACGTCCTCGATTACCCGTCGATCCGAGAAGGAGTCAAAAAATTTGCGTCGTGGCCAACTATGTGAGTTACGTGAGAAAGCGAAGGGAAGGGATCATTTTCTTGCTGTAATGCTGTGTGGTTTGTTCGGGGGAGCGATATTCTCTGAATTCATGAGTTGCTTTTTGATCCACCACTCATCATCGTATCTATTGCGTTGTGCAATCGAATTCATAATGTTTTTGTTTTCGGTGTTTTCTTCTCTCTCGAAACTCAAAGACCGCAATTGTACATCAACGGCGAGTTCGTCGGTGGAAACGATATTGTGTCCGAGATGCACGCGTCGGGAGAACTGAAGGAACTGTTAGCAGAAGCGAAAGCCATCAAAGAGGAATAAGTAAAGAAAAGACGTAAAACTGGAATCTTTTGATTTGATTGGAATGCGAAGTCATCGATCGTCATCGATAGAGCGAAGCGAATCGCATTTCAAAGAGGATACGGCACGCATCTGGTGAAACAGAGAGACGACAACAAACTGTGTACAAAACGTTGCCCAACCGCACGAATCAATTTCTTGTAGAAGTCATCAGATGCAATGTAATATCTTTTCGGGTTTCCTCGATGTTTTGTCTTGGCTTTGGGCAGAGTCTAATATCTTCGAAAGGTCACCAAGCTGTTTTTTAAGAATTAGTTTTCCATTTTGATTTATGAACGAGGACTCTACTTATCCATGTAAGACAAAATGGTGCAATAATGTGCGTTGAAGCACTATTCTAGCCCCCCCCCCCCCCCCTCTTCCTCCCCTACTCGTTTCCAAGCGTAATTCATAATTGAATGTATTTGTATGGTTGTTGGAATCTTTTTCGAAAACCGAATAAGGTAGTTATCTTTGATTCGGTACTGAAGATACATTCTATGTTTCGTTTTTCTGTATGGTAGTATGTTTTTTATTGATGGAGAAGGAATCGGTAATTTGCCACGCGGTAGATAACTCCGCAGCAAGGGATCGTGGCATTCTCTATTAAATCTAAATTTAATCAACCAAAAATGGCGTGGGATGCTTATGAGGGGAAATCCGCAGCACACATTTGTACAAAGAAGGTGTTAGTATTCGAGAAACATCTTATGAATACTAAAAATGAATTTTCCAATCCGGGTTCGTTGCTCAAGGTATCGAATCGAGTATTTCCCCACAAATAACCATCTATACAGAAATATTTCTTCAGTCTTTACTCGTAGAATTATCCTATTAGTTAAACACTGCATTGATACAAAGTGAGTATTGGCGCTTCCAATTGCTATTGATAAGCAGTAGTGATCGCAAGAAACAATGCATCATGACTACTCCTGCATGCCGTCGTCGTTCGCCAGTTGTCGGGTTGCCGTCTTCTTGCGGGCCGCGATTCGCTGCTTTGCGCTGTCGATGACGTTGCGCATGACCTGTTCCCGGTTGGCAACGGCGGGCGCCAGAAGCTCGATGGATTTTTCGATCTCGACACGGGCCTGCTGTTTCTTTTCGGCCTTCGAATCCTTGACCCGGTTGTCGAAGAATCGCTGTTCCCGGGCCTTCTTGATGCTCTCCACCCGTCGCATCGCCAGAATCGTCTTTCCCATGAGGTCGCGATCGTACTTGACGGGACGGTTGCGCCTCTTTTCGAAATCGAAAGTGCTGTCCACCGCCATTTCCTTCCCACGGGTCTTGCGATAGGCCTTGGTCCAGGCGACCTTGCGGGGGTTTCGCTTTTTGTTAAAATTTCTGTGGCACTTGGACCGGCAGAATCGGAATTGCTTGCTGTCGTTTCTCACGAATGTGATTCCATGTCCCGGATAGCATGGTGAAGAGCAGAAATAACACTTCTCGATCCTCATTGTGGCTCAATTCTGTATTGTGCAATATTGCTATTGTATGCGTTGCGCAGTTTATTTTCTGCTTCCCCGTTTAGTGTTCAAATGTAACTGTCGTTTTGTTACAGCTGCTTTCCGTTCTTTGATGGTTCAGACGTTTGGTATTTCCCCGATGATTGGTACAAGCAGTTCTTCCTTCGCAAAGGGTGACGATTTATTGAAATTGAAAGATCTGTCGTATTGATATGTTTCTCTCGTGCCGCCTACAATTCCTGCAGCCTATTTTTGTTAGCAAGACTATGTGTCCGTCCTGAAACGTGTGCAAGAGCAGGCCCTTTTCGTTGGTTTTGCGTTGGGAAGCAAAATGAGAAAAAACGGCGGAGATGGATGGGTGGTGGGACGGTCATACTTTAGGCCCCAGTATGTTGATGATTCGATTTCAGCGGTCGAAGTACGGACGTTCATCAGTCCCGCGTGTTTCGATCAATTTGATGTTCCGCAAAAGATTTTTGTCTGTCAAAACACCGTGTGTTGTGTGATTTTTGCCATCCTCTTCCGCATTACCGGTAGCACTTCGTTCTAATCCATCAGGACGTGACCCACAACAGCTCGTAGCGGTGGAAACGAATACCCTTTCTGTGGCTTCAAAAGTTGTGTGCTGAGCTTTAAATCGGAGTTTAGTGATACTGGGGAAAAGATCGGTCAATTTCCATAGAAGGCAAAAGTCCAGTCAAACACCTCAATCTAAAGTTTTAGGGTTTAAATTGTTAGGATTCTCTATTCCGACACGATTCCATCACCAGAGCACATATCCAATAACCCAACAACTCAACATTCATTCACAACCCATTCTATAATTCGACAAAAAAAACGTGAGGTCAAACCAATCCATCTGATTCGACTGGTGATGGCGTTGAACGTGCATTCCACAACAACAGCAGCATGCTAACAACAGGGATCTTGTCGCTAAACATTCACGATTCCCTGACATTCGAGGGAACCGAGCTCTGCCTGAATCCGGATCTCTTTGCGGTATCGGAGCATGGTATTGGGTCGGCGCTGAGAGGCATTGGGGCTTCGTCGATTGGGTCGGGGAATAGCACTGGGACGTCAAATCATTCTTCGAACGGAATATCGGTCGGAGACATCATTGAGATCCGCGTCTGGGATCCTTTGCCCAAGGAAGCCGGGATGAAGAGCCCTKAGTCTGTGTCCAGCATGAGGAAGCGCTATCAGCAAGCACCAACTCTTCTGACCCCCACTGGGAATCTGCAGGGACAGGTGTCACTCGGCAAAGATGCCGGTGGAATGCCGGCTGATCCGGGTGGCGCCGTTCCGTCACTGCGGGCCCGAACCACGGTCTATCCAAACAACCCTATGCTGCAGCAATCGGGCTCTATGGATCCACTCGTCAATAGCGATGGCCAGAGAAGTATGAACTCATCACCGAAAAGCTCCTCCCATCAGCTTAGTAGACGGTTGTCCTTTGATCCAACCTTGAACGACGGAGAAACGTCTCCGTCGACTCCTACTCCCAGTTCAGCAAACAATACAACTTCCGGTGCCGTAAACCAGACGGAGCTATTGTTTCCACAGCGTCTGCCCCCCGTCTTTCCTCGGAATCGATTGGGTACGGCAGACCTGCATCCAATTTCGACCAGCAAGCCACCGAAACCTCAAACAACAACGCACCGGCGTGCCTCTTCCACGGCGGGTGCATTGCAAACACCGCAGCGATCGCCAAAGCAACAGCACCAGAAACAGAACCAGCAAAACAATTTTCTGGGGGCAGCTACAACCGGCGGGCACCGCAGAGACATATCTGACATGACCGCGGACACCACGTACCAACTCGACAACATAATCAACGACGTCATGAACGTGAGCCGAACCGATAGCCCTGATACAACCGTCGACGAGGGCGCCATTGCAGAAAGCTACCACAACGATATGTTGTCTAAAATAACATCGGGGCATCGATTGCGACTGTCTTTTGTTCTGAAAGTAATGGAAAAAACCCTCACCTCGTTCAAGGGAAACAGCCGCACCCAGATATCCGTCCTTCGACGGGTGGCCGATTTGTACAACCTCTCCAACTACGACCTGGTAACGGTCCACAAGATCGAGCCACAAGACGAGGAGGAGGTCCTGAAAGCCGTTTCTGCTGACTTCGTTGTCGTTACCATCAAGGACCAGTTCATTTCAAGGGGCGATATGCTCTTGTTTCAGACCAAGCTTATCGGATCATGGATCTATGAGGGCCAACGATTGACCGAGCCGACACGGGGCATCAAGGCCCACGCCCGGGAGATCCGACACGGAAATTTTTCCGCAAAGTCGGGCATCGTGACGGAAAAGACAAATATCACGTTCCGAAGCCGGTCGGCGAGGATTGTGTGGCTGGTCCAGTTATCGTCGGAAATGTGGGACTATTCGTCGCCCTACGATCGACAATACGAACAAGAATCGGTCTGTGAAATCTATTTCGATCAGTGGATTCGGTTTCTGTACAAGCTTTTCAAGAAATGGAAACAACTAGAGGTACGTTCGCTGTACTTGGTGGAGTGGGCTCTGGGATTTTGTACAAAACCAAAACCAAAACCAAACCGCACCAATTTTTCAATACACCTACTCTAATCCAGCATGACCAAAACTTTTATTGACACTCTTCTGCTTTTAAAAGGTTTCTCATTCGCTTACAGTTATATTTTTCGCAAGGACATTTCTATCAAAAGGCCTGAAGTCAAATCTGGATTGTCAAGACGTATACGGGAGAAGATTTGAAGACCATTACAAACCCGTCATCGAAAACGAGACGTGTATAGATTGGACTTCGCTCATTGTCCGTATCAAGGAAGAATTTACGAAATATCCGTTGGAAGTCGGGTGGAATCTTAATAACAGAACACCATCTTGCGCCAGCCAAGGCAATTTACTGGAAGCGATCAACGTGGTTTTGAATCTTATGCAGTACCATTACTTGGACCGTGATCTCCACAGAACGGGTCAATCTATAGTTATTGTGTCACCCGGTTGTGGTGTTTTTGAGGTCGATAAGGGACTAGCAGGTATCACCTATCAGCGAATGCTGGACAATGGGATCGGCAGTGATATGCTTAGTCTAGGGTTGCCCCCTTTGCATATTGCACCGTTTTTCCTATACAATGTAAGTTCAACCAGTTCTTGCTGATAAGGGCTGATTACTTGAGAACTATGATTCGAATGCTTACACTTTTTTCGTAAAGAATGAATATCGTACAGCCGAGACTCACGGTATAAATGCAAGTGAAACGTATTATGAAGTACCACATTGGATGCATCTTTCTTTTGTAATTTACGACCGGCCCGAAGAAAAACGAGTCTATCTTAGTGGTCTTGAAGAGAAGAAAGCACCAGTTCAGGCGGGCCATTGGCTAGATGCTTATGACATAGGCGCAAAGGGATTCCTCTTTCCTCAGAATTTCGATCAGGCAAATATTGAAAGTCCTGTTCTAAAATCGAAGACAGCATTTACTTCCAGCTTCTCAGCAGTAGGAAATATGGCGGCGACACCAGGAAAGGCAAAATTAGTTCAAGAACAAGGACAGGCTCGCCAACTCATCTCGGGTAGAAAGTTCAGAGACATACTAGAAGCATGTAGACCACGAGTGGTGGGAGCAGTGATGCCCTCATCACTGAAAAGTCTCCTAGAGTTGAGGGGCATTGCCACAGGGAACGAAGCAGGAAAAAGTAAGAAATTGTCCAGCGAGAAGAAGGACAGTCGGCTTCGTGAGTGGGGAACAGTGGATTTCAACGATCACGTCTTGCATTCAAGACTAAAGGCGAAGATGGGAAAGAGTCCAATTGCCAAAAGAACACTTCGTAGTGAATCTATTCTCAAATCCGATAGGTCGTACAATAGTGATGATGGATCAGCTTCTTCGAGTCTAGGGAGCATATCAGTGTCAAGCGCATACGGAACATCATTCGATAGAGTGTTTTGGGAATACTATGAAACACCAGAAATGCCAGTAAAGGCATTACAAATGCAAAGATCGGCCTCCATAGATTATGACGAACTCGGCAAAAGTTTTGTCATAGATGGCGGCCCTGAAACAAATGATGATTCTACAACAGTATCAGATAGCGTTTCAAAAAGTTCAGTAGGTGGCGATAGCGAAACGAATCTATCCGTTAAATCAAAAAATGAAAGGCACGTAGAACAGCTGAAGAAAATAATGGATACTTACAATGCAATGGTATGTCAACCGCCTCTTGAAGATAGTAATGACTTCGACTCGGCAATACATACGACCGAACCAGAGCCTGTTAGTACCACGAAAACTGGAGTGCTAATGCAATCGATGTAAGTTGAACCAAACAGAAATGTTTTGTTGTTGTAACAGTATTTAATACTTTCATGATGATCAAATTTCTGATAGGACATATCATTTTCTATTATTTCCAGTCGACAAAAAGTCCAAGACCTAGAATCTTCAGGCGGGCTTGGAGCTGCGCTATCCCAGTATACTGTAAACGAGCCCGGATCAGTTATTCCTGAACGTCCTTCGACTTTACTTACAAGGCGAGGAAGTGGTGGTCTTTATCCACCGGGTTCTAACAGGACATCAATATTTAATAATGAGCGTAGGCGTGCAGCTTCACCTCTCTTGACCATGAGATCCCAGCAACAGGAAAGACCAGGACCTTCCAAAGTATTTCCTACTTTGATTTCAGCCCAGATTGACTCTTCCAGCATTTTGCACCCTGGACAGCAAAGAAGCCTTGGCATTCACCGACCTTTTCCAAGTAGAATTGTTTCAGGACGCGAGAGATCAGGATCATTCAGTGGCACTACCACAAATACATCTCATCCGGGGACTTCCGCTGGAAATCGAGTTTTATTCGATCCTGCAAGACAGACCATTGTGCCAGTTTCTCGGAGTCCACCCACAAGTGGGGGAAGGGTCACAAGTTCGGGACTCTTCAACAGCGCTCCCCGTGGTCCCATAAAACTTTATTCCCAAAGTCCACCGAGATTGAGTACCCCCCAGGAGAGATTCGCCCCCAGCAAAATTATCGCACGAAGTCCTCCTGCACAAGAAAATTATTCCGGTGAAAGAGTTCTTTCCCAAACTCCACCAAAAACGAGTGACATGCCAAAGGAGCGACCTGGGTCACCGATTTTAAGGAATGTGTCAAAAGACAAACCGGGCTCCCCTAGTGCGAGTTATAGAGTGAGGGACCGATCGTCATCTTCAAAAATGATAGGGCGAGGGGATTCTCCGCATGGAAGCGTCAAAACAAGTCTGCCCTCACGCCGGAAGAAGGCTTTCAATCCTTTTCGGCAGAGCGACGAGGACGAAGTATTGGCAAAGCGATCTCACAATCGTCGCAGATGGAGCCATGTTTACCCAGAAGGAGAAGTGGAGTTCAAAAGACATGCTGGTCCCATTTGGAATAGTTTGACGTCACCAGCCATCTTGCCACTTTCCGTTGACTATTTCCCAACTCCTCAGGAGTTAAAAGATGAAAATGCGTTCCAATTCAGTTTTTATCAAGTCACTCTAGGTGGTATCGAAAACAACTACTACGAGAAACATGCAGATCTCCTCAAGGAGATGGTTAGACAAAGAGTTACGCAAGATTATCAAATTGTTACTGACACGGCTATTGGCGAGAGCAAGAAAAGGGCAAACGAGTCGCTCAGAGAAGGTCAGTGAAAATGAAAGCGCGAAAAAAATTGAATAATTCTGTTTCTCACTCTTCTATTTGTTTCTATCATAGGTCGTAATGCTGGAAAGCTTCAAGGAAGACCGACAAGCCGAGTGGACACCTCCCCTAGATTTCTGTCATTCAATGAACAACAAAAAATTGACGGAACGAAACATCACTATTTATCTATGGGGCATAAAATTCAAGTAATGAATTACGACTCGAGCTCCGACACTATTGAAATCGTGTTGTACAACAGAAAGAGTGCACAAAACGACCGCGAGAATGTCAACACATACAAATTCCTTCTTTTCTCAAAAGTCACGCAGCAATATACCCCATCCATTCAAACGTTTAAGAAGTATAGCGAACCTTACAATTGGAACAGGGTTGACAATCTGATATGTGGTGAAGCTGATCGCACCATGGACGTTGGAATGAGATTTCGGAGAGTGATGTTTGGATTGATACCCGAAGTTTTTCGGACTGAGGAGGCTGAAGAAGAATATGTTTTGAATTTTCAAAAACTTTTATCATATCTCGAGAGGCTCCGAGACAAGGACGGCTCGCCTTCAAAATTGAATGTGGAAATCATAACGACGAAGTCAAAGAAAGAAAAAGCGAAAGATACCTTTTCAAATACTCGAAAGGATATGACTGATACTATGATACGCTTTCCAGTCCAGTTGTTACGAGGGAAGAAGGATCCCTTTGAATGGATTGAAGTAGCAATAGGCGCCACGTTCGACACGACTACTTCTTATAGAATTATATTCAACTGGCTAGTTGCTAGTTCAACTAAAGTTGAAACCCAGATACAGCTTCTACAACGACGGTTTAAAAATTTCGGATTGAAGTTCATTAGCTTTCCGCAGACCACTGTTTCATGGGATCTATTCATCCACGCTGTAAGTGCATGGAAAAGCTTTTCAACTCACAAACTGATATTTTTTATCATTACTTACTCTTTTCTTCCATTGGATCACCTTAGCTTGCCGCGCCGACATTCATCACAGTGAGAGATAAAAAGAAAACCCAAGCCATCGAGAAATCGCTGCTTAAACTCGACTTCGTACACGATGGTGTAACAATCACAAGTCCACAGTTCCTAAAATGTATTGACAATAGTGACGATTTCCGGTTTCCGCGCTTTCATCGATCTGGAAAGCTGAAATCAATCCCTTCCCCTCAATTTGTTCATCGCTCCGGTGCTATTTTCATCCGCAAATTAACAGATCGTGAGGGAAAAGTGATCTTGGTCGGAATTGAGAACTATCGCCATGCTAGTGTTGAGAATAGATTCCGAGAAATAGCAAAGTCTGTGATTGAGAAAGTTTCTGATATGATTAAATCACTCCCTTCAGGAAATGATGATAACCAGGAAGCAAATGGCATAAAAGAATCTGGAGGCATCAAAAATTAGTTTCAAATTTACTAAATTTACATAATTTGAATTACTACAAAGTAAAATACATGCTCATATTCTGTCTGTTCCGATCGTCTTGAACAAATATACCAGTTGCAAATCAAATGATTTCTGCCCGTAGCCAGGAATTGTCAAAATCGGACGTTTCTCCCAATATGCAGAAACCACACTCATCGTCGTCGTCGACGAAAGAATACTCGGGTGGACTGCCGAGAAAATTGTTGTCTTTGTCTATTGAGAACACGCTCGCCCAATCCTTGTCCAAAAAGTTGACATCTTTTTTTTGGAGTTTCTCTTGTCGAATTTTGTCTTCTTGTCGAATTTTGTTGGCATCTATTTCATCTTGTGAAGCAGCGTCCAGAGCCAGTCTCATCGAGGTCTTCGACGCTTGGAAGTACATGCTAGCAACCAAGTGGACGAATCTATTTGGATCATCATACACTTGTCTTTGGATGTGTTGCCGTTCAAAAACAACGTCCTGGGCTTCTCTTCTTGTGTGACGCCGCCGTCGCGTAGCTATTGGGTCTCTGCACTCGGCTCCTCTCAAGGTGTGACTGGTGTCATCTATCGATTCCGGATCGTTCCTCAATAGGTAGACAGTGTTCAATACATCAATTTGAAACCGCGTGTAATCGTCTCTAGAGTTCCACCTTGCGGCTCGCTCTTGTTGCGACCAATCGCAGCGATTGGGGATCGACGCAACCTGAACTCGCGGGTGAAAGGATACAGACTTTTTCTCCTCTGAATAGTCGGTGAATTGTCTTGTGAGATCATCGATGGTCGGTTCTTTGCCGCAGAACGCAGATTGATCACCATCCCTGGTGGTCGGAACGGTGTGATTGACAAACAGATCGTCGACAACGTAGTTTTGGTTGAGCGGTGGCATGGTTTTGGGTAAAATTTGACAAATTTTATGAACTTTGTAGTGCTTCCGACTCCTAGAAAAGGATGTTCGTGACATTTTGAATGCTACTCCACCCGTGTTAGAATCAAGTGGCGATGAAAACTTAAATAAAAATATCAATCGTTAACCAAATAAATTTCGTGACAGATTAAAACGTGATGTGGCTTATGTTATTCGATCAAAGAATTTGTGAAATTGTGTGTGTCGCCAAAACCCAAGTTCTTGTATCCTCTATTGTACGACTCGTTTCAAAGTTCGGCGGGCGCTTCATATTATTTGAGTCGAGGAAGATGCTTGCCGGGATTGATTCTTCTTCGTTTCAGATTTGTGGTTTTCAATTTTAAATTGATGTGTATCGGTTTCTCTTCTCTCTCCGTTTTTATTTCGGTTTCTCATCACGTTCTAGATTGAAGTGAAACGTATTTCCTGAATCACGATATTGGCGTCTGACGTTCGTACGATTTAAGTCATCACAGAGTCACAGACTGGATCTTCGATCTTTGAGCTCGTACTGTACTACCGTACGTTTTGATACGTAGCCTACACGGATCATAGATCATAGCTGTGTCAAGATGAAAATACAACTACAGAGAACACAATAATCTGTGATATCTTTCTTCATATTCTACAACAGCGAGAAAGACCACGACGAAGTAATTTCTAACCACCACACTCAGTAAATAAACAAAAGATGAATTTTCAAGCTGCCTCCCGCCTCCTGGCTCGAACAAATCCATCGGGCCGCCTGTTCTTCCAGCGGATGAAGAGCATCGTCGGTCCTACAGCACGGAGGGGATTCGCCGGATACGCCGAAAACGTGTGTGATCTCATCGGGAAGACACCGATGGTAAAGATCAACCGCGTGCTCCCGGAGAACATGGTGGCCGACAAGATCCTGCTCAAGCTCGAGATGCAAAATCCGGGCGGCTCCATCAAGGACCGTATTGCCCTCTCCATGATCGAGGAGGCCGAGGCCCGCGGAGAGATCACGCCGGGCAAGACCACCATCGTCGAAGCCACCAGCGGAAACACGGGGATCGGGCTGGCCATGGTGGCCGCCGCAAAAGGATACAAGTGCGTCATCGTCATGCCGCAGGTCCCCGCTATGTACGAGCGCTACGTCATCGACCGAAAGTTCGGGGCCGAGGTCCATCTCACGAGCGTCAACAAGGACGACATGGAGAAAACATTCGACAACCTTCTAGCCTACGCCGAGGACTTGGTAGCCGCGAACCCCGATACGCACTGGATGCCCTCCCAGTTTGTCAACCAGGACAATCCCAAGGTCCACTACGAGACGACGGGGCCGGAAATATGGGAGCAAGCCGGCGGGGATATCGACATCTTTGTCGCGGGGGCCGGTACCGGGGGAACGCTCGCCGGCGGTGCAAAGTACCTGACGGAACAGAATCCGGACATGAAAGTTGTTTGTGTCGAACCAACCGAGGCGTAAGTGTGACAGTGCAAAGTCTGATTATTGTTCTGTTCATCGACAACAGGAATATGGTCCGTTTCTCCTAGTATTCTTGGTATCTACTAATGCTATTATTCGTTTGCTCGAATGCACTATTGCGCACCCACCAGAAATGTGCTGAGTGGCGGTTCCCCAGCCCTTCACGGGGTGGTCGGGATTGGTGCAAACATCAAGCTTCCGTTCATCGAAGCGTTGGCACCGGGCCAGGAGTGGCAACCCGGTCCACGGGGATATATTTCGGAATTCTGCTCGGCACTAACGCCCGAGTCCGTGGCATGGGCAAACCGCCTCGCCGCCGAAGAGTAAGTTCATCCTTTTGTTAGAATCTCAATGGTAGTCGATCTAGGCTTTTTTTTTTGGCAAATCAGGAACGACGTCATTGGTACCGTTTGTCTCATTTTTTTATGCTTGGACGCGATATTTTCCTTCAATGCTGCTCTGCTGCTTCAGGGGCCTCTTGGTGGGGCCTACCTCAGGAGCGGTGGTGAAGGTGTGTGCAGACATTGCCTGCCGACCAGAATCGGAAGGGAAGACTATCGTTGGGGTTGTTGCTAGCTCCGGTATTCGGTACGTCAAGCACCCCATGTGGGAACCACAACGGACGGAGGCCGATGCAGCGCTGCCAGTTCCCCCGGACCTCGAGAACGAGATTCCGATCCTTCGCTGGAAGTCGGAGGACTATGTGCCACCCGAGTGATTGTTGTGTAAGCCAAGGATGTGAACACTACGCACAAAAACTGCAGGCAGGATGCATTTCACACGTTCGATAGAAATAAGACATGAAATAATGAAGGTAGTCGTATCTATTACAAATCATTTTATGGTTAGGGTTTATCAAAGATATTTTGTTCGAAGAATTGAATTGAATCTTGCACAGAAGTTTGAGTCGCGGACGGTTGTCAGAATCGCGTTTATCACACGGATTTGAAGTGACACAACCACGCTGATACGTCAGAGCTGCATGTGTATGGCATCATGATGCTAAAAATTTGTATGCTGATCGGATTTTGTCAAACAAAATCGAATCGAACGATCAAGGACACAGCCGATCGGGAGCATACATTTGCCATCTCAGCAAAAGAAAAAACAACAAAGTTGAAAGACAAAAGAATGAAAATGAAGTCCAGTTCTGCGCGCTCTGGTTTGACACCTTGCCGACGATACTCTATCGTTGCTGCTTTGGCATTGGTATCACTCACACTCCCGGTTCAATATGGTCACGCATTCGTTCCACCGTTACAATCAGGCGTGAGTCGGGAAAGCAATTTGTCACTGTGTCGGGACGCAACAAACGGTATAAGCGAAGATAAACTCAAAAAAATTGTCGGTGAGAATGAGGCCACTATTGGAAACGATCATCCCACCCGCAACAGCAATTTCGTGGCCGCTATGGCGAGTCTGTCACTTGCGACAACCTTGTTTCTCGGTCCGCTAACCCCGGAACCAGCCCATGCGAGTTCGTACGCCGCGTTCACACCGGAGCAAAAGCTGGTCACCGAGGCGTGGAGGACCGTTGATTCGACGTATGTCGATCGAACCTTCAACGGTCAGGATTGGTTCAAGATGCGCCAGGATCTTGTCAAGAAAAAGTATAGGAGCATGGACGAGGCACAGGACGCAGTTGCCAAAATGATGTCCACCCTTGGAGACAAGTACACCAAATACCTGACTCCGGCAAAGTACCAATCGCTTGTGGACACCGCAACGGGAACGCTGGCGGGAGTCGGTGTCGAAATTGCCACCAACAAAGACGAAATCCCGATCGTATCGGACGTCGAACCCAATAGCCCCGCCCAGAAGGCCGGGCTCCTGCCAAAGGACGTCTTTGTAGAAGGCGGTGGAGCCAAATTCGACAAGTCGTCCACGCCGGACGATGTAGCTCTGCGACTGAGAGGGCCCGTGGGCAGCAAAGTCGGCATCACGGTCCTGCGGGACGGAGCAACCAAAGACTTCATCATCGAGCGAGCGCCAATCACGGTAACCAGCGTTCGAAGCTACATAGCACAATCCAATAAAAACGTGGGCGTGATTCGAATCAAATCCTTTTCGGGCACCACGAGTTCCACCGTGAAGGAAGCAGTCCAAGAGCTGAAGAAAAAAGGTGCCAAACAAATTCTGATTGATCTGAGGAGCAACCCCGGAGGTCTATTGCCCGGAGGAGTCGAAACGGCACAGCTGTTCCTCGAATCCAACAAACAAATCGTCTACGTTGTGAGCAACAAGGGTGTCATTCTTGCCGAATCTACGTTCGAGGATGGCTTCGATACGGAAACCAAGTTGACAATTCTCGTTGATCACAATACAGCCTCGGCAGCCGAGGTCTTCACGGCTGCTATGAAAGAAAATGGAAGAGCAACCGTAATTGGGGAACAGGTAAGCGATAAGAGTTTTTCGTTGATCATAATTTTCACTTGACTTTGTAATGGTTGTAAAATCGTGTAACAGTTTGTTAAACTTCAATAGCAGGCACGTGTCGTTCTAATTGACCTCTTGCTCCTTTCACTTACATCATGTGCTATCAACAGACGTTTGGAAAGGGTATCATCCAAACGATTCGCGAATTATCCGATGGTAATGGTGGACTTTCAGTAACGGTGGCACGGTACGAAACTCCCAATCACAACAATATCAACAAGTCGGGAATTGCTGTAGACAAAGCGGTGGATGTTGAATGCCCCAAAGACAACGCGCTAGCATGCCTACCATCGGGATACTTTTAAGCTACAAATATAAACATCATAACAAATCAATTGCTACAATCGAGAAACGGAAGACAAGCTGTAGACAACGAATATTCAATAGAGGACCGAATGATTATTTCCAATACAATGTTTCTGAACAAAACGCTACACTTTATTCTTTCGTTTCGACCTCAGGTGTTCCTTCATCCTTTTCTTGTGCAGCCCCTTCTTCTTTGTGAACGTTTTCTTCGTCCTTTTTCCCGCCGAGACCGTAGGCCTCTCTACATCCATACACGCACTCGTGCCTTAAACGATTGACGATCAAGCAAAGCAGAAATGGCGTGAGAGCAATCCAAATACTGGAAAACACGTACAAACACTAAAAATATCCTTCGACGCAGGTCCGCAACACCCCATCGGCTGCGATTTTGTCGCACCCGGAATTCAAGGATGCGGCACCGGATTTGCCGGTCCGCCCGGACACCGTCACTCACAGAAAGAGGAACTGGACGAAATTCAGCTGGTTCTTGTCTTCCTGGCAGATGTGGTCGCGGACCACGTTCCGGAAGGCCAGCCAGCGGTCCCTCGCCGGACCGTCCCTGGTCCAGTCGATGTCCGGGAGGTCGTGGTTGGTCTGCGTGTTTTTCCGGCGGTTGTACCCCCCAAAGTAGCTCATCTCCAGGAACAGCCCCTGCGCCGGCGCCACGTGCAGGGCGACGGTCTCGGTCGGGTCCAGGGCCCGGTCCATGAAGGAGAGGGGGGCGGCCCCCCTCGCCACGTCGATGGCAACGCAGATCATCTTCCGGATCTGGTGGAGCAAGAAAGACTGCCCCAGGACCTGTGTCGGGATCCACTCGATGCCGTCCACCACCACGGGGTCCTGGGCCCGGAAGGTCTCGATGAACCGCTTCGCCTGGGCCTGGCCGGGCTTGAGGCCCTTGGTGAAGTTGTGGAAGGACCGGGTGCCCTCGCACTTTTGCAGGGCCGCGGAGAGGAGGCCCCGGTTTTCCTCGGTCGACCGGTAGTCCTTCAGGACCGCGTACAGGGCCTCGGCCTCGGTCGTGGTGAGCGGCGCCCGTACGTTGTCCGCGTTCCTCCTCTTCTCGGCGGTGTCGATCCCGTGGTCCTCCATGAGGCCCCTCCAGTCGGGGTGCAGCAGAAAGGACGGGACCATGTACTGGTACCGGACCCGGTCCCGCTGCGTCTTGGCGCAGAAATTGCGGGTCGACCGGACCATGTCCAGCACCCGGATGTCCTCCGGGAGGAGGGCCTGCAGCCTGGCCATGGGCCCCCCGAGCGGGTCGCCGGTGGGGCTCTCGGGTTTGTGCTCCCAGTCGGACACGGGGAGCTCCACCTTGAGCGAGCAGACCTGGGCGCAGGCGTGGACGCCCTTGTCGGTCCGGGCGGAGTTGCTCCAGCTGTACTTGTGGGGCGTCCCGAAGTTGGTGTCGGAGATCATGCCGCACTTGTACAGAGCCAGCTCGATCTCGGCCTGGAGGGTGCGCTGGTCGGGGTTGGCCTGGAACCCACCGTACCGGGTGCCCAGAAAGCCCAGGAAGAGGACCACCTTCTTCTTGCTGGTGGGAACCGGTTCCGTTTCGTTTCCGTCACCGCTGGGTGTGGCTTTGTCCAGGGTGATTCCAAACTTTTCCCTCATGGCCGGGTTGGCAAAGGACCCGATGTGGGGCGGCTCGTCGCGCTTGTCCTTGCCGTCGTCGCCAAAGTCCTTCACCCATTTTCCCTTTCCCTTCTTGCCAAAGCCCCGCTTCGACTTTTCGGTCTTGAGCCTCTTCCAGCCCTTGCGTGTTTCTTCTTCTCCTCCTCCTTCGTTTGTTTCGGGTTGTCGCTTGTTTTGGGTCGCGCCGGCGGGATCCCCGGCAGCGGGTGTTTCGACAGAGCTCATTGTGCGCGTTTCCGTTACTCTCGCCGTTGATATCGTTATTCTTCCGATTGATTCGACCACCCCGGGCAATGTTCTTTGGATTCGGCGGTGCTTGTTTCGAAGGATTGCTCTGCCGTTTAGGAGTTTACAACCTGCTCTGCAAAATGTATCGGAAGCTGATCGTAGCATGCGGGAAAGGACATGTATGGTCCTGACTTGCTTGGATTTTGTGTTCGAACAGCGACGAATGTCGGGATCCTAGGTATCGCAGGTGGCAAGGATACGGGTTGTTTTGTTGTGATGGGAACAACCCATGATGCTCTTGTGGTTGCGTACATTTTTTGGGTCCGATTTTCTTGGCATCTGGTGGGAACATCGTCCGTCCATCGTTTCGGGAACGATTCATTCGATCGATTGGCTCACTCGTTCGAACATTTTGTTGACTCGTCCGAGTAAAACCTGTCGGGAGCTTTTTTTCAACGGGTTGAAGCGAAGAAACCACCAAAAAGGCAAAAGGCCCACCACGATTGCTGTCTCCGGATTAGCGCAAAAAACAGAACGCTTTGTATCCAAGCAGGATCCCGGTGCAAGACCATCACATTTCCTACAATTGCCTTTTGTGCGTTCCTTGACGGTGTCGTTTTACAATTATCGGTGCCGTCCACCCACCTCGTTTTGATGAGACCGCACCAAGATCAAAGAAAAGTGAAACATACCCTCACACCATCGCAGCCTACCGGCAAGGTACGGCGCAAATAATGTGACAAATCTCATCTCCTATCCACATTTGAACCTACTTCTCGGGCCCAACTCACTTTGTAAAAGCGGCAAAAATCTAGATGGGATCCCAAAAAAACCTGTCGGGAAGGAAATATATAGTGTACTCAGCAGGTTGGTTTCCCAAAGATACCTACATCCTGGTAGCAACGAACCCGCCCGTCGCTTCTTCTCCAAAAATCCGGAGAGCCGGCTGCAACTTCAATCGCAGTGCCTATATGCATTCCCACATACCTGTTGCGAGTTGCTCCCAAAACAAACCAAAAACCATGCATTCGCTTGTCTCCACGGCGAGGAGCGTCGATCCGGGGACACCCACGAGTTTCTCACATTTGCTGGGATCGAACAATTGCGAAGCACCTCCCTCGTTTCCGGGAAGCCCGACCAATTCGCAACAAGAACAAGAAGAAAAACAAACATTCCGTCACCACACCCGGCATCTGTCTCCGACATCCACCATGAAGTTCCCGGTCCACATCCAAAAGAGAAAGGTCATGGGTCCCATCCAGATAGCCGCCTTTGGGAAACAAGTCTCGGAGAACTCGAATCCCAGGTTCTACGGAATTCCGCGGCCCCCCGTGGCCAAGAGTTTATCCTTCTCCTGCCGCAAACCGGTATCCTTCGAATCCATCGTCACCGAGGCCCTCACCGAGGACTCGATGAGCGAGTCGCCCTCCCTGTCCGATGGCACCGCGGAGAGCTCGGGCGACACCGGAACCACCGGGGACAACGACGGCAACGACGCCTACGGGGCTTCCGAGGACGACACCGGTCCCTACGGTCCGCCGCCGCCGTCCCCCGCGCCCCCGTGCCCCGAGAGGAAGCGGACCATCCGGTGGTCCGGAAAGATCCGCGTCCTGGAGATCCGCCACCTCAAGAACATCCCCGACTTTGAAAAGCAGGCCGTCTGGATGTCCGACCTGGACTACCGGATCATCAAGAACAAGGCCAAGAGAACGGTCTACCGGATGATGGCCGGGGAGTTCCCGGACCTCGACGAAGACGAGGACGGGGTGGGCACCGGAAGAGACAAAAGCAACAAAGACACCAAACACGACGGCAGCGAAAACGACGACGCCTCCTTTTGCACCCGGGGCCTCGAGTGCCGGACCAGGGACGGGGCCCGGATCCGGGCCCGCAACAAGCTCCGGACCCGGGCCGCCGTCCTGGCCGAGCAGGAGTTCCAGCGGGAGGAGGGGGTTTCCGACCCCGAGTTCCTGGCCATGGCGTCCATGGACGAGTCGGCCTCCAGCCGGGAGGAGGCCCGCCGGAGGGCCGAGATCGACGCGCACATCGCCCGGTCCTACCAGCACCGCCAGCACCAGCACCAGCACCAGCAGGAGCAACACCACCGCGCCTCCGCCTCCCCACCGCCGGCCGGTCGGGCGGGAGGCGCCACCAGCGAGCGGGGAGGAATCCCGGTGCGCGTCGTGTTGTTCTGAACGAAGCAACGAAGCATGCTAGGGTTGACAACGCAATTCTAACGAGTACGTACTTTTGTTTGCCAGAAACCACGCTCCCCAACGCTGTGCTTTTCTACACTACACTGCACTGCACTACACTACACTACTCTACACCAACACAGCACAAGACACAAGACACACTACAAGCGTACGGGTTGCAATTAAGACGAACAGAGAAGATCGAATCTAATAATCATATTGTATGTTACAACATCTGCAGCGAGTTCTCCGAGCGCGAGAACACAGTATTTCCATGCCGCTTTCGTTTTCCCGGGCCCGATCCATTCGTCTCTCTGTTCGATGGGTAGCAGACGGCAATTCATTCAAAGGAAAGCCCTGCGTCTCGTTCCCATACCGATAGTGTAGGGTAACGCATACAGTACTGGTTCTGCTTGTTTCGCACCGCGTGCCTGCGCCCGTTCCCAATCGTGACCTAGGGGCTGAACGGCCTGGTTTTTTCTTGGGTTTCCCGGAAGCCGAACCCCACGGGTGATCTTGTTGGACTATGGTGGGAATCGTGCGTGTACCCCCGTTCTGTGGGTCCCAGTTTCTTATGACTGTACGATCCGGGATTACGTGGTATGCTAAAAAAATAAAAATAGTCACGGCGGTTGTCTTTGTCTCTATTATTATGGTTGCAAGGTTGTCCTCGTACGAAAGGATGCCAACACGGAACCGATCGTTAGGGCTTGCGACCTTGTGACCCTCCACAGTATCACGTTGCGTACCGTACTCGTACGGTATCGTACAAATAGCTGGAAGTTAAAGCATACTCTAATGTACAGTAGAAGTACTGGGTACTTTACAGAACTCTTACGATCGTTCGAAAGCAACGGCTCGGGCATGGCTCTCGTTGTCCCTCTCCAACCCATCATGCGTTGCGACTTCTTTTTCTTGCTCTCCGTATGCTTACATGCTTTTGTACGGTGCACACCGTAGGGCAGAATATGTCCGTTTCGGGCGCGCATCGGAAAAAGGTTAATTATGGCGAGTACGAGCTGTGCCACACGTGCGGCAAGAAAAAATGCGTGCACAAACCAATAATATAAATCCGATAGAATCGTTCAACGGATGTTTTGCGCGAATAAACTCCGCGTCGATGAGCGCCGGCACAGCGGGCTCCACCCTCCAGCATTTCTTTCCTTTCCTCACCCGAAAAGCTTCTTTTGGAGTAGGGTTGGTTGTTCGTTGTGCCTGCCCATCCATCGAACCATCGAGTGAGAGGTGTGACAAAACGGTCTCCGCAACACCCAAGACAGACAGGAAACGGCAAGGCAAGAGCCCCGTGAAACGAACCCCGATCCGGCATTCCGCACCGACCTTGGAGTCCCATTGCATCCAGCATCGAACGCGAGGCTAGCTAGTGCATACCATACCACACCACACAACACGACACCATGGCACCCCCCGCAACGCAAACCAAACAAATAGCCGCCAGAACGACGGTCCCCCTGGGCTTTGTCGCCACCTGCCTGCTTCTGTGCAGCGGCATTGCCTTTACCGTGGGCCGCGTGACGCGGTTCTGCCTCGTCCCCGACTTGGACGCCGCTTTGGTCCAGGGGCCGCCCCCGGTGGTGGCCGCCAGGGGCAAGGACGGGGGCCTGCTCCCGACGCCCAAGGCCCACGCCGGCAAGATCATTCCCCAGACGATCTACACGACGAAGAACTTTGACACGCGGCTCTCCGCCCTGTCCGCCTCGCAGTGGCTCCAGCCCGCGGACGAGGAGGCAAGCACCACCCCGAACGCCTCGCCGACCAACAACGTCGTCGTCCCCGATCCCGCCAACGAGAAGCTCTCCCTCGGCGAGGACGGAACCGCCGACTACGACAAGGACGAGGAGGAGCACCTCCCGGCCGGGCAGCACCTGCTGGTCGACATCGACGGCCTGGAAGCCGCCTTTCTGGACTCGGAGGCCCGGCTCGCCACGGCCATGATCGCCATGGTCGACAACAGCGGTTTGACCCTGCTGTCCTACCACTGCCACGGGATGTACCCCGAGGGGGTCAGCTGCGCGGGGGTCCTCCTGGAGTCCCACGTATCCTTCCACACCTGGCCGACGGAGGGGGTCATCACCCTCGACCTCTTTACCTGCGGGGCGACCTCCCTCCTGGATTCCATGCCGCTGATCGAGGACCTCTTTGTGGTCCCGCGAGACCCCGACCGCAAGCCCAACGTCATGTGGGCCTACAAGCGCCGGGGCTTCAACGAGCAGAGCGGCAAGGTCGGGGAGCGGGACACCTTTGCCTACCCACTGGGAGTGCACGGAATGGAGTACAAGAAAGAAGTAAGCAAGAAACCGTGCAACGAAGCCAGAAGAACGAAACGAGGCGATGGAGGAACCATCGTCTCGGAAGGATAGCGCGGTCCGCTCACAAAAGTTTGTTGTTGTTGCTGTTGTTGTCGTCGTCGTTTGCTTGCGCCACCAGCTTGCGTCTCTGACCACCAGCTCGGGAAAGATCGCCAGGGTGTACGAGATGCAGGAACACAGGCACCCCTCCCCGACCCGCCAGGTCTACCTGGACGGCGTCCTGAAGAGCAACTCGGTGGGGCAGGCCGCGGCCCACGAGAGCTCCGTCCACCCCCCGATGCTCGCCCACAGCGCGCCGAAGAGGGTGGTCATTTTCGGGGCCGGCCTCGGGGCGTCGACCCGGGAGGTCCTCAAGCACGCCGGCGTCGAGGAGGTGACCGTCGTCGGGGCCGACCGCGCCATGGTGGGCTTTTCGAAGGAGTACCTGCCGGAGTGGAGCGACTGCTCGTACGCCAGCAAAAACGGAGAACCGGCCTGCTGCTTTGACGACGACCGCGTGAACTTTGTGTACGACCAGACCCCCCTGGAGTGGATCGCCTCCTACGGCGGCCCGGCGTACGACGTGGCGCTGGTGGATCTCTTGTGAGTGGCGGCAGTGCTTGCTGCGGGCAGGATGCTGTGTCGTAGTGTGGAATGCATTCGGCGAATCTAATTTTTGCTTTTTTGTTTGCGATGCAAATGTGTTTACAGCGATATGGAAGAAGAATTCGCCATTGAAATCATGTCGAACCGCGAGCACACCCTCGACCAGCTGCTCAACCGGCTCTCGCACGACGGTGTTGTCTCTGTGAACATTGCCGGGTCGACCAAGGCGGTCGAATCCATGACAAAGAGCGGCATGACGCCGACCCGCAAAATCCTGCAGACCACCCTGGCGGAGGAAATGAAAAAGACCGGATTCGTCGAGGCATACGAATACAACGAGTACAAGAGTGGCTTTTCCGAGACCCGGTCCTACGTCGTTGCCTTTAAGGACGCCGCGACGGCCAAGAACTGGAACACGAAGCAGTCCGAGACGGAAATCAAGCTCAACAACCGCATCGCTCGGGACCAGTCGACGGGAGAACTCGCCCTCGAATTTTTCGACGCCGCCACCATGGCGACCTATTCCAAGTTCTCGACCAAGTCTTCCGGGGGTGGCCCCGGTGAGGACCGTTCCGGAGACGTGGAAGAGGAGGAAGCCGTGGAAGAAGCCGAGCTTTCCGAGATGGCCGGTGGAATGGCACAAACCGCCAACTCGAGCTGTTCCAGTACGGAAGACGAGGGCGAATGCAAAAATCCTAGCATCGACATTCCCGAGGAGCAGATGCGGCCACACGAGGTTGTACGGGAATCATAAATAGAGGGGAGGATTGTATATCGTTAATCACCATTTTGTGAATCCGTTGCCTGCGTTTGCGTCCTGGCAAAGTTGGGCCAACGAGATGTACCAATTACGTGTCTTTCTCCGATTCCATTTTGTTGGACGATCTGGATTGTAAGACACTGGGAGCCCAATTAGATTTTACGGCATTTATTTTCATCCTATAGAATTCATATCAGAACTGACCGGCGTTCTAGGTACTATAGTTTTTTATAGAAATGGAAGGAACCTAAAAAACGATGCTGTGCCAAGCCTTCTTTCACGAGCGAAATGCACCCGTGTCTGGATTTGTTTGCCCCCGTTCGTTCGCATCAAGTCTCCGCACCCGATCGCTCGCCGAGTTCTACGCCAGATAGTTGTACCGATTGCGGTCGTTGGCATCCCGCTCAAAGTACTCGCGCTCGATGAGCGTTTCGATGCGTTTCTTGATGTCCGAGGGCTGGGCCGGAACCTTCACCTGCTCGAGGACCTGCGGTATGAGCTCCTGGTGGAGGATCGTCTTTCGGGCCTTCATGATGCGGACCAGCACGGCGTCCACCAGGTAGAGGCGGTCGCGGCTGACCGCCTTGACCGTCTTGTCTCGCTCTTCCTTGGTTTCCTTCATCAGAATGTTGTTGATCCGGATGCGGCGGGTGTTCGATTTGAAGCCCGACTGGACCCGGAAGGTGTCCAGGTCGTGGACGTTCATCCGCGTCTTTTTCTTCTTGCCGGGGTTGGCGTTGTCCGACGAGGAAACATCGGGAGCGTCGCGGTCGTGGTCCCGTTTGTGAAGGACGCGCGTTCCCTCCTTGCCCAGCGAGAGGCTCAGGAGGATGCGCTCCATTTCCTTGCGGTCCTCCAGGCCGACGGCGGCCATGAGCTGCGGCAGCCGCAGTTCCGTCCCGTCGTTGTTGAATTGCAGGAGCACGAGTGCCTGGCACAGGCTCACCAGCAGCTCGTACTTCGGGCCGGCATTCTCGCCCCTTGGTTTGAAGCGCACCACGACGTGTCCCAGGGCGTACTGCCAGGTCATCCTCCTTCCCTGGTACTTTGTCTTGTAGTACTCCGTGAACTTGTTTTGCGGGTCGAGGAGGCACTTTGGCAGGATGAGCTTGGGATACTGCGGATACACGGGCCAAAACCCGGTCGTTAGGACCTGCATGTCCATTTCCACCTTGCTTTCGCCTCCCCCGGGAGCGGAAGCAGAAGCAAAGGCCTGGTTCTTTTCGTGCTGGTACTGTGCCTGCTTGTACCGGTTCATGGTTTCCCGGCTCCAGTCCATGTCCTGGAACATGCCCTCCATCTTGGACGTGTACCCCGCTCCGCACTCCGCCTTGAGGAGCGACACAAAGTGGCGCTCGACGTCCATGCTCACCACCCGGTTCCAGAGCAGCCGCTTGGCCAGGTCCTGCTTGTAAAAGGCCTCGAAGGTGTCCTTGGCCTGCAGGTAGCAAAAGACCCCCGAAATGACGGCCTCGGCCCAGTTGTCCCCCCGGCCGGCGGGGGACGACGACGATAACGCCGATGCCGATGCCGATGCCAGCATCTGGCGCTTCCCGTCCTTGAGGCAGGCGTCGACGTACTTGGCCAGGGCCTCCGCCACCACGCTCGTCTCGTCGTCGTGCTGGTGGCCGTCGCTCGAGGGATTGATGACGTCCTCCCAGACGTTCTTGAGGGCGCAGTGCTCGCCCGAGTGGGGCAGGTGCGCCAGGAGCCCCTGCAGCCGGCCCTGGAGCTCCAGGAGGTCCGTGATCTTTTGCTTCCCGGCCCTGGCGCCGGCACCGCTCTGCGGCGAGACGCTGCCCATGAGGGCCCCGCCCCGGGTCCTCGCGTACTGGGAAATGGCGCTTGCGACGAGTCCGTAGCCGTCCGGGAGGCGGCCGGCGAGCATCCACAGCTCCTGGACGGCGGAGGACGGGGCGGCCATCGGGGGGAGTGCGGCCGAAGGAGCCCCGCCTTGCGGCGGCGGCGGCGACAACGACGACAGGTCCTCGGCAAAGGCCTTTTCCAGGATCGGGTCAAAGTTCCGGGGGTGGAGGAGCCACTCCGCCGTCAGGTGCGGGGAAAACAGGTGGTCTTCCAGCAGCTTGACGCAGGTTTTCTTGGGCAGGAAGCGGCTCCAGTCGTGGGCAACGTGCATCCACTTGGAGTAGCAGTACGAAACGACCGCCTCGGCGTTGTAGTCGCTGTCGGCGCCGATGAACGTTGTGGTTGTGGTTGCAATTGCTGCTGCCGTGCCTCCGGAGGAATTGCTCTTGAGCTGCCTCGATTTTTGCTGAAAGAACCGAATCAGGTCCGGCTCCAGTTTCTTCGACAGGGTTTCCCCCAGTATTCCCAGGTCCTGCCACATGTACAGGGTGGTCTGGAGCAGCTCTTGCTGATCGAGTCCCCGGCCCGCCAGGGTCTTGTCCCAGTCCATCTGCAGGCTCTCCCACCATTTTTGGTAGATCAGTTCGTCCCACCGAAACTCTTTCAGCCGCCGCCGGAACTGGAGCAAGCCCACCTGCCACAGGTCCATGAGGTTTGCCTTCCGGCCCGCATCCGGGGCCGTGCCGTTGTTGCCGCTGGTGCCCGGGTGGTGTCCCGTGATCGCCACCCCCGCGGTGTCGGCCCCCGGAGACGACCGCTTCGCCACCTCCCCGGTCGAGGGCGACCAGGCGTGCGTCCGGTCCAGCGGCAAAAAGACGTGCTTGCAGAGCAGCAGGTAATCGACGTATTTCTGGTACTGGCCCTGGATGTATCCCAGCAGGTCGCCGGGGCGGTCGGAGGCCCCCGGCTCGAGGGCGGCCCCCGGCAGGGCGTGCTCCTCGCAGGCCTTCTGCAGCGTCGCCACCAGGTCCCGGTACAGCTTGGGCCCGAACTTGTGGCTGACGAGGTTCACGACCTGCTGGTACGAGTTTTGCAGGCTGAGGTTGTTGCTGTTGTTGCTGTTGCTGTTGCTGCTGTTGTTGTTGCTGCTGCTGTTGCTGCTTAGTGTCTGTCCAAAGGCCACCGCCACGGTTCCCTCGAGGAGTTCCCGACTCGTCTGCTCGTAGTAGTTGGTGGGAAGCGTCGGGGGTTTCTGAAAGGGCCGAATGACGATCTTCTTCGGACCGCGGCCTCCGCTGGAACCGCCCACGGCCCGTTTTTTCATCAGGTGCTTGTTGCGGGGCATAGGAAGATCAATGCAATGGCCGGGCAGTGGTGCCGGTGGTAGCAGTAGTTGTTGTTGTGTTGGTTTCTGGGTGCTGCAAAGAAAATTCGCGTCTGTTTGATGAAGCAATGGAGGCGACGGTGTCAGATCTTTCCCGGATGGGGGATCGGGTGCTAGAGGACGAAAAGTACCTGCAACAATGTCAGGGAATGCATGATGCATGATCCTACCGGTATGGTACGAACAACTTTTTTCTACGGCAAAGGATAGGCAAAACAATACGAGCAATTCGTAGAAGAAGTACGTATGGTACCGTACGTAATGGTACGGTAGCATACCGTATTCGGAATCAGTGACGACGACCACGGTACGTAGAATTTCGTACAATTCAGTACGACATCAACCCGCGCCACCTGAAATGAAGGAACCGGCAACCTGTCTGAGGAGGAACTACGAGTCCGAGTACACGCAACCAAGTAAGGAAGCCAGCCGTAGGGCAGATGCACGCCTAATCGCCGAGTGAGACAGTCGCGGTCGGCATTGATGGCCTACGCGAACGAAATGAGGGACCAATTTTGCGCGCGCCCGGTAGTTTCGTTTCATGCGCATACAGTAGTCGTGGTCGACTTCTCACCCAACCCCCCAACGAAGAAAAAGTCATTGTTGCATCGAGACGCCAGCCCTGTTTGTTGTTTGTGCATATTGTGCATATTGTTGGACGCGGGCACAGCAACTCTGAATGGGTTGGGGTTAAAAAAGGGTTTAGAATCTTGAATTCTACCAACTTGAATTTTTGGCGAACAAGGACTTCCCGGAAGGCAATCGATCCTCTCAGATACCAGCACCTTGCAAAACAACGACTCCGTGTAACAAGCAACACGGGAGCGCTGTCATCGCAATACCGTGCGTCGAACCCTGCGGGGAATCTACTCCACTCTACCAAGGGATAAGCTCTCAAGAGCACGACCCCGTGGCCAAAGATGGGTCTCACCGACAACGATAGTGTTGCCCGGAACGAACACAAGAAACCCCCTGCGGCAAAGGCGCGTCGCCAAACGGGGAGCCGGCTGCACAGCAAGCATTCCCAGGCCATGATCGAATACGCCGATCGGCTCACGAAGAAAGGACCCGGGGCCGGGAAAACGAAGGCACGCCGCCCAGAACGCAGGACCAGCGGCCGCGCGAAGATCCAAAAGCACAACCGGGCCCTCCTGCTGGGTTCGGACCTCGCGCTCGGGATCTACGCCGTCCTCGCCCTCTTCCTGTGGATCCGGGAACTCTGGGTCCTCAACGGCGTCGGGGTCCTGCTCCTGGCCCAGGCCGGCGACATTCTGCTGGACTGGTTCTGGCACATGGCGGGCGGCCACGAGATCCAGCAGTGCAAGGGCTGGCTGGTCTGGTGGTGGAAGATCGGCCTCGACTTTGCCACCCGGACGATCGAGGGACACACCCTCCACCGGGTCCTGGTGGCCAACACGCTCAACTTCTGGAACCTCGTCGGGAAGAACTACACCCTCCACTGGTTCGGGGACATCCACAAGAAGGGCAGGGCGAGCGTCCTGGACCGGGCCAGGGAACGGCTCGAGCAGTCGTCCGAGAACCACCGGAACTTTGCGGCGGGCCTCCGGGAGAACCTGGAAAAGCGGAGAAACGGCTTTCGGAAGCGGGTGTCCGGGTGAGAAGGAGGGGCTTGGAAGACCGGCGAGTGGTTGCAGGACGCACCGCGCCCCGCGGCCCGATGCGAAGAAAAGGAACGGAACGGAACGGAAAGCAAGCCAAGGCAACACGAGCGGATCCGTGCATCAATCCGAGAACAGCGGCCGAGTCGCAGTGCAAAACAACCAAATGGCTGCGAAAATCATGCACGATGCAGCAGATCCGCGTTGGGCCACCGGTGTCCCATTCAAGGTCGCCCGGTGCAAATTCCAGGAACCACCGTGGTCGCCGTTTCGTCGGTCTGTAAGAGTGGGAATGATTTTTTGTAGAACCGATGGAAACGACTGCTCGCAGGCCTGGGTGACACGACTCGACAGAGCGAACACCCGTGCTCCTCTGGCTGGGGGCCGGTTCGCTKGTTGGCTGGTCACGTGTTGCAGCACACAGCAATCACCAAACTCCGACACAGTTCTCCGTGAGCGGACAATTTGTTCGCCAGATGCATGTACGGTAGAATTCTTGGAAAGATTCGTCGGTGCAAGACAAGTTGCAATTTCCAAGCGATATACAGTACGCACTTTTCCCAATCGATTGGCGTACCGTTCAAAGATCCCGCTACCAGTGCGGGTTTGTGATATGATTACAATATTTACAATATTAGGTTCCAAATTGATTTTGTGATGCGCGTACAGTATTGTTACAGTTGTATTCCGGTTTGCTTCGCGTCCGAGGCACCCGCCCTGTGTGTGTGGCTCGGTTCCTGGTGTGTGTGCGAGGAACCCACCGATCGGTCACCGGGCCGGTCGGGAAGGCTCGACAATGCACGGTCACGCCCCGGACAGCATCGTGGGGGTTTCCGCCATCGGGGGCGGCGGCGTCGTTGTCGGCGAGACGCAGTGGTTCTGTCCCTGCCCGGGGACCGGTCCCGTCGGATCCAGGGCGACCCCGAGAACGCCGGTGCCGGCCCCGTCCGGCGGCGAGAGCCCGGGCGGCCCGGGGCAAGCGGAAGCACCCCCCCGCACGGGCGGCCGCAGCTGCTGCCGCTGGGAACGCCCGGCGGTGGACCCTTGCCCCCCCCTTGGGCCGGCGCCGGAGGCCTTTGCCGAGTGCACGATGCTGGCGCAGAGGAGCTTCTCGGCGGCCCGCTGGATGAGGGCGGCGGCCTCCTCGAAGCCCGGCCCGGCCTGCCCGACGCGGACGGAGATCTGTTTCAGCGACCGGTGGTAGCCGGCGACGTCCTCCTCCGAGAGGCCCCGGACCCGGGCCCCCGTCATCCTCAGGTTTTGCCGCTTGGCAAACTTCTTGGCCCAGGAGTCGCTCCCGCGAAAGGCCTCGAGGGCCTTGAGTTCCTTCTCGTCGAGAAACAGTGGGTTGGTCTCGTGGATGCGGAGCAGGTTGTTCCGGACCTCGAGTCCCTGCCGTTTCGGGTTTGGGTTGCGAGCGGATCGAAAACACGGCAAGATGAGATCGGTTGCGAAACCAAAGAATCGTTGCATCGAACTAGAGCAATGCTACAAGCTGCCTCGGTACTGCGCAGTGATTGGCACCGGGTCCCGGCCCATCCTTGTTGCTTCACCTCTCCAATATAACAACAACAATAACAATTCCAACAACAACAACAACAACAACAACCACAAAGTGTCTGTTTCCCCCCGCGTTTCGTTGGTGTGTGCGTACCTTGGCCGCGACGAGCTTGGTCGAGACGCGCTGGCGGTGCTCCTCCGGCAGGCCCTTGTTGTACTCAAAGAAGCCCACGAGCTCCTCTTTCAGCTTGCGCATCGGGTCCTTGCGCACGTTGGCCTTGAGGCCGCCGCCTTCGGTGGTGGCGGCCCGGGCCCGGTCGATCGCCCCGGCCACGCCCGACCGGGTCCACTCCCGGACGGTGTTCTCCGGGAGGCCGTACCTCCGGGCCGCTCCCGAAACGGTCCCGCGGGTTTCCCCGAGGTGGCCGAGGACCTCCGCCTTGAAGTCGTTGTTGTACCGCCGCCGGCGGCGGACGGGCTTGGGCGTCCCCCCCGTTGCGGTGGCGTCCCCCCGGGTGCAAGGGCTCCCGGTCCGCCGGCGCTTGAGGCCGCCCCCGCCGGTCTCCCCGGGGGATTGGCGCGTTTGGGGGGCGTGGTTGCCGCTGCGGCTGTTGCTGCCGTCGCCGTCCACCGATCGGCAGAGGCTCTGTTTTTGCGGCTGTAACGCCGGAACAAACACGGCCGCCCCGTGCATCGGCAGCCGTGGGCCCGCCGGGGGGTCGTCCACCGGGGGCGGCGGTGGCCCCCGGTCCAGAGCGAGGGCCCCGTGCGGATCGTGTCGGAGCTGGTCGACGATCGGGTCGCCGAGCTCGGCCGGGTGGTGCCCGGCGATTCCACCGGCGTTCTCCGCCGCTTCCTGCCGCAGGGCCAGGACGGTCGCTTCCGCGATGCCGTCGCTGTCGTCGTCGTTGCCGTCGTTGCCGTCGTCGTCGTTGCCGCCACCGCCGCCCTCTTCCACCCCGAACGAATCGGACCGGCTTCGACCGTGGCCGCCGTACGGGTGGTGCCCGTGGTACTGCCGGTGCAGCCGCTCCAGCAGGTCCCGGTTCCTCCGCTCGTGCGCCGGATCCGGGGCCAGCGGCAGGCCATCGTGGGCGTGCAGCAGGTCGTCCCGGTCCGCGGTGCTTTCGCCGCCGTAGGGATCGGCCCCGGTGGCCGAAACGCCCACGGGAACTTCCACTCCAACGCCAACGGCGACGCCAACGCCGACGCCCCCCGCAACGGGTCCGTTCCCGCCGACGGAAAGGTTCAGGTCGTGCGCGTGGAGGTCCGACAGGGGCGTTGGCTCGGCATCGTCTCCCGCATGGGACAGGCCGTCGACTTCCAGAAGGTCTTGTCCGTGTGGATCGTCCATCGCAGCAACCCGAAAGAACGAAAACGATCGCTTCGGGGTCCGGGTACAGTGTCAAGCGAGACCGATTCGGACAGCCGCGACACCGAGTTGTGGGCGGCGCGATCTATCCGACCCGAGCGGTTGGAGGAATGCTGCCTGAAGAGGTGATTTGTCGGTGGTATTGTGCCATGCGTTGGTCGATGCTGGTGATGGCATCTCGCAACCGGGCTGCCTTTTTGGTTCGTGACAGCAACGCAATTGCACTTCTGTGATTATTGCAGTTACAATAGTATAAAGAAAGAACCATAAAAATTATTTTGCACTTTTTGGTGAAAATTGCTATGAAATATTCCGTTTTTCCCAGAAATTCAAAAAATCTTTGGAATTGAATTGAATTGAATTGAATTCAATCAGGGAAGAGGGAGAAAATAAAAGACCGACCCCCCTGGGGGAATCGGAAGGAATCAATCAAAATCCTGTCGCCGAGGGGAGAATGAATCAAGGGCGTGATCTAGAGTCACCGTAGCGATCCTACTAGCGTACTACTCGTACTACTGAACGAACTCTAACTAGCACATGAAACCAAGAAATCACGGTGATCGGAAACGAACGATTTTGCGTTCTACCCAACCTGCTCATATTGCTGTTGGCACAGATCCATTGCATGACCGTCGTTTCTTCCTTTGAAGCTCGATACATTCTCCTAAGAGACAGTCGACCCACGCACATGTAACCAAGAAATATGAACATGGGAAAACGATCCTTGGAGGAAATGACGACATCGAACAACGACGACACTACGAAGATGAAGGATACAAGCAACAAGAGCAGCGACGGCGACGGCGACCCAATGGTGCGTAGCAAGACAATATGTGCGACGATCCAAAAAGCGAATCGAATCGAATCGGATTGCACAAATTCTTGCCTGAGAATTGACTTGCCGGCCTCGTCAAGCAATGTTTGTCCGCACCACAATAATTGTTTGTCGTCTGTCGATATCGTGCATTTGCGGATGTGCCATGGATCAATTGCAACGAAACGAGAGGAAGCGTACGATGTTTAGCGTTTTCTAGTTCGCTCATTGATTTTTGACCATAAAGTTCATTACAACAGACACTCACTTTCATTGTCATCCGATGATTGTTTGCGCTGGCAATCCCTTCTCGTCCTCTCTTTGCGCAAAACTCAAACCAATTCCAAAAAATCCAATCGATCGAACGATCAACGCGCCAATCAACAAAAACGAAAACAACAACAACAACTCCTGACATTGTACTCCAACGCAACACAGGACGTGGACGACCAAAAAGCGCCACCTCCGGCATCGAAACTGACCATTCCCCCACGTGGATCCCTGGACACCCTGCTGAACCGGCCCTCTCCCTTTGCCAACGAGGAGGGGGCACTGCCGATCGGCGAGTTCGAGCCCACGGAGAACAAGGCTTCCGCACTCCTTTCGAACGCAAGGGTTTTGGTGGTTGGAGCCGGCGGGCTGGGCTGCGAGTTGCTGAAGGACCTGGCCATGTCGGGGAGATTCCGAGACGTCCACGTCATAGATCTCGATACCATCGACGTGACCAACCTCAACCGACAATTCCTGTTCCGCCAGAAGGACGTGGGCTCGTCCAAGGCGGAGGTTGCGGCGGCCTTTATCAACGAAAGGTGCCCCTGGATGAACGTCCAGGCCCACCACGGGATGATCCAGGACAAGGACCCGTCCTTTTACGCGGGATTCAACGTCATATTGTCGGGGCTCGACAACGTGGAGGCACGCCGCTGGCTCAACTCCACCGTGGTGGGCCTGGTGGAGGTCGACGAAGACGGGGACCCGACGGACCCGGAATCGATCGTCCCCATCATCGACGGGGGGACGGAGGGATTCTCGGGCCAGGCCCGCGTGATCCTGCCGCGGATCACGAGCTGCTTCGAGTGCTCGCTGGACGCCTTTCCCCCGCAAAAGAACTTTCCGCTCTGCACGATCGCGGAGACGCCGCGGAAGCCCGAGCACTGCATCGCCTACGCGTCGATCCTGCTGTGGCCGAAGGAATTCCCCGACAAGAAGCTGGACAAGGACAGCCCGGAGGACATGAAATGGGTCTACGAGCGGGCCCTCGAGCGGGCCACCAGGTACAACATCGAGGGCGTGACCTACATGCTGACCATGGGGGTCGTCAAGAACATCATCCCCGCCGTGGCAAGCACGAACGCCATCGTCTCGGCGGCCTGCGTCCTGGAGGCGGTCAAGATCCTCACCTTTTGCTCCCAGACGCTCAACACGTACATGATGTACATGGGGTCCGAGGGCGTCTACAGCCACTCCTTCGTGTACGAGCGCAAGGACGACTGCCCCGTGTGCACCTCCAAGGTCCGGACCGTGACCGTGTCGCGCCGCACGACGCTCAACGAGCTCCTGCAAAAGCTCTGCGAGAACAACGGCTCCGGGAGCCTCAACCTCCGGCTAAAGGCCCCGAGCATGACGACGGCGGGGAAGCTCCTGTACATGCAAAAGCCCCCGGCGCTGAACGCCTCGACAAAGCCCAACCTCGACAAGGCCCTCTCGGAGCTCGTCGCCGAGGGAGAAGAAATCGCGGTCACGGACCCGGTCCTGCAGCACACCCACCTGTCGCTGGCCATCGCGTTCGAGCCGGAGTGAGCGGTGCGGGAACGAGGACAGGCGCGGCGTGGCGTGGCACGGCGCACTGCACTGCACTGCGGTGTGGTGTGGTGTGGTGTGGTCTAGTGATGTGTGGCGGGACCATTGGCAAAAAAGAGTTCAACTAGCAATTTAAAAAAAAAGGAGAGCAACCCTCTCGTGCATCGGCAGAATGCCCGGGGCTGGAAAAAGTCCTAGATCTTATTCAGTAGGGATTTGCGCTTGCGGACGCAGGCCGTAGCGTTTGTTATATTGTTTCTTGGCAAGTTGAAGTCTCAGAAGAAGACCATCCATCCAAGACGGAAAAGTTTTCGAATCCTGTGTTTGAAATGCAGCTGCACCAGCTAGCCCCAGGCAACGAGCCCCGATCGAAACTCCATGCAGCGGGGCGGTTTCGGCCCGTGCGGATTTTCCGACCGATTCGGTACGATGCAATCCGATTCGATTCGATCACTCGTCCGCCAGCGGGCAGCCCTCGAAATCGGGCCTCGCAAAGACGCTCGCGCTCGTCAGGAAATAGGCTCCGTCGTCGATGGTTCTCCAGTGCGCGGTCAGCCCCGCGATCCGATCGTCCGCCCCGCTCTCCAGCAGCCACGAGCACGAGGCGGTTCCGTCCGGAAGGGGCGTCACCTCGGCCTCCTGGAAGCCCACGTACTGGCAGAGCAGGGGATGGGCGGCCTTGTAGATGGCCTCCTTCAGGCTGAAGCGCAGCAGGACCTCTTCGTCGGCCGCAATGCCGGGGATGCCCCCCAGCGACTCTCGCTCGCTCGCCGTCAGGACGCGCTTGGCGAGGCTCGGCCTCCCCGGCCGGGAGGTCATCTCCAGGTCGACGCCGACCCCCGAAAAGATCGCTCCGGGAAGGCCCGGGTCTGCCACCGAATGCGATGCGAGGGCCACCCCCCTGCCCTTTTTGTGGCTGATCGACCCAAAGGCGCCCTCCCGCAGCCGGGGACGCCCGTAGTAGTCCCTCACGATCGGATAGCCGGGGTAGCCGAGCGCCATGCGCATGGCCAGTCGGCCCAGCCAGAACGAATTTCGGGTCTGTTTCAGCGTCATGCCAAACTCGATCTCGTCGCTGTGAAAGAACGAACGAATCCAGTGATCGGGTTCGAGCTCCGTGCCGGGGGGGCTCTGGGGAAAGCACGCCGTCTCGTTCGCTGTTTTCACCCCGATGCACCGTCCCTCCGGGAGCGAGACGTCGAACCACGTCGCCAGATCGGCGGGCAGAGAGCCGGGCCTTTTGGAAGCGAGAATCTCGCCACCCCCGACCACCCCGGCCCCGACGTCCGTTGTGTTGGAGGCCATCCTTGCGGCAACGGTGCCGGCCCGGTAAAACGATGCTTGTCTCCCACCGAAGCCATGCCTGCAAGCCCGCGGCAGAAACGCCGCCATCGGGAATCCGACTGCCCTCTCCCCGAGTGTTGCCAGTATTCCGAGTCTCAGCGCCACACACAGAATCGCGCCCAGTGCCGCTGGAGCCTTTGTCATAGCTCCAGGTCTCGTGATATGCTTTGAATCCTCGGATTCAGGGTGTCATTGAGTTGCTAGAGAGTGGTCGCGTACTACAATCATGAAAGGGACAAACTTTCGATAGAGAAATAACTTCGACCTCACGAGTGGTATGTACCGGTGCGTTCGTACTCAAAAGCGGGTAGTAATGTATCATGCAGAGGCTCGCTCTTATTGTTATTTTCTTGATGGGATAGATGTCACTGGGCCTGGGAAACTCGGACTTGCTCTCAGATTCACGGTGCGTCTTTGTCATCGTCATCCCTGCACGTACCGCTACCTAGCACCGTACCGGCCGGTACGTAATCTATGCTATGGACTCTTAAAAACGAAGGCTACTGTTCCACCGATGTTGTAGCATATGTACGGTTACGTACGTAAGTACTAGTACGTATGTACAGTTAAAACCGTTAAACAGTCTTCTGGGGTTCACTTACTACTAGTAACAATTCTACCTACTAAAAGTACTCTACAATACTACAACTACTATTTCCATGACGGTGAACTGAATGAACTCGATTTCTTGACCATCTCTCAAGTTATGTAATCTGTACTGTCCTATTTCCTGCCCTACCTAAATAAATACGTGTTTCACTTTAACCTACTATGAAATAAGAACTTCTTCCTCTTTTGCCTTGTTCAAGACCATACTGCGGATTGTAGTGCTGCCATCGTGCACATACTGAAAAATTCTTGACCATTCGTCGGACTTGTAGTTTCAAGTATGTTAATGGCAGATCCAGTTCTAATGGCCGTTGTTTATGACGCGACGCTTGACGGTAAACACCAATCCCAAATTCTGTGTGATGCCGTACCTATGGAGTGATTCTTTGCTACTACTAGTAGTTGCGACTAAGGAAAAAAATTTCAGGATGGATCCATGAAAAACTCAAGAGGCTTTATAAAAATTAAATAATCATGGCCTGCATACTATTCATAACAATCTTCGAGCCCTCGCAACAGCATTGCTTGTGTGATCCCATTTTTGATTGTTTGAACGAGCGCTCTTTGGTGATACAGCATTGTAGTTATTAGACAGAAGAATTCGTTTGGAAAGAGAAACAATCAGGTTTTCGTTTGCTCGGGCACGGATGCTACTTAGTTTTTTATTCAGGCTTCATTTAGTTCTTTCTTCTCTTCTTCTTCTTCTTGCCTCCGCGCTGGAACGAAATAACAGTTTCAAAATGCGGTCAGACACCAAAAAAAAAAAAAGATAAATCAATCACGACTCGAAAAGACAACGCTCACCTTCTTGCTCTTGGGAGCCGACATGCCTTCTCCAGCGGCTTCAACGTTCGAAGAAATCTCCGAGACGACCTCGACATCAACGACATCACCCGAGCCGGTGATGGGGGTAACACCGTCTACGGAGGCAGAGGGGGCCGCTTCTCCAAATCCGGCGGGTTTCTCGCGAATGGTAGGGGGGGTGAACACGTTGGGGTTGGCGGGGGCCGCTGCCGTGGCTTCCGAAGCGACGACCGCGGCGGGCTCCATTTTCAGGCTGTTGCGGATGATGAGCGAAGAGGCGGTGGTGACAATATTGTTTGTGACCCAGTACACACAGAGGGCGGAGGGAACGTTCAGGGAGAAATAACCAATCATCAGTGGCAACACCTTCAGGAAGGATGGCTGCTGATCTTTTTGCTCCTTGGGAGTCATCAACTCCATCGATGCGAACTGAGAAACGACCAAGAAAACGGGAAGGACCAAGAACGAAACCGTCTCGTCCCATCCAAGAGAGGGAGCTCCGTTGACCCAGTTGTCGAACAACCAGGCAGACCCCTTGGTGGGATCGGTTCCGTACGTAGGACCCTCGAGACTAGACAACCACAGGAACGGTTCGTCGAGCACATTATCGGTGGCAAGATCGAGGACCGCACGGTAGAGACCGATGAATACGGGAATCTGGACAAGACTTGGAATGCAACCGTCGAGGGGATTCACGTTGTTAGTTTGGTAGAGCTCGGCAATCTTTTGGTTCATGACCTCTGGATTGCTCTGGTATTTGGCCTGAACCTCTTTCAAAGATGGTTGCAGAGCCTTTCAGTTGGGAATCGAGTCGATTTGACGCAATCGAACGAATCGGTTTGGAGTCAGAAGGAAATAATAGAATAATGTGCCATGAGTGAATTGAAACGACGAAAGAAATCATGATATGATTTCCGCACAACAACAACAACAAAATAGGGACACACATACCTGCATTTTTTGGGTGCTTTCCAGCTGTTTTTTTGTGAGGGGGAATGTCAACAATTTGATGGATAGGGTCAGGGCAATGATAGAGATACCCCAGGCGTTGCTGTTGAGTCCTACACCAACGAGCACGCTGTGGATGATCTCGAGGAAGGCCTCTGTGGGTCCTGTTAGGAAGCCGAACCAGCCATTCGACTTCGCGGCTTCGGTGGCGACCTCGGCAGTGGCGGGATCGACGGTGGTGGCAACCTGGGTGGCGACCTGTTCGATTCCGGCGCCAACATCGACGTCCGCTACGGAAAGGGTGGACATAAAGTCCTGGATGGACTGGACGTGGTGGGGGAGTTCCTGAAAAGAAGTCGGGTCCATGGGAGAAAAGGCCCGGGCTGTACTGGACTTGACAGCGGTGTTGACCAATTTTGAGGGCGCAAAGGCATCAACATTGACGTCCGAGAGCGCTAGCAGTAGCGGCATGCATCCGATAGTAAATTTCATGACTCAGTATTTGTTTTGTCGAAACAATGTTCCCTTCTTCTGTGAAAATACCCGCAGTATTTTGTTGACACTACTCTACAAATGTGTTGATTCTTCGTTTGAACAATCGATGATTAGATGTAAAAACAGATATATGTTGTTTTCGTGTCTAGTCGGTGTTTGGCGTTGATTGTTGCTTCTGTTGCTCAGAGATTGATTCACACTCAACATTGAGTTCACTCACTCATTCATGCATCGATATCCATGATATCAGTTGACACGACAAGGACACATCAGTACCTTTTTCTGTTAAGAGTTGAAAATGCCTTCGCGCACAACTCCCGTTGGACCGATGCTGAGATGCCAAACAGATTATTGTCTTGAAGATGGGAAACACGTACGATCTCCTTCCCCTGCGGCTGACGGTCAGACGCTTCAACGGGGGTCGTGGTCGCGCGGAGGTTTCGAAAAAATTTAGGCCCAAAACCCTCACATTACCGGTACCTCCACGTGGAAAATTTCGTGCCGCAAAGGCCACGTTTAGAAAAACTGTACAATGCTCTACGAGTACGAGTACGTACGCGAAGTGATACTACTACGCCTATGCAACCGTCCGTGAGCGTTCGACGTTGAATTCTCCATCCATGTAACAAGAAAAAACATGGGACTCATCGCCGACTGTGAGACGACAGACATCCTTCGCATCCTCCGTCCCAGCCCGCTTTTACCGTTGTGAATATACTCAGTTGCATCCGACCACACACTCCGTACTCGGCTGCGTTACTTTAGGTTGCTTTGACAGTCTCAGAAGATACTGAATAGATTCGATTTCACAGCACAGACAACAACAAGACATGGTGGAACAAACCGTAAACGTAGACCCCGATGGAAGCACGACCTTCGAGGGGGAAGGAGCTGAGGGAGACACGGCTGGAGAGGGCTTCGAGGAAGAAATAGTCATGGATGAAGTCACCGGAGTGGACCCCGCAATCTATTTGTTGGTCGCCTTTGTTGTTGGTGCCATTCTGTACCTGTTGTACCTCAAGAAATCTCGTTCGAACGAGGATGATTATTTCTCATCATACGAAAAAGTGAGTGTGAAGTTTCTCTGGGTGTATCTTTGTGCACAATTCACACAACACGATACGATTATGAAGAGTTCTGTAGTTTCTTTGAGCAACCAGAGGATTTTCCTCATTGCACTGGAAATGATTTAATAACCATGATTGAGACGCTGTGCATGGTTTTTTCAATGCTCTCTTTCGATAGATTCTAATCATGCACGGACATTTAATTTGCTTTGTTCCTTTTTTCCGTTTTCTTTCTTCCCATTACGTTTCATTAGTTCAACATCAAGCTCCCCGCGGAGGTTGATGAGTACTACTCAGTGAAAGAAAAGTGCATGAAAGCCGGCTGGGAGCCCGGCAAGCCACCCACCGACAAAAACCCCAACGGCCCGCACCGGGTCATGGCACAGGCACTTATGAAACGAGCCATTGGGGACATTCCTATCGTTACCTTCATACAGAAGGAATCGGCCGGCATGAACAAATTGTATTCCCAATCCATGTGCTCCGTTAGCCAATGGCGTGCCTACCAAAACGCTGAAACGATGGTCTCGACCGAGGTTGACGAAGTGAGAGCCGAGGCCGACGAGATCGAGCCAGGTTGGAGCCAGGTAAGAAAAAGAGAAGACCGAGGAGCGAAATTGCGTTTGGTTTGCTTTCCGTGGAAAAATAGTTGAGTCGAGAAGAATATGGATTGATCATTGGCGGAATTTTCTCAACACAAAGTACTTTATTTGGCTTCTTGTTGTAACGAATCGTTGTCACAACTCTGTTGAAACATGAAACAAAACAGGTCATCTGGAGACAAGCTATGCAATACCATGGTATGCTCAAGCAGAAGCACGAACAGGAGCAAAGGGCCGCAGCCGAAACTGCCGCAAAGAAAAAGGAAATAGAGAACAAGGTGAATGCCGCCAAGGCCCAGATCAAATCCAAAGAAGACGAGAAGGCGGCCGCCGAGAGAATCGCCCGAGAACTCGTCGAAGCAGAGGAGCGCGAAAAGAATAGCAAAAAATCCTTCTCAAGTGGCGGCATGAAGAAAGGCTTCCTAGAAAAGAAGAAGAAGTAACTTAAACAATAGCCGTATTACGGCATTTTACCAACCTTTTGAACCGAAGTAATATCCAATCGAAGACCAGTTATCACTTTTGGCACGGATACTATACTAATTGTGTAAATCATTGACCGTCAGCGTTTAGCGTAAGATTTGAGCATACATGATCATCACCAACGTCTTCCCAGATAGCAATCAAGTCTGGAAAATTAGAACACATTACAGCGAAACTACTGGTCTTCGTCAGTCTTGAATTCAGTGTAACATTTCATCTCCGAAAATATATTTGTACTCTTTAGCTTCGGTTTGTAAGAGAATCACTTCACCATCAGGTACCCGAAGAAGATTTCGTGATCTGATCATGATTACTGTCCAACAATAGAAATGAGATGTCGCTCTGTACATGACGTGTGATGTTTACGTTTCGAGAACGTTTTGTTTTGTGTATTATTTATTTGATATTTTCTATTTCGCAATGTGTTTACGTGTAGTCCATGTGGAATTTGTAGTATGAAGAGATGAACTTTGACTCGCTGCAATGCAACGACCATGGCAAGAGTCGAGCAGCGATGAGGTCGGTGTTGCTCCGTGGCCATTGGTACTTAAAAGGCCGGGGCATCATCGTCATCCCCGGTATCAGGGAAATCGTGCTCATCCAGATTGGTACCCAGAGCAGCCAGAGAATTTGTGGAGAGCTTTCTGACAAGTTTCTTCACCTCTTCTGTGTGGCCGTTATTGTCACCCATCTTCCTCACCTTTTCACCAGAGATCAATTCCTTCCACGCGTGGTTGCATTCTGCCATAATTTCCAAGGCGTATGCTTTGTTCATAAACTTTTCGTCGAGGCCGAAGGTGTTCGGGGGCTTTCCATCGGGTATCTTGTACGTTCTGTACCATTCACGAATGGCATCCAACATACCAGGCATCTGCTCGTCAACATCGTTGATGTCATTCATGAAAGGGGCCCATTTGTCGTCTTTGTCGATGGTGATGAGCTTCCAGTCAGCTTCACCTTCATCGATCATCATCAAAATGCCAAGAATTTTGACAGGTCGGATACCCTGAATTCAAAAGGAGATGGGAGATGTAAATTCAGTGAGATACAAGAAGGAAACGCGATGTAACCGTCAACCAAAATTTAAGTTCAGTGGCAAAAATCAGATTTCACAAACTTACACCACACTTGACAATTCTTGCACCAATTTCGCAAACATCCAAAGGATCGTTGTCACCTCGGCAACCCTCAGCATCGGGGTGGACAAAGGTGGGGTCCTCCCATGTCTGGGGGAAACACCCATAGTTGAAAAAGATGTCTCCTTTTTTGAACTGAGTCCAGGTGGTTTGCAATGCAATGCAAGAAAGAGACAAAAATGTGAGTCGTTTGTGCAGCACATCGGCGCATATTGGCCAAACATTAGATCAAGCATGGTTTTTGCAATTGGACTACTTACCTCTCGAAGCTTTCCTTTTTTTTCGTCTTGTTTGATAGGGGTGAACTCCTCATCAGTAGCGATCTCGTATTTTTTTCTGCGGTAGAAAGTGAAACAAAAGGCGATTATTTAGCGTCTCTACTTTGAAAAACAATATCAGATCGATCCAACACCAGATGGAATGGTATTCGATTGATCTCGTCAACAAAAATGCTTTTCTTCCTGCTAATATTTTGGTCTCTTTCCCGCTCGTACCTGGTGAATTTCGGAATTTCACAAACAAAGTTGTAGTACTCAGTTTGCTTTCCAGTATCGGCATCGATGTGAGACAAACTGATATCGTGCCAAAGCGAAAGAGTCTTTGCATTTTGACCGTGCTTGGCATGAATTCGGTAGTCAAGGGTGTTGTCTTCTCCGTCTTCGTGAAGACTAATGTCTTTGTCCGAACCAAACGAGTTGGAGCGACTGGGCGACTTAGCTGCCTTGGCGGAATTGTCGTTGAGGGGGATCAAAGTTTCTTCCATGGTGAAAATGCTGTCGACAAGTATTAATGTGAATATTGCTAACGATAATGAAATTATGTCTCCAACCAGGACAACAGGAATAGGAATAGAGATGAAATTTGTCGTAACGGAAGTCGTGTTCTGCTGTGACAAATTAAAGTTTGAAGACCTGTATGGACAATATGGTTCGTACCATACTATTTTCAGACTACTTTTTGATTCTAATCAATAATTGGTCAATGACGAAGCAAGGCAACCTTGCGAGAATTTGCAAACGATGTTGGCGCGGGTTACACATCAGAAATAGAAAACTTTCTGACGTGTGAAGTGATCACGAATAGAAACAGGTTTTTCTTGAGAAAGAGATTCGCCACAAGATTCGAAGGTTGATTCACGAGTCTCATTCCCCCCTAATTTATCATACATCCATTAACCCCTCCCCCTTAGTACCAGTGCGGCATGCGAACGGTTCAAATAAGAAATATGACCCCTGTAAGAAACTACCGGGAGGATCAGATTTTGCTGAGATTCTTTAGTGTGAGATGGAATACAGTAACGAAAATACCAAATCTTGAATGGTTGATTGAATGATTTTAAGTTGATGATGGATAACGCCGTTGAAGCCAGGGATCAAAAACGAACGATCGATCCAATACTCAACCTACCTGTAAACTCTCTGGCAACTTCTCTCTGCTTTGTTTGTCCGGCAAAAATCAATGCCCCAGCGACAAAAATCGAACCTGACATCGAAACTTCCGGCAATACCTCCTACCCTGACGAGAAGAGCGCATATTTTTGCGAAGACGACGACAGCGAGAGTGACAGCGACAGCGACGATAATGAACTATTATTCCGATCATCTTCCATCTCAATTACGAAAACAGATTCGAATACGTCTATTCGCGGAGGTCGCCACCTGCATCGAGTGCTCAATGATCGATTTTTGGCGTCCTGCCACCAAGACGGAGAGGCACTGCTCTGGGATCTGAACCGTCAAAAAAACGTTGCAAGGATTGCAGCTCCCCGCGGTGGATCTGGGCTTTGTGTCCGGCGAACTGACGATCCTTCGCAAATTATGGTTCAAACCCGCGACCCAAAAGGAATCGTATCGCTTCACTCGATCGAACGATGTCGTCCCATTGTCGGGTCACACGGCATTGGCAGCGACAGCGACACCACAAGCAACCACGTTCGCCAATACGAGACACACAGCCAAACCTTTTGTCGGGCTGCTCCCTGTTACGGAAACAAACATTTGTTGGCTCTGCCCTCCGATGATGAGTCAACGGTGACAGTGGTGGACAACCGTTCGAATAGCAGCGTGGCAACCTATTCGGTTCCCGGCCACGGGATGCTAACGAGCTTGGGACTCGCCGTCACCGACCATGAAAGAGGGTATGCTTCTCATAATCCAATCCTTGCGTGTGGCATGGAAAACGGCACTGCAGTTTTCTTCGACATCACGAGTGGTTCCGCGAAACCCGTCGCTTCCGAGTCATCCTTCTCGCTGGGAAAGGATCCAATTCTGACCCTCGATCTATTGCCTTCCTTTTCTCGTTCTATAGTGGCCACACACGAGAATTGCCCTCCGTCATTCCCGATCACGAGCAGTTCCAATGCACTGTTGGTAGCTGCTGGAATGGCGGGCGATGCCGAAGAAGTCTCCGAATTGAGCGAAGACGAGGCGGGTCGGGCCGTCCTGTTCAAAGCCTTCTGTCGTGGCGACAGCACATCGAGCCCAGCGTGGACGTTCAAGCAACGCAAGCGTTTTTCGACCTGCCGGGTCGATCGTGACGGTTTCAATGGCAAGCCCGGAGTTTCGAGCTGCAAATTTCGTCCAGGCGATGGACGGCTGTTGGCAATCGGGGGCTGGGACAGACGCATTCGTTTATTTGAACGATCTACGGGGAAGCCGATGGCCATACTGAAGGGCAACGTTGGAAGTGTTGCCGATCTCGACTGGGCACCCGACTCGATGAAATCAGGATTGTTAGCAAGTGCATGCAGAGGAGAAAAATCGATATCTATTTGGCAATGCTATGCAAAGCGTTGAGCTCTCTCTTGAAAAATATGAAAATGCCCTTTATCGCTTTCTTGGACTCGTTTAACTCAAATGAATATATGCTATCATCGAGGAAGAAAGTAAACTACAGTATAATGGAGTACCATATACAATGCATAGGGTATTCTTTGCTCTAGTCGAGTTGAAGGAATATAAGCTAATTTATTCTATAACCTGCGCACAGTCCCACCTCTGAGTTCGACATATCATCATGGAAGAGAACGATCTGTAAAATGTACTGGAGTGTCATACACAAGGCACACAGCATAATGACATAACCAGTACAATATGCAATGAAAGAGTTTCTTTCGAAATTCACGGCTCCAGTGTCGGTTTTTCTCGCCCTCTGCATAATACCGTTACCAATCAGTGAGCCGATAAATCCAATGCAAAAGCAAACAACAGCGTAGTCCCATAGGATCAAGTTAAACACGGCATAGGAACTCGATGAAAGCATCACAGTGAACAACACCATTGTGGAGGACGTCGCTGTACAAATAGCTGGGTGAACACCCATCGCCAACATTAATGGGACTGTAATCATTCCTCCACCAACTATACGTGCAGGCAATCATAAACAATTATAAATGTAAGATGACATAACCAAAATACGATACAATATATTCACATAAGAAACTGACTCTTTTGTACTTACTTCCAAACATTCCAGCAAAAATACCTGCCAGTATGAAGAAGCACGGGTAAATGATCGCTTTCCGTTGATCCCACTTTATGTCGCCGTGGACATAATCGAACCGAATGATCTCCTTCAGCTCGTGTCGGTTAACGAGGTACGTCTGCGAAGAGGTATGGTAACAAGATAAAGATAGTGCGTGAGGCAATGGAATTCGAACAACCAACAAATACGGCAAACAGATAGACAAGGGCCACTGAAACAATGCTAACCGAAGCTATTCGGTGTACATACCTGTGCTGCCCATGCAGATGAAATCAAAAACGCAATCATGATGATATGCACCACCCAAAAGGCCACACCACCACATTGAATGCCCCACGGACTTCTGAAAGCACCTCCCCCCAGCGTGATATTCAAAAACATGAGAACAGAAAATTTTGCAATCAGTGCCATGACCTTCCCTCGCGGGGTAATCTTTTCTTGTTCGAGCATATCCGATCGCAGTGTGACAAAATCTGGATTCAGAATCAATATACGCTGTCGCTCGTGCATGTCCATTTTTGGAGAAATAGGGGTCGTGGCTAGACTTTGGCTATCTAAAGATTCTGTTCTGACCGGTTCTGGTGGCAAGTAGGAAGCCTTGCTCTCTGGATCCATCCCAGCTCCATGGAGGGCGTCATCGCTCCAGGCACCCGTTGACATTCGAAAGGCAGTCCTAAACGATGCTACCCTGGTCAAATAATCAGATCGGGCCGATTTCAAGTGCTCAATGTACCGTTTCTCGGCATCATACATCCGTCTCGCCTTTGTCAGTGTTGTATGAGCCACAATACTCAGCAGTAGAACGAGGAGGACCGAAAGGACCTTCCCTGGCATCACACGGTGAAAGATAGAACCAAATATTGTACCCACTAGTACCAAAGGCTCCATCACCAGTATCAAATCCCAGTCAATAATAGGTCGGTCTGCCAGAGGGTGACGCCTTTTCATGTTTAGCATCAGAGCAGCAATGGAGCCACCCAAAACCGTAACGGAACCAAGCGGGATGGCTTGCTTCAAATCTAATTTCGTGACGACGACGTAACACGGGATTACAAGCCCCCCACCACCAATGCCACCCAGACTTCCCAGCGTAGCACCCAGTGACGCCAACATGAATCCGAACATGTCATTAGTGGAGAGAGGTAGAAGAGTTGGGTTTTCATCACCAATGTAGATAGACCAATCATCGTCCCCGTTGATGTATTTATCATAGTTTGCAGAGTTCCCCCATCCCTCTTTCCAAGCTTGTTTCCAAAAGTTTTCGTCGCTGCTTCGAGAGTCACTGCTAGATTTTAGATTGCGATTGTCGTGTGCGTTTTCGTTGTCATTGTAACTTCTGTTTTCAAAATCATCAAACGACGTGAACTCATCTTCTTCGTCTTCCTCGATTGCGTCAGACATAGGACCAGCAAGGTGTTCGTGGAAGTTGGATTTTCTCCTATACAGACTTTCCCAGAACACGATCTTCTTACCAGCTGGTGTGTAAGGATGTCCTGGTTGTGTATTTATATTATTTGTTGAAGTATCTGCATTATTATCGATCTGCATTTTCCCCGATACCATACCTGGTATTGTTAAAAGGAAAAGAGCCTTTCGCATACGGCGCCATTGCTTTCTTTCTGGCGAGTTGGAACATGAATTCGCTCTGGTGGAAATGCATGGCGAGCGAACACTACTAGATCCGCACATAGGTTCATGGCACACAGTCGAGTGACTGTGGCCCTCGTGGACACGCATGTTGGACATAGAATAGAGCGCTTGGATTCCAAATGAGGTCCTTTGGATCCGAGAAAATACGGTACTACAAATCAAAATTTCACTTGTTGTTCGACTTGCTTGTTGTTGTAGATGAAGCAAACCTAGAATCTTTCGACGACTGGCACCTTTTGGCACTGTGTGGTCCTTTTGAACTGTTGGCGTGAGGTATGTTCTAATCACGGCGGATCACATCGAATATCCGATGAGAGGTCCGTTCATACCGTTGCAAACCAGTGCAGGATGGGAGTGCCAAACGAACGTGCTGTGTCTTCGGTAGGGTTCAAAATTTGATTTCGAGAACCTTTTCCACGGTACTATCATACTGTTAGTGGTCTTGCGAAGGAATTCCGACGTGCTCGCGCGCAGCATTTTCAATTTTACAACGGGAAATTGTTCAGAAACGGCTCGGTGGGGTCTTCACAAAAATTCGGAACATTCCGATACAGTGTCGGTTCTCACGTACGACGACGCATCCCCCGTACGACTGCCCAACGCAATCCAAATTTTTAAATCATGCTGTTTCACGTCTTCTGCATTTTATTTGTGTCTTCTTGAATAGTACAATGTTGTTGGAAACACATTATTGTGTACCTGACATTTTAATCTTGACTGTATTTCAATATAAGCAACCCACCAACAACAACCAGCACCAACTAGTACTACTAGTAACTTTCTTGTGAGGAGTATTACTAGTAGTAGTAATACCACTATTGGTATTACTACTAGAACAATAACAGCAAGAAGGAGCTGAGGAGGAAGAGGAGGAGGATAATTCTGGGGGGGGGGGGGGKGYCMAAGAGATGCTTCTTCTTAGGGTATAATTTTTGTTTGTTGTGACCACAATTTGTGCCTACTTTTAACATACATGACAAATGAAAAACCCTGATATTCCTTTGCTAGTATCTGTTGACCACTTTAACGGACATACTAACCAATGGTGGTGCTGGGTTGATTCCTGGTCTTCTTACTATGACTAGTTCTTGTTCTCAGTCCTGGATCCAAACATCAGTACCATCAAAGGAAAGTGCAGGGTATGTTATGTTATGATGATGTCTGAATGACATTAAAAGAAAATTCTTGGATGGAGGTGTGATTCATTGGTAGCACCAGAATTCTTTCTGACTTTAATAACTCCTGCTTGGTGTTTCAATCCAGCAATTACTAGTAGTAGTACTATCTGCTGTCTAGTTCTCTAGGTTGAAGAAAAGTGTCAAGATGTTTATGTGCTGTCCAGATTTTTCTGGAAAGTATCACACATAAGCTTTGTAGTACTAGTAACTGCACCACTCTTCCTATCCATGAAGTCAAAAAAAACCTAATCCTGTACAGGGTTTCCTCTTTACCTCTGCTAATGGAATGTTTCATACTAACTTTTATTTGCATGTACCAACAACAACTGTGTCTACTAACAAGAAAGCAATAAGAAGAAAAATTCAGGACAACTACTATTGAACCATATCACTTGTTTGGTGAGAAGGAAATAATCAGGAGTTTAGTATTATTTTCTAGTTAAAACTGCAGACCACAATCATTGAACAAGAGGCAAAACAGAATTTGATTTATGGCATGAAGTGTAAATTACAGATTTTTTTGTTGGTGATCTCAAACATTTCTTTTTCAACTGCTTGCTCCAGCACTAGCCTTTTTGACAGTGTGATACCTCCTGGGAACACTGATGATTGGAAACCTTTCCAAGAAATCTCCTCAGCGGTTGTCAGAGGACAATGGTTGTTGAATCTTCAACAGTTTTTCAATTTACCCCCATGACAACATTGTGCTGATTGTCATTATTGCTGTGATTATTCTTAATAATGCGTACCTCCTTTGAACTATACTACTGAGAACATTTGAAACAGTACTAGTAACTGTAGTACTCACCCAAAGCGAACTGAAACACAAGAAAAAGTGTACAGCTCAAGCACACTACAAATAGAAAAACTGATATAGAAACATATTATGGGTTTAACACCATTAACAAATTGACACCATGAATTTTGCAGCAGTAGTACTGCTACTACTAGTAGTAGAGGGGTAACCATCAAGGAGTAAAGAATTTTGAAGGATTCATATATTTTTGAAATGAGTCTCCAAAAAAAGCACATTTTTGCAGCCATTGACAATTTTAAAGAATCAAATGTCTGTGCTAGGTCTGTTAAACTTGTAATATTAGAATATTTCTGACATAATGTTTACACTATAGTTAGTGACTTGAATATAGGTATTTGTCTTGTCAGTCCACCATAATACAATGTGAGGATATTTGACAAGATACTTACTACTACTACTACATAAGAAACAGCAAATGCAGCCCATTGTATGCTTTTGCATCCTAATTTTTTCATTTGCCTGCTGACCCTTTAGTACTACTATGCTCATTATAGGTTTTGTTGGTCATACTCAGATTTTGTTCTTGTACCACTATTATATTGAACATTGTTTTGTGTTACTTTTTGTCCATCATTATCATGTCTGCAATAGATCCTTTTTCCATCCCAGAATCTGTGCCTACCACTAGTTTACTTCATGTTTCTACTAATAGTCAAAAACCAATGAAAAGAAATAATGTGCAATATCATCTGTGCTAGAGATTAGAATAATGCAAAAACAAAACATACTAATCTTGACAAAAAACAATGATCATTTTTTTACCTGTTTTTGAAACAACTATATTTGCTTATACCTCAAGGGCTGGTTCAAAAATATCTGGATGTCCTCTTTGTGGTTGTTTATTTATGACAACAATGAATTTCCAACACAATAATACTACAACATCGGTGTTTGTATTTTCCAATACAAGAATACAACATTGTTGAAGGAAAGAATTGAACAATTTGTTTCCTTTCATTGTAAATTTTCTCACTTGGTTTTGAAAACACTCTCTGGGGGGTACTTGGGATCTGTACTTCTTATAAGAGACGCCTCACTGTATTACCAAATAATTTGCCATACTAGTAGTACAAATGTCAGGTAGATTCTTCTTGTACAAAAGACTTATATTTCTTCAGAGGTTATACTACACTAGTTTCTTCTCATTCTTACTATGCCAAAATCAAAGATACAAAAATATTGCTTGTTTGCTTCATCATTATATCTCTGGCAAGTTGGATGCTATTAGCTGTATTTCTTTGGATATCAGGTTCTATATCGCTCGTCAATATTTTGTCAAGACAATCTATTGATACCTCATTTATAGCGAACATGTGATAGTTACTACTACCTAGTAGTAACCCCTCCTCCTTTTCTGCTCCTGTTATGGTTCACAATTTTTCAGAAGTTAGTTTGTCACCAACTATGTCATCTAATTTGATTGGATGATCCTCTGCTTCAAGAACTTAACAAGTTGCAAAAAGAGAGTAACTCTTGGAATGATGATCCAGGCTGCTGTTGCTCAGCATGCTCAGGGAATGAAGACTTGCCCTCAAACCACCAGCAACATTGCAATCATTTGGAAATGACATACAAAATTCTTGCATTATGATAATGACTTTTTTTAGGGATTGTAACCACTCAAAATTCTTGCTTTATGATACTAATGATTGTTTTTTAGGGATTCTAACCAGCCCACTCTTTGTGAGCTGAAACCAGCAACACTTATTCTTTGCTCAACAGCATAATTGATGATGCAAATTTCATATACAAAACTCCTGCTCCAATTTGTGGTTAGGCTCAGATTCTTTTGGGAAAAAATATGGTGGTTTTCATCTGCTAGTAGTACCTTTTGAGGCAAAAAGATGTCAGAAATCATACTTAGGTACTACATACAACAATTATAGTAGGACAATGAGAGACATGAAATTTGTTGTTCTTTTTCCTTTAGCTAATCACCATCAGCAGTGAATGCTATGGATAACAAGGAGGATGCATTTCTACTAGTAATAGCAGTAATAGTAGCACAAAATGGGTTACTGTTGTCCTCAAAAATACTATTGATATTTTTGTACTAGAGGTACTACTACTAGTATAAATCACAATAATTTGAATGTTGAAAAATGGTTTATTTTCTTTGTAAAATAAAGTTACCATATTTTGGACAACCAAAAGAAGTCAGCAACAACAAGTCCCACCTTGCTTCTTGATTCAAGAATTCTAAAACTTCATTAGTGAAGAACCAGATTGCAGGAGGCAACAACCCCTGGTGGTATACCAAGGATGGTGTTGGACATGTCATGGATAACAAAGTGGTATTTTACTCTAAATTCTACACTTCTTTTCAAAACAATAGTAATGTGTTCTTCTGGAAAAGAAAATTCTACTACAATAAAAAAAATTCATACTATCAGTTGCTGGTCACTTTTTTGGTGAGCGGTTCTGACTTTCTGTGTTTCTTACTAATACATGGCTCAATGATCCCTGCATTGCCTTCTTCAACAGCTAGTACTAGTAAGATCAAGATTTTCATAGTACTCCAGCAGCAGGTGCAAGAAGTATCTGAATTTTTGCTGCACACCAATGAGCTCACAGGAGGAGGAAAAGTGGGAGGGATTAAAAAGAACCTTTTGTCAGCATGACACCCAGCACCTTCAGCAATTGAATCTTAATTATTCATGTTCACATTAGTACTACTACTAGTAGTATTTGAATACAAATAACATGAGCCTTAAGAAACTATGATGACCATGAACATATTGAGTATGACAGAAGATCTCTTCAACTGATACTTCATAAGATCAGATACTAGCTTCCATAATTGAAGAGCGCCATTTGGTGTCTCTTTGGAGAACATTGTTGAAATCTTTGACCACTTGTTGAGTAATAGTAGTAATCATACAGAGATTACTGCTGTGATAAAGTGCATTTTGTTCTAAAATGGATTAATTCATATTACTTGTAAAATACAGCAGCATATGTGTATTTTTAAATCATAGTAATAGAAACAAAAATCATAGCAAGAACAAGTCCTGCTAGTAGGACACATTTGACCAATTGTTTGTAAGTTATGATATCATGTTGGGAAGGGGGTGCATAGGCCACAGATTCATGTGATAGAATCATACTAAGTCCATGTTTGGAGGGTCATTCTGCGGGGTGGAAGGTGTGCCATTATGGCCAAAATGGTGCAAAAAATGTCTCACATACATATTTTCTGGTAAGGTTCTTCAGCCATTCAAAAAATTGCTTGTTGGTTGTTATATATTGGAAGGGGGTACATGGGCTACAAATTCATGTACTCCTGAAATCACATTAATAGTATCATGATGATTTCTGGATTCCTGGCTCAGGATGTATTGTGTGCCAGAATGTCCAAAATAATGAAAAAACCCAGTCTTGACCCACAATATTTGGAATGATTCCTTGGCAAGCTGACCAAATGTTTTAGTTCATGATATATGTTGGACAGGGCTGGTGCATGGCTGGCCATATTTTATGAATTATTGACTTGAGATGTTTTGTGTGCCAGAATGGCCAAAATAGTGCAAAAACCACCAGTCCCTGGCTGAACAAATGTTTTAGTTCACGATATCGGAGTATTTTGGATAGGGCTACCTGATTTGCCTCATGTGCTGGAATTGCACTCATTCCATGTTGTGAGGAGGATTTTGTGAGGTGGAATGGATGCCAGAATGGCAAAAATAGTGCTGAAGAATTGCCATATGGTGTGCTACCAGCAATGCTAATTTAGATTAACAAAATTTAATGTCTGGGCATTGAGTATCAATATCTTGGGCACTAGTGAGAAGCATAAGCATCTTGCCTCTTGGTGATGGGACAGAAACAACAATTTTTCTTGACCTGGAATATTTTTGCTTCATGTGCCCATCAAATGAACTTTCTGTCTAGTTTGAATTGCGATACAACAATGTGGAGCAATCTGTATCATGGTGATAATAACATGAAGGTAAGGATGCAGCCAAACATGATCGCTGTTGGCATAAGTGTGACCAAAAACAAACAGAAACACGTGGGCACATTTGTGTGATTTTTAAAAAGGGGCATGTATGTTTCATAAAAAAAGGTCCCAAGGGGATATGAGGGGTTCCAAACACTTTTTGTGACATGGGCACCAGCAGGAGTACTATTCATCAGTATGACATGATTGGTAGTAGAGATCATTTGCAACAATCCCTTTTACTGGTTTGAAAGCCAAATAATTTTAGACCTACCAATACTAGTATGAACATGTCCAAAAGGAGKGGGTCTACCACACTAAACTGCTTTGCAGCCCAAAATGGTGCAGTGAGGCTTGCCAAGAAGGACATTGCACCACCTGGCATTGCAGTAGGAGGAGCTTTGTATTCTTGCTGTGGTTATTTTTGCTGGTGTAATATTCCTATTGTTGAGGACATGCTTTTGCTGACCTTCTTGTGGTGCGTTCTTCTTCTTTTTGTCTTCTTGTTGTCTAGTTGTTGCTCTTAATCTTGTTCTTGTTCTTGTTCTTGTTCTTTTTTGCCTTGCTTTCTTGAATCAAGAACAAGAGTCATCAACAGGAGCTCATTGTTGTTGTTTCTTCAGCTCTTGGTAGTACTAGTACTATTGGCTACTACAGCACACTGGACTACCACTTTTAACTTTTGCACACCTCCAGGAGCATGTAGTAGCCTTGATAATTCTCACTAATCTAGACTTACCAAAGAAAATAAAAGAAACTTATATTTTGTGTAGAATCCATGTAAACCTCAATATCCCATTTTTTGCAAATGAATGAGAACAAAAAGCAGCTTATTTGATTTTAAAAGTAGGAGGCCTGATAGAAAAATGCAATGACTACCACTGCTGTGATGCCAATGAGGAGTAACTATCATGGTTGGTCATCTCAAAATTAAACTGGTTACCTTTAGATGATGAAAAATGATTCCATTCTCAAGACATGATATTCACCAGTCACAAGCCATACAACCATCAAAACAGAAGTGGGGAAAGAGACCAGCTTATCTCAAGTGATGTTCTCAAGTGGCTGTTTACAATTTGTACTCATTGAGAGAAAACACTTAGCAATCAGATTGATAACAAAGGTACAACTAGTACTAGTGAAATTAGCAGTAGAAGCACCTTGAATGCTCCTCCTGTAGATTTTTTTAAAACTCTGGTATAGTAGTATTCATAGTACTAAGAAGGAGGAAGTGTTGGTGGCATTGGATACAAAACCTTCAAGATCAGGGGGGGAAAGACAAGTGGTTTTAAGTTGGATAAGTTTCTGATGGAGAAAAAAAGTGTCTGATTCTCTTTGTTAATCATGCTTGGTGTAACAAGGCCTGCTTATGGGAAATAGACAGTGTGACAATGGATATCTTCATTGCATTGTTCCAACATAGCACAACAAGATTTCAATCCACCAGGAGGCTCCCAATGCCAGGGACTTGATGAGATCAGTGGAGGTCACAGATAGTGTCTTCCTGGTGGGGCAAACAGAGACAGCATAAGTCATTAAATTGATACTTCCATTGTTTGAGAACTGTAGCACAGTATGGAGGAGCATGCCATTCCAATTTTTTTTGAATAGGACATCCCATCAAGGCAACAGATGGCAATACTGATAGAGAACATTGTTTTTTCACTTAATGATACAAGCATTACTACTACCACTGATGTTACAAGAACAAATGTCACAATATTTGTCAGGACAAGGAGCATTACTACTTGCATGATGTTTCTCAGCATCATTCTTTCCTCAGCACAGTTACTTGTTATACTACAACTAAGCCAAAACTATGACGACAAGTCAAAGTTTAAAATTGAAGAGTTTTCATCAAAAAGTGCTGAAAAATTTCTCTGGATTGTTATCATGCACTTTCTATGCAGGAAGGCTAAAAGATGATTGTAGAACAAGAAGTTACACATTAATTTGAGGGTTGGTGCTGAGAACTGTTCTCAAACTAATGAAGAAAGTGCAGTTCCTACTTGATTAGAAAAACTCTGGGCAGATTTTTGACAGCATTGATATGATGATGTAGTATGACTCAGGTCAGATTCAGCTTACTACAGACAGATTCATACACTGAACTGCAAATTATTGACACATCAATTATCAAAAACTGTGGTTTCCATACTACTAGTACTACTAAGTGTGGTGGGAGAACACTACTGAAACCACCTAAAGTACCAACTAATATTCATTTCTAACACAAGGAGAACTGTGAACAAATTGCAGGGAACAAGATCTTTGGAAAATGTCTTGATTTCAACCTGGTGGTGGTGGTGGTCTCGCCTTAGTAAACAAGAAGAAGAAGTAATAATTGGAAATATGTTGTGGTGCTTTAGTAGTACTAGTGCTACTAGCTAGTAGTAGTAGTAGTAGTGAAGAGTTGTTATAACTTCCAGTGCTGCTCTGTTTGTGATGAGAAGAACAGCGGCACCTCTCTTCACAAAAAACAACACTGGTGCCAACAGAATTTGACATAGACAACAAGAACAGATCAATGGTGGATTCCACCAGTCCTAGAAATAACAAACAGCCACAGTCATTCTGTTAAGAACATTATATTCATGGGTTATCTTTGGGAAGTCTTTCAATCAATGAGGAATAGTAATGAAAGATTCATCATCATTCTTGAGTTAAATTCTACTGTACTCAGTACTTCTAGAGTAGTTTACGTATCTCCTCTTTTTCAATTCCCCCCCTCCCCCCTTTTTCAGAATATTATTTGAGTGCTGACGGCACTGCACTGTACGGTACGGGAGTTACGATACTGTGTGATAGTAATATGATTCATTCGATCTGATCGCGTGGATTTCTTTCCCTTTCTCCATGATCCAATCAGAAGACGCAGACAGCTGCGTTGCGAACCCTGCGAACGGTGGCAAAATCACATCAACTCGTCTTCTCTGTCGATCTATTTTCTCCCTTCACTTTCACAAACAACTCCGCTTTGTACCGGGCCATAGACGAAACATTGAATCAATCCCCGACTCTCGATACTGTAAGATCGCCGGGTCTGTCATTACGTTGTGCTTATACGAAGTGCTTTAATCATTCACCTTCTTCGTCTGCCATAACCTGGCACATCATAGCGTACCGGGATCCAATCACTGTGCTTATAACAACCAAGCCATATCTTCGTCAACAGAGCTTCCTACGTAACAATCAGAGACGCAACGATCGTCAACTTTTCCCATAGGCTCATCGTTTCATTTCAGCCGCCCGAGATTCGTCCGATTGATTCGATAAGAATCACTAGGTGTTGGGTTCAATTCGGGAGGGCAGATTTTAAATCATCCAAATAGACCAGAACATTGGACACGCGCAATCAGAAATAAATCGAACACATCACATAAAATGGTGGTCGATCCAAATCCTTGCAGTTCACCGAGGTTTGTAATCATCGGATTTATTTCTTTGGTTCATTTCGCCTCTATTGTTAATTCTTTCGAGATTTCCTTCCCCATCGCTGGCATTAATAGTGGCGTGAAGACACAAAGCAGAACAAAACTAAAACTTACACCATTTACACATACAAAGGAGAAATTCCAAAGGAAATGGCCCTCGTCGCTTCAATCAAAGGCAACATCCTTTGTTGACCAACATCCACAAGATTATGACCCAGAGAATCGTTTGGTCACTTCCTTGTCGTTCTTTCCACGCACCTCATCTTCTCGAGCAAATACTCTAAAACTCTGGCTGTCTTCTCAGGAACCAGAAGATATCGACATAGATGCCGGGGAGGAGAAAAGGAAAGAAAACATCAATGCTGCACATGACGAATTGTATGAATTCTTAACGGGACGAACGGGAGGTGCTGGAGCAGAACGGGTTCGCAAGAGGGACCAAATTATGGAGTTTATGGGTCGCAGTAGCAGTGGGGAAGCAAAAAATCTTGTTCAACCCCTTCGCAAGGAGGACGGCAAGGTGGACAAAGAATTGGTAAGCCAACAGCAACAGGAAGAACGAGAACTACGAACCAAAGTCAAGTTTGATTCCCTCTTCTCAGGAATGCCCACCCTAGAAGAAATTGTATCCCGGAGTCCAACCGAGAAAGAGAACATAACGAAGGACAAAACAACGACCAAGAAGAAAACGAGAATGACGGATGACGACGACTTTTCGTGGTTCGAACCCGAGCGGGAGCGAATCGAACGCGAATACGACCAGCTGCTTCAAGAAACAAAGCGACGCATACGTGAAGAACGCCTCGAAGAAGAAGAAGTAGAAAGGCTGATTCAGGCCATAGCTGAAAGTGAGGATGACGCGGAGGATATCGATGGCATAAGTCAACCTTCCAGCATACCAGACAACGCCGAAAATATTGTCGAGTCCATCGTATCACAAGAAATGAAACGCATGATCGAATCCGTGCAGCTGGAACGAGCAAAGCAACGACTGCAAGCTTTTGAGTCGGAACGAACATCGGAGCTTAATGCGAGGGATTACCAAGGTGTCACAGACGACGTAGTTGATAACATTTTCAAAGAAACAGCTGATCAGTTGGAACAGAGTGAAATATTGAAAGCCGGTGCCGACAATTATCAACAGTACGAGCGCCTTCGACAACAGGAGGCTTCATTTAAAGAAGCACAGGAGGATCAACAAAATGTTCCCGAAGATGGTGCAGATTTGGACAACTGGACCCTTGACAGACTGAACGAAATGCTGGAAAAATCCGAAAATAATGAGGACGACGATGGATCCATCACCGATATTTTAGAAGAGAATATCGAAGAACTTCGGAAGCAAATCGAACGAGAATCCAAAAAAGGCTCTATCGAACCACAAACCATGAAGGAGTGGCAAATGTATCAAGCTATTGGTACGAGATTGATGAAAGATCAGATGAGGCAAAACCTTGACGCTGGAAGCGGCTTAGATGGGTTCAATGCAATTATGAACGGCGGTGGCGATGACGATGAAGAGAGCAGTGGTATGAGCAACGTTGACGAAGAGCAGGTTACGCAGCAACTGGATTCCTGGCGCGAGTATATCGAAACAGAAGACAAACTTAGACAAAAAATTGGCCTCAAGAGCGGTTTCGAATTACCATTTGGAGATCTCGGAACAAAATTGGACCAGATCGAAATTGAAGCAGAGGCCGAAGAATCCGCACGGAGGGAAAGTGAAAAAGCAAACGCGGGAAAATCACGTCGCGAAGTACGGCGCGACGTCAACATACAAGCAATCGAAGCAATGGAGGATCTTATACGAAAAAGTGATGGCCGTCGTGCTGAGTTCCTAAAGAAACAATTGGAAGAAATAAAGGAAGGAATGGAAGAAAACGACTACTACGATACAGAAGAAGAAGAAGAAGAGTTAGTCTCACTAGATCCAGTTGATCTAACTGGCGTTTTCACCCAGAGTACAGATGATATCATAGAAGAAAAGAAAGAGGAGAGCACCTTTTCCTCCGAAGATATGGATGGCATTAACAAACTATTATCTTTTTCCGGAACCGAACCTCAGTACACCAAAAAAGCGGAACCCCCAGAAGAATCGATTCCAAAACCCGAACCACCCAATACTCCATTTTTCTCTGATTCTTTTTCCGACTCAACTGAAACTCAAGCCCCCGTCCCTGATACACCATTCTTTCAAGACAATGAGGTCATCACCGAGGAAGAAGTTGTTGATGTAGAAAATAAATTGGGAAGTGCCGAGGAACAAAGACTTCAAAGAATGTTTCGTAAGGGCAACGTGCGGTCATATGCCGAACAAGATGAAATTCGGAAAAAATGGGAAGAATATCAGGAGTATGAAAAGGGAATCCGAGACAAATCTGGATTGAGCAAAAAGACGGACGAAGACGACCCCTCTCCGTCATTGACAGAAGGTGTAGAACTCCAATATGACCCAACAGATGTTATGAATGAAGATGGTGATTTCGATGCCGAGAAAGTTCTATCAACAATTGGACCGCGGCCTACCAAAACGAAGAAAACCCCGGAATCAGGAAGTGGCACGCCCGCGACTAAGCCGCCTGGTGTAAGCGACAATGCACAATCCGGCGTTGATTCTTCCGATGTCGCCGATGCAATTTACCGATCGGTCTCGGCTGCTGGTGGGATCGGAAGGGAGGACAAAGCTACCAGAGATAAAGATAGAGCTGAGTACGACGCTTATTTGAAAAAGGAAGAAGAACTGAAAACAGGTTTGGATGAATTAGAAAATGAACTAGACGATATCGACCCAGAAGTTTCCGAGTTTGAAGAAATGGATATCGATGATCCAGATTACGTCGAAGAGGTTTTAGATTCCCGGCCGGTTGTGAATCGGAAACGGAAGTTCGATGAGCGAGAGCTTAGTGATATGGGGGGATTCCTTGCTGGCTCGACTGATGCAGAGGACAGCGAAGATAGCGACAGCATTGATGGCACAGAGTTTGATGATATTGTACCTGATTGGTTGAAAAAGGAGAGAGAAGCATCAGGAAAAACGGAGGGAAAAAACCTATTTCGCAAGAGAGACAGAAAAACGACAGGAAGAAGCGAAGGAAAAGGTATTGGCGGCGCATTTTTAGGGAACAACGAAGTATCCGATGATGACAATTACGATACAGAAAGTCTCGAGGAATATGAAAAACGTCGTGCAGGTCAACGCACTAACATGGGTATCGATATCAGGGATGCTCTTGGGAGACGGGGACCAGACGACAACTTGGACTATAGGTCCAGTACTGAACGAAAGGAAGGTKGTTGGGGAGCGAAAGATTTCGAAACCCGGAAGGCCAAGTTATTGGATTACATACAGCTCGATCCTTCGGAATTGAATAGTCTGATTGCTCTCAAAGATTCTGCATATGCGACTGGTGCTTCCCAGTACCTCCCCAGGATCAATAAGCCTTTCAAGGAGTTTGGAGCAATATTCAGGCTTGAAGGTGTACTCGTTGATATCACAGGATTGCAGCAGAAAGCGTGGAATCGTGTTGCCGCTGAATTTGGATTGGAAGAGCCTTTTCTTGAAGACGTACGCCGCGCAGCCGTACTAAAACCTGAAGATGCAGTAAAAGAGGTTTTCTTTACTTCCATGGGTGACTTCATTTTGGTCCGAAGAATCGTGGATGCGTTTCGGCGAATTTTCAGACAAGAATTCAATGCATGGGCAACTACTGAAGGTTTCGCTTCAGAGATCGAAGGACCAAATGCCGACAGTACCTCCAGAACCAATTCTTTTGCTATTGGATTCGAAGAGAAAGTGGATGAAATAGTCGAGCAAGAAATTCAAACTAGATCACCATCGGACGAAGGAAGCAGATTAAGGTACCTGCAGGAAGCATGGGCGAAGACAGCAAATCAATTCGGCCTTGCACCCCCAACGAACGAACAAATCGCTGAGAGTTCAATAGTGACCCCAGATATTGCGGTGAGCAATATTTTTGGATGGTCTCAAGAACAGAAACAAATTAACAAGATCGTGTCCGCTTATTCTATGCTACAGGCAGGGGGAAACATTTCTTTCGACGAAGAAAAATCTATTTCTGCCTCACCAAGTGTTCCTACCAACCGACCTCTTTCCCGCGAAGAAATCACGGATGAGATGATTCTAGAACTTCAGTTCATGGCGTGGGGGGACGTTGCGGAAGAAAATTCGCTAGATGTTCCAAACCCAGAAGAGATATTGGCAGCTTCTTCAATAAATAATCCAGAAATTACCATACTCGATGGATTTGGTTGGACAAGTGACCCTACTTTGGCAGCCGAATTAGCTTCAAGTTATGTCGACTACCTCAGCGAGTATATTAACAAATATATACACAATCGTGACTACACTCCCGTACCAAGAGAAAGTAAGGTGGGAGCGACTGAACCGACTATGGGTAGGGACGATCCAGCATTTCAGATGGCAACAGAAGAAGAAAAAGCAATTTTATCGAGGCAAACTGATGCTTGGACGGAAACTGCAGCAGCATTTGATTTTGATACTCCTACAATAGAGCAGATATTGTCAGTGGCCCATATGACTCCTGAAGACGCAGTTATTAAGATACTGTTGACGAATTTCAATATTGAAGAGTGCGACGTAGAGCAAGAAGACGAATTTTATGAATTACTTCCAGATATCATCGAGACATACGAGTTCGCACTGAAGAAATCCTCGGCCGGAAGCAATGCGGTGGCAACAGGCGCAGCAATAGTTGAGGATGGTAACAATGCATCGATAATCCCAACTGAAGACGAAATTTTGGAGCAAAAATTCACTGCCTGGAAAGAGACAGCTGAAGAATATGGTTTTAACGCCCCTTCAGCGGAGCAGATTAGGTCGACAACCAACATGCCCGTTGAAGATATCGTACACAAGTTGATTCTGATGAATAACGATATTGACAACTGTGCTTCGGATCAAGTAGAAGAATTTTACGAGGTTTTACCAGATATTATCGAGGCTTATGAGTTGGCGCTTGAACAATCCGCCACAAGTTACTCTTTCAACCCCGAAGGTGCCGCTGAATCCATTACCGATTCTTCAAGAGAAGTGAGCCAGGACGAAATATACTGTGCCTCTTTCGATTCATGGACCAGCGTTGCATGGACATTAGGATTTCGTCTACCGACTCAGGAGGATGTCCAATTTGCAATGACTGTAGGCCCCAAGGAAGCTATTATGGGAGGCTTCGGCTGGACCAACAGCGACGAAGAGGCTGCAAAAATTGTCGAGCAGTACCTGATTCAGATCAAGGCGAGACGCGACGAGTGGGTCAAGAAGGGATACACAACAACCATTGAGTTCGACAACAACGACATCGAACAGGACGAACTGCTGCCCGTAGAGGCCATGCCGGATGTACTAGACTTGATCAGGTCCCTGAAAAAGGTCGAAATGGGACTGGGCGTCGTCACCAACCTGGAACGAGACCAGATGAAAATATTGCTCGACTATGCCGGGTTGTCGGATCTCTTCCCCGAAGGCAACCGGGTGTCGTATTCCAACGGGTACCTCCTCGACAGCCAGCAGCTGCTGGGAACCTCCCTGCGCATCGAGCGGCGCCCCGACCACTGCGTCGTCTTCGATTCGAGCCCGGCGGCAAGCGCGGCGGCCCACGAGCACGACATGAGAAGCGTGGCGCTGATCGGCGCCTTTCCCCGCTACGAGCTGCTCGACGCCGACACCTCGCCCCTCTCGGTCACCGAGCTGACCGCTACGAACATCCGGCGGCTCTTTGGGGAGCGCATCTACGACAAGCCCATGCTCGACACGGAGGGCGAGAACCCCCTGGAGGCCGGCAAGCAGGTGAAAATCAAGACTCAGTTCGAGGGCGACGAATAGATCGACGGCGGCAGCGATTCAACGAAACTCATCATGCACATAATATTATCGAACAGTTTTGTTACATGAATACATCTAAATATGATAGGTGTCTATAGGAGTGGGGTAGATTGTTGTAGACCTTGCTCAAGAAAACATGGTTGCCGCACATTGTTTTCTATCTATCCACGATGATCTGACAAAAGGACACGTGCACTATTTTCACAACACTGTTTTCTAGGGCTTCCCATTCCATCTATGTTCGACTCCATTGTGTTTGGATTCTATTGTATTCCATCCCGTCCCGTCCTTCCGCGCTCCGCTCTTGGACGCTCCTAGAACCATTCCAGGAGGACCGCGTCCCGTATGCCAATGTACTCGACGAGCTGGATGGGTTCCAGCCAGGCCCGGCCGATCCCCAGGTAGACCACCCGCTCCAGCCATCCGGAAAAGAGGTTCCGGACCCCGCCGTCCCCCTCGTTCGCGATGCGGACCATGGTTTGCACCAGGCCGCGATCGGGCCGGCCGGGGGCGATCGCATCGAGAGTCGCCTCGAGGCCGGCTGCGCCCCCGGTGGACTCCTCCGTTGCGCTTGCGGCCCCGGGGGCTCTTTCTCCCTGGGGGACCGGCCGCGGCTCGAGAAGGATCCGGGTCTGCGCCACGTCGAAGGGGGTCGTCAGGAGGGCCGCGAGTACCGCCGCGAGTACCGCGTAGCCGGCGTAGTCGGGAACCGAGAGGCTTCCCTGGATGAAGAGCTTGTTGAGGACGATCTTGGACAGCAGGTAGGGCAGGTCGGTGAGGATGATCACCGGGAGGCGCTCCAGGGACTCCCCGAGCCAGTCTCCGGGGGCGGCCTCGGACCGGGCCTGGAGCCGGATCGCCAGCGCGTTGGAGGGCGTCCGGAAGCACAGCGACACCACGTCCCCCACCAGGGCGCCGATGAGCGCGATCGAGGTCGCGTCGAGGGGCGTGTTTGCAAAGTAGAGCATCCGCTTCGTCACGTCCCGGGCTCCGTAGTAGATGCCCGTGGCGGGCACCGACACCAGCAGCGTGGGGGAGATCCCCGCGTAGAGATTCCCGCTTTCCGCCTTTTCCTTTACGTTGGCCGCGAGGGTCTGGACCTGTTCCCAGAAGGACTGCCCGGGCCGGAGGTCGGAAGCGGTGTCGTGCCGATCCGCCTGGAGCCTGGTCTTGATCGTCGAGAGCGGATACAGGAGGGAGGTCCGCCCCATTTCGCAGACGGATCCCGCCGCGGTCGCCGCCACCAGCAGCTCGGCATTGGAGTATTTCTTCACGACCTGCGACTTTGGTGCCAGAAAGGAAGGGAGCCAGCTCGGTACCTTGGGTTTCTCGACCTTTGTAAAGGTAAAGTTGCTCGAGTCGACCGAGAGGCACATTTTTTCGCAGTTCATCGTGACGTTGATGTTCGTCTCCGAAGCGACCTGGGTCAGATTGACCGATTCCAGTCGACCGGTGGCAACTGTAGATTGGCCCGAGGGAGATTTGACGGAAAGGGGATCGCCGGAAGGAGCCGGTGCCGAAGCGGGAGCCGCGGTTGTCGCTTTGGTGGGTTCCTGCCGTGGCTGTTTTGCTTCGGGGGCCTTGTTGTTGTTACTGCTGTTGTTATTGTTGTTGTTGCTGTTGCCGGCAATCGGCAGCACCGGTTCGGGGATCAGGGACGGCCGCTTCGGGGGCGGGGCCTCCAGTTCCGCGGTTTGCGTGTAGGCAACCCCCGTGGCCCAGGCGGCACCCGCCAGCACGGCACCGTAGCGAAAGGCGTCCCTCCGCGAGAGGGACCGGTCGGTGGTGCCCGTGTTCGTGTGTTGTTCCGCAGCGGGCGAAGCAAAAAAGGGAAGGTCCCCGCCGATCGAATCGGGCGATGGGAATCCCCCGGGGTCCCTTTCCCCGTGGTGTTGGTGCTCGGAATCCGGGGCGGGAGTGGATTCGGTGGCCGGTGGTGGTGGTTTCTCTTTCTCCCGGACGTCTTCGGCGCCGGGGCCGGCGAGGAACCGCTTTGTCCGCGGAAGGCTCCAGTGGCCGTTTGGTTCCCAACCGGAGTTTGGCGGATGGGATCGCGTTCCAAATGCCCGCGGCCGAAGGGGAGTCGGAAAGGCCGTGGTGGTGGTGGTGCTCCGAATCACCAGGACGACAACGGCGAGAAGTGTCGCCAGCAAGGGTGTCCGGGCTGTTGGTCTGGCCGATGGTGTTGGTGGAGGCGATTGGTGGAGTCGTGTTCGTGTTGGCGTTCGCATTCGTGTTCGCCTTCGCCGCCCCCGGCCAAGCGAGGAACCGGAACGGGGATTCCTCGGCGTTTCCGTTGTTTCCGTCGGGCCCATGGATTCGGTGATGCGGATGAGTTCGCTGCACGCCGCGAAGGTAAGATCGGCGGTGTGGTTCCCTTCCAGGAGGAACTTTCGTAAGGATCTGTACGAGTCGGTGCCCGGTGAATCGGATCGGATTGCGGCACCCAGAGGGCAGGGAGGAGGCACCGTACAGTGGCTCGGAAAATGACGAAACAAGGAGGTACGAATGGTGACGAAAGTGTTTCCAACAACAAGTGACAACCCTCATGTTTTTTTCGAAAAATGTTTTGAATCGGCTTGTTTCACTCGTGCCTCGTGTCACTTTGCTCTCCGTCACTGGTCAGAGGTACGTATCTCATAGATCCATAAAGGTATGTATCCACAGTACGATGCATAACTACTGACGAGCGAGTTTTTTCTTTTTTGCCATCGGTTTATGACCGTTAAGAAGGAGTCGGTCCATCAACCAAACTGTTCTATTCCATCTTGTCGCTGACACCTGGTTTTCTACCCGTTGTTCTTTGAGCGTTCTTTGGTTCTTCTTCGCTGGGGATCTGACATCTTCCTCCCACGTCTGGTGCAATCAAAACGCGAACGGAGGTACAGTATCTACAGTATCCAAACCGTTAGGTACCTGGTACATACGGCATGAGAACTCCAAACCGCGAACATCAGAACATACCCAGGAGTAGATCGACGAGATTCTTCCTCTCTTTTTTTCTGTAGGAATGGTATTGCACTTTACGGCACTGACAGCTCCGTTCTACGGAAGAAGAAAGAAAGCCGAACGATCGGCAATCGAGCGCACAATTCCAAGTGGTTATAAATCTCTGGTTCCCTCCGGTTTCCAACCAAACCAAACCAAACCAAACCACACCAAGCAAAGCAAAGCAAAGCAAACCAAACGCCAAACCAAACCAATCCGATCGCACCGCCACTACAGCAGCAATGATGCTCCTACAACGCGCAATCCTCGGTGCCTCCCTCCTCCTCGCTCCCGCACTGGCCTTTTCCGCCCGAAAGGGATCCGAGCTGGTCCGGTCCGCGGCCTCGTCGCCAACGTCGTCGTCGTCGTCGCCTTTGTCCCGGTCGGCCCTGTCCGTCGGGGCCGTCTGGACGGAGGACGAGGACTACTACGGGGACGACTCCTTTCTACTGGGCCGCGCCGGCGCCTGCGCCGATTCCGAGTCCTGCTCCCTCGAGGAGGCCCGGGCCTGCCTCGACGGCGTCCTCCGGTCCCAGGCGGACTGCGTCGGGGACGCCCTGGGCAGCAGCCCGCTGTGCGGGAACGCCGACAAGGTCGCGGAGGTCGTCGCGGGCCTCCGCCAGAAGATCGCCAGGGAAGAAAGGCGCCTCGCCCCCCTCAGGGCGGCTTTCCACCTGGCCAACCTCTCGGTCGGGGCCTGGGTAATGTGGACCGTCCTGCACGGGGTGGCGGCGGTTCCCAACGTTCCGGTCGACGGCCTCTCGATGGTGGGAACGCTTCCGGAAGGCCAGGCCCCCGAGACCTGGGGCGTCGCCACGATCCTCCCGCAGGAGTGGTACTGGTCGGTCCGGGACGGGTACTTTCCCTCGCTGCTTGCCGAGTGGGCGAAGCACGGCGGCCTCTCCGTCGATCTTTCGGCCTTTGACGAAAAGGTCGTTCCCTTTTCCCCGCAGGAGTGGGTCTGGGCGGCACAGAACGGGTCCCTCGGAACGATGCTCGGGGAGCACCTCCGGTACGGGGGCTACCTCGTCGACTCGGGCTACGACACGGAGGGCCTCTCGCCGCTGACGCCGCAGGAGTGGGCCTGGTCCGTCCGGGGGGGCTACTTTGGGGACGCCCTGCGGCACTTTTACCGGAACGGCGGGATCTGAGCCGTTCGAGCCAACCCCGTTCACCCACCCACCCACCGCCCGCACGGTTTCGATTGTACTGTACTCCACTTGCACACTAGTAAGTAGCCAAAGCACACCCTCCGCTCGTTCGAGCCCACGATCCTTCCACCGGACCGGTCTGCACATACTCCCACACCCCACGCCACGCCACGCCACGCACCTTAGAAACGATGAAACAATAATAAAAAAATTACTGTACCCACTGCATGCAAACATTCTATTCTATTCTATTCTATTCTATTCAAAAGCAAAGCAAATCCGTTTCAATGCAATAGTCGTGTTCTTTTGCTAACTTTCGTCAGTGCATTAGTGTAATAGGCTAGTTTTTAGAATCGCATGATCAATTAGTTGGTGACGATTCTTCGCTTTCTACAATGTTGTCTTTCAAGGCGAATCGATAGGGTTCCACCGAGGTTTTTCATCTCGGCGTCCCTTGCTCGTGAATCAGGCCTCGGCAGTTGCCTTGCGGTACTTTTCTAGGATGAAGGCCTCGATTTCGTCGAGGGATACGCCATCCCGCACCGAGGCAAAGACAGTCGGTCCGGAGGCCGGATCGCTGTGGTTGTAGTCGTGGTCGTGGCCGTGATCGTGTGCGTGCCCCCCCGTGCTCCGCATGCGGTCGGCGTCCCGGCGCATGACGCCCAGGTCGGCGCCGACCGCCGGGGCCAGGTCGATCTTGTTGATGACCAGCAGGTCGGACTGGGTGATCCCCGGCCCGCCCTTCCGGGGAACCTTGTCGCCCCCGGCCACGTCGATCACGTAGAGGGTCAGGTCGGCGAGCTCGCCCGAAAAGTTCGCCGCCAGGTTGTCCCCCCCCGACTCGCACAAGATCAGGGGGGGAGGGGTGGCGCAAGCACCGCCCGCGTCGCTCCCGAGGAGCGACTCGGTCAGGTCCTCGCAGGCCGTCAGGTTCGCCGAGACGTCCTCCCGGATGGCGGCGTGGGGGCAGCCCCCGGTCTCGACGGCCTTGATGTAGTCGGCGGGCAGGACGTCCTGGTTCCTCCACAAAAACTGGGCGTCCTCCTGCGTGAAAATGTCGTTGGTCACCACCGCCAGCGGGGGATGCCCGGCCCCGGGAGCCGCCAGCCGCTTTATGAGTGCCAGGACCAGCGCGGTCTTCCCGGACCCGACGGGCCCCCCGATGCCCACGGTGAACCCGCGCTCGCGCCACCCCTGGAGCCGCCTGGCGTGGCGCTCGGCACTGGCCTCGTCCGAGAAGGCAAAGCGGCCGGGTCCCTCCGCGTACGAATAGTGGGACCGCCTGGCCGATCCGGCGGGGGGGCCCCTCCCGGAGTGGAGCGGGGAGACAAGGGCGGTGGCCCTTGCGTTTCTCGCGGTGGTGGGTGGGCGGAACCTCCGCAGGAACATCATTCTGCCCGTATTCATCGAAGACTACCGGGAGCCAATTGCAAGAAGAAGGTCGACGGGGCAAGCACTGCGATTGAACAAATCGGTTGCTGGTGGTTTGTTTGGATGCTGGCGTGTTGGGGGTTCCCTTGGGCTGGATCTCGATCGAGACGAGAAAGACGAAACGAGATGCCGCTGTCCTTCGAGAAGAAGAAAGATCTTCCCGTATCCAAGAGAGAAAATAATCTTCCCGTACGGTACATATCGTACCGTACGCACGGAACGAGGGGGTTCGTACGGTACATTACCTCGTAGGGTACGTACGAGTAGGGTACGTACCGTTCTAGGAGTACGAGTGTTCTACTACAGACCAAATTCTTCGATTACAGTACATCACTTAGGTTAAACAGTACAGCTCATACCGGCAACATACCAGTAGACAGACCAGTCGACCAAGAGTCTCGATCACTAAACCCTAATCAGTATTTTTAGTTTCACATAATTTGTGGTTTTTAAAATGCAAGGCCGTCTAGTCTTGCATTCTGTCTATTCGTTGTAAGGTACCGTACGACTCCGCGCGGTCCACCTGCCTGCGTTTCTCGTAACCGATTCGCGTAAGACCATCACCGTTGTGCGCTTTGAACTTAAGACATGGGACTCCCGGAAGTTAAATAGCGTTAAATAATTCGGTATTTGCCTGTTGAAACGGTTAGAAATAATATTAATTTTATTCATTGACTAAGACTGATGAAAACAATTTAAATTTCTGATACTGGGATTTCTTTCGGATGATGGTAAGAGAAATCAATTCACCGAACAATCCACCCAGCAGCAAATCTTCGTTCGGATCAAAGTGAACACAATCGAACACATGCGGTCCTCACTTTATCACTCCAATCAAGCCATATTCTTCTAACCACCATTCTATCATTGAAATATCTGGCACCGATTGCCCAAAACAACGAATCCAAAACCAGAAACACACGAGCGAACGAGCAAGATGTCCCCCCGTTCCACCCTGAAACTCGCGAGCATCCTGCTCCTGGCCCTGTCGTCCTCGTGCGCCGGGGTCCGGTCCGGCGCCCCGTACCGGGCCGAGAGGTCCCAGCGCCGGGGGCTGAACAAGCGGACCCGGGGCATCGGCGGTGTCTCGGGCCGGGCGGAGTACGGCTCCAAGTCCAAGTCGGGGGGCAAGTCCGGCAGCAAGTCCGGCAGCAAGGCCGGAAAGGCGGGCGCGAGCGCCAGCGCTAGCACCGGAAGCAGCAGCAGCAGCCCCAATACGGGCGGTGATGCCGTGCCCGCGTCGATATCCCCACCCACGGCGGCCCCCGGTGCCTCCGAACCCGAGGCCAGGGCCCCCACGCCCGTCTACCGCCCGGTGCCGGCGCCGACCGAGAGGCGGCCCTCCTTCTGGTACCCCGGCTCCGATCGCGAGCCCACCGAGGGACGGATCGACCCGTCGGGGGGCAAACTCCCCAACCAGAACGAGGTCGTCGCCGTCGTCGACGAGGAAGACGGAGGTTCCCCTTTCGGACCCGGGAGTGGCGAAGGGAAACAGGACGGCAGCCCGTCGGATGCCTTTCAGGACCTCTTCGACCTGGTGACCGGGGACGGCGGCGGAAGCGGCACGTCCATCGGTACCGAGACCGGGGACGACCAGGCGCAGGGAGGCGGTCCTTCCGGCGGATCCGGAAACGACACGGATGGCTCGCCCGGCGACAATAGCGATGGCCGAGACCCTTCCACCGGAGGCAACGACAGCCGGGGAAGCGGGCTCGACGGAGACCAGGCAGGGGACTCCTCCCAGGGAACGCAAACCGGAATTTCGACAGGAGTCTCGACAGGAGGTTCCAAAGAAGACTCCAAAGAAAGTTCGACGGGAAGTTCGACTGGAGACTCTACAGGAAGCTCTACGGGAGGTTCCACTGAAGTCTCCACAGGAAGTTCCACCGGAGGTGCTACAGGAGGTTCCACTGAAGGCTCCACTGAAGGCTCCAATGAAGGCCCTACAGGAGGTTCCACGGGTGGTTCCACTGAAGGCTCCAATGAAGGTCCTACGGGAGGTTCCACGGGTGGTTCCACGGGTGGTTCCACGGGTGATTCCACGGGTGGTTCCACTGAAGGCTCCAATGAAGGCTCCAATGAAGGTCCTACGGGAGGCTCCACTGAAGGCTCCACTGAAGGCTCCACTGGAGGTTCCACAGGACGACCACAAGGCGAAAATTCGACCGAAGGATCATCAAATTCCAGTTCTTCTGATGGAAGCAATCAGCACGGAGATGAAGGAAAGAGAAAGCCTAGTGAACAAGACGGAAACGACGTGGTTCAGGACAATCAAAGCGATTCATCCCAACAAACAGGAAGCAACAAGAGCAATGATGAAAATGAAGCAAACAATGATAGTCAGACTACGGGATCCAGCAGTATTGAAAACAACGGAAGCACGGAAAATCAAACTGGCGGAGAACAAGTCATTTTTAACTCGGACAACATTTTCGATAAAGAAGTCTTGGAAAAAACTGATTCTGCAACGGCTGGTACGTTTATGCAATCACCAGAGTGCTACACATGTTCGTCTGCACAACTATTTGATTTTGCACTACGATCGACGTCATTATTGATCACTGACAATTGCCTTTTGGAATCATTTTTATCTTCACAGCATTTTGTCCTGATGTTTCGCCGGATAGAGAAGTCCTTGTAAATTGGCTCTACGCTGTAGAATTCATTCCTAACCTGACGGAAGAACAAAAGGAACAAGCTGTCACCATCATGGAGTTAAAGCTTGTTTCCGAAGTGCTAAAATGTAATACGGCTGTGTCCGTCCTCCCTGGGAAGCGAGCGGTTCGCCAGAGAAATCTCGTCGAAGAGAGGGTCGAAAACAACGGAATTGCTGGTCTCAATTACATGCCATTGGATGCAAAAAACGAAGACATCGTCTGCTTTTCAAACTCCACAGCCGCTGGAGTTTGTGAAACCTATTTTGGTAGAATGGAAATGTATTTGGAAGAAGATGCAGTTGTACAAGTTGCTATCAACGAAATCTTGCATTCCATCCGTGATACCATGGAGAGAAAAAATGAATTCCCCGCGGTAGAGGGAATTGTTCAAGTTTGGTACTTGGAACCAGACCTAAGTGGCGTTTCCAAGATATCTGGCGCTGATGATACAATTGGCGACCAGAAGCCTCCAATTGATGGATCGTTTTCGACGGGAACTTTGATCGCTTTTGCCGCACTAGGTGTCTTTGTTTTTGCCGCGCTGATCATGGGAGCATTCAGAATGCGCAGAAATAATCACGACGGTATTTCTACGCTTGAACCTGGTTCATCTTTGGGCTGTTCCGCCTTCACCACCGGAAACGACTCGTATGTAAAACAAAGCAACAATTTTACTACTATGCTACCAAACTCGTACAACTTGGACGATGGAGATAATATGAGCGCCATTCCGGAAGGAGATAGTAGCGATGCCGATAGCAGATACGAGTGCTCTGTGATTGTATCCGATGGTGGCTATACTTCCGACGGAGACTCACGTGCAGGTGATGCTTTGCATCCTTCACACTTTGACACGGTCCTTGGAGCTCCCCATGGCGACGAGGACAACCTCGATACGGACAGAGATCTGCTCTTTGAAAATGATGAGAACTATGAAGACATTTCTTCCATGGGAAATCGCGACTTCTCGAATCATCGAAAACATAACCTCGTGTCTGCGGATGATGTAGGACTGGGGATGAGACATTCAACTGTCGATGTTCACCAATGCACCAGCGCCAATTGCAAGATCTGCAACTACAAACCAAGAGACGTGGACTTCATTCACAACTCACCTCATACGCCGGATGTTTCACTTGGAAACTTTTTCAACGAGCAACCACCAAGCCCTCCCGAAACTCCTGATGAGGTAGAACTATAGCTTTCTTCGGTACAAAACGAATTTTTGTAGCGCATCGTCAACAGCGCTTCTCTAGTGACCAGCATTATGAACATTGAGGATAGCAGCAAAGCAATCACTGTATGTTGGAAAATCTTACGATTAATATTATTGTCTACTACTAATATACTACTTCACAATTTGAAATCAGAAATTCTTATGATGATCCCAGGGGCACTGGTGATACTACTGGTGATACTACCGGTTCTACAAGTAGTTTCCCTTGGAAATGAATACCGAGCCCAGACGATGCCCATCGGCAAGAATATTTCGCACGGACTCGTGATCTTTGAACGCAACCAGCTGGCTCATGTCCTGGCTCTCTTGGCAGAAGGAGGAATAATCGGTTCCTCTGTTTCGCTGTCGCTTTCGTCCCGCGTCCCGACCCTCCCGGAACCCGCCCAGACGCCGTCGTCGTCGCCGCCGGAATCGGTGTCCGAATCGTCGTCGGTCTCATCGTTGCCTGTCCGTTCCTGTTCCTCTTCCTCCTTTCTTCGCTGCTCCTTTGCCCCTTCAATCCGAGCCTCTCTGGCGACCTGGACCGCCGCCAGGTACTGGCCGTACTTGTTGCCAAAAATGTTCTTCGGGCCCGCGCCCGGGCCCGAGGCGCACCCGAGGCACCCCGTGGTGGGATCAACGGCGGTCTTCTGCTCGGGACCGCGGTCCTTCATAGGGACGCGGCAGATGCTGGTGGTCCCAAACTTGTAGTTGGTCGGGTTGATCACGTAGGTGCTGCAGAGGCGCTCGTAGCCCGGCTTTTTCCACTTGGCTATGAGTGCCGCGTCGACGAGCTTCTGACGGAGGCAGTATTCGTAGACGGGACGGGAGATGCGCTTGTAGGTGTAGAACATGTCGTAGACGTAGCGGGATTTCTGCCATCCGATCTGGTGCACCGGCCACATCGACTCCGTCTTGCGCTTGCGCTCGTTCGTCTCCTTGATCCTGTCACGGAGCTCGTGCTCGAGCGCCTCGAGGGTGGCTTCGATCGCCTCGAAGCCAGCCGGGGGGGGCTTCGATTTGTTCCATCGTTTCGGCAGCGGCATGGTTGTTGAGATGGTGATTGTTTCTCGCCTCCGGAAGACTTTCTATCCGTGAACTCGCCTTAGAACCGGAGTCTCGTCTGTGGTCTGGGAACGGTTGGTATCGTACCGTACGTACGAGTACTCGTACCAGCCGTACGGTACGACAGGCCATTTCGCAAGGGCTCTACTGCTATACTCGCCAGTCATAATAGCCCTCGGTAGCACAGTACGTAAGGTACGTAGGAGTACTATCGTGCAACGGAGGAACAAACCGTGCGAGCAATCGGTTCAGCACACTCCCCCCGCTCCGGTAGTACAGTATCCCTGCGTACAATTTCCGTATGGTACGCAGCGCATGCAACATCGTCCCGGGGTTTGTTCCTCCCCCCGACGCCGGCAACGACCTCTGCAATTGTTTCGAGTTGGTTGCCCTTCTTTCGACAGAGGCAGCCCCGACGGCATCCCGCTCGGTTCCATCTTCCACTCATCTGGCCCGTGCGGACGACCGATTCGCCAGCAAGAAAGAAAACGAAACGAAACGAAACGAAACGAAACGAAACGAAACGACACCGGGACGACCCACCCACAACAAGAGCCACGCAAACTCACATTCCGTCTTTTTCCAGGATGGGATCTTCCCAGTCGGCCGATCCGGAGGAAGAGGAAACGGCGCGGGTGAGATCATTCCGTGGGGCCGGTGGCGAGACGGACGACGGCAACATCAACGGCAATGATGACGATGGCTATGACTACAGCGACTACGACTACGATTGCGATGACGATGACGATGACGACTACGACTGCGACGACGAGAACGACCGAGAGTGGCCCGTGGCGACGGGAGATTCCCACCGTTCCTTCGGACCAGCGCCAGAATCCGAAACGGCCCTCGCCTCCGTCATTGCGAACACGGCACGGACCTATTACGGTTCCGATCCGGCGGAAACGAACGGGGGCCATACAACCACGGACGACGACGACGAGAATGCTGCCGATTCGGCTGCTGGGACTCTCGACAGATCCAATGCCGCTATCAACGAAAATTCGATCAGCGAAACCAACGACGACAGCGACACGGAGCTCGAGCGGTTCTTCCGCGAGCTGGGTCTTTTCGGAGGGGGCGCTCTGGCCTCGGACCAGTCCTCGCTGAACACGAACGCCGCCACCGCAACGGCGGCGGCAGCGACGGCAGGCACGGGCGAAGACGCCGGCGGGGACGACTGGTCCGTCCCCGACCACCGCCGGGGCTTGGAATGGACGCGGAGGAGCCTCGAGACCCTGGTCTCGGGGTCCGCCTCCGCGGCGCCGGTCCTCGGCCTCCCAGGGTCCCCCCCTTCCGCTCAAGGCGGGCCCCTCCGCGGCCCCAGCGTTTCCCTCGCCCTGCTGGCCCGGGAGACCCACGGGAGGCGGCCGGCCCCCCACGCCCCGGCCTCGGACCGGCTGCGGTCGCTGGGGGGTTCGGCGCTCTACGGGAGGCTCGACGGGCCCTCGGCGGGCATGTGCTCGGAGGTCGCCGTCCTGGAGGAGGCGATCGACGAAAGGGACTGGGCCGCGACGCAGGCGGTCGTCTCGCGGATCTCCCCCCGGCTCATCGGGGACCCCTCGTCGGCCCATCCGGGCGCCGGCGTAAGCGGCCCCGAGGCGGACCCGAGCCTCCCCCCCACGGCCCCGCGGTTCTACGCGGGGGGCGGCAGGATCGGGTTGGAGAGGGACGCCTTTGTCCTCTCGGGGGGCATCGGCGTCCTGGTGCGGGTCTTTCGCGAGCCGGCCTTTGTCGGGGAACCCATGGCCCGGTCCTTCGACGCCCGGGACCTGATCGGGGGGAGGACCTCCCGCGGCCGGGGAAAGGCCGCAAGGGGTCCTCCCTCCGCGATGGATGCCGCCGCAACCAACACCTACCACCGGCTGGGGAACTGCTGGAACGAGGCCCTGGCCTGCCTCCGGGAGCTCGTCTACTCGGTCCCGTCCCTCCTGGAGACGGAGCGGGTCTTTTGCGACGAGGGCGAGGGCTTTCTGCCCTTTTTGTTCAGCCTGCTCTCCCACGATCCCTTCTTTGACGGGGCCGCGACGCTCATCGAGGAGGTCCTGTGCCTGCAGTCGTCCCCGCAGCCGGCCCCTCAGCAACACCAGCAGGAACAGCAACAACAGCAGCAGGAACAAACAACACCACAGCCGTCTTCCGCTTCCTCACCTCTCCACGGCGACCGAGAGGGATCCCCCGATCGGGACCGCGGAGGAGACGGGGATGCCTGGGACCCACCCCCCACCCCAGCCGCCCACGACGACACGGACGACCACCACGGCGGCGGCGACGCCGACGACGACGACACCGGCCTTCCGAGGCCCCGCGTGCCTCCCCCCACCACCTTTTTCCTGGGGAACGTCCCGGACCTCTACGCACTGTGGGGCGGCTTCAACTGCCGGCAGCTCGCCCAGTTCTGCCGCATACTGGCCCTCCTCATCTTCGAGCCGGAGGACCGCCAGCTCCTGGAGAGCCCCGTCGTCCTCAAGTCCCTCGAGCTCCTCGCCCTCCGCAAGGCCCGGGCGGCCCGCTCCGGGAGGGATTCGACGGTCGACCTCAACCAGTCGATCCTCCTGGGCGACGAGCGGCTCCTGGGACGCCTCCTGGGAGTGCTCAGAGTGCTCAACTACGGGCCGGCCCTGCGCTGCTACTCGCCCTTTCACGTCATGGCGCGGTTCCCCTACGTTGCCGACACGCTCACGATGCTCGGCCTCCACGAGCTCGAGCGCTGGACCGACGTCTTTCGGTACGACCGCCTCGCCCGCACGCTGCCGAGCTACGCGGGAAACCAAGCCCGCGGAGGCGGTGGCAACGAACACGACCCACCGCCGGGCCGGCAGCTCCACGAGCTCGGGTCCGTGGCGGGGATGCTGGGGACCCTCTCCGAGTCCTTCCGGAACACCGAGGGCGAGTCCATCAACCAGCTCGGCCACATCATCTCCGTCATTTCCGCCGCGCAGGAGGCGGGGATCGTCGTCGGCCGGTCGCGGCAGGCCGCTCCCGGCCCCCGCGGGAGCGGCCTGGCATCGGCCGCGGGGATCCTCATCGACGCCCCCTTTTCCCGGCAGGGACAAAGCCACGGCCACTACGAAGCCCCGGAAAGCGGCGCCGGCAGCGGGGACCCCATGCCCTACGCGGCGGGCCGCTCGAGGCTCGTGACGCCCAAGGACGCCGCAAACATTCTGCAGTTCAACGCCCTCCTCCTGGGTCCCTTCCAGGTGGAGATTTTGTTTGTCCTCTGCACCCTCCTGGGCGGCCGCCGCAAGGTCGACGCCCAGGAACTCCTGAAGGGCAGCGGGATCACCTCCATCCTCGACGACATGTTCCAGCGAATGCCCTGGGACTCGCTGTCCCCCACCCGGGAACCCGTCGCGCACCGGGGCCCGGAGGGAAGCGGGGATTCTCCCCCGGAGGCAGCGACCGGCAGCGACAACGACGACGACCATGTCTACGGGATCCACGGGCCGGGATGCGAGTGCACCCCCGAGAGCGCCCTCTGCGTCCAGTACCTCCGCCTCCTCCACAACTTTTGCGACCGGGACTGCGACAACTACCGAGGCCGCCGGCTGCTGCTGAGCCCCTGCGAGCGGGGGTTCGTCTTTGGGGGCGTCGGCGTCGGCGACGACCTCTCCGGCCTCGCCCCGGGCCTCCTGTCCAAGATCGTGGCCGCCTTTGTCGGCGAGTCGGAAGAATCGCCCTACCGGTTCTGGCTCGCGAGCTGCGTCGAGTCCTATCTGCGCGGGTCCTCCTCCGTCGAGCAGGTCTTTGTGGCCAGGACCGGCCTGATGAAGCACCTGATCGAGGACGTGAGCAGCCAGCGGCTGCACTGCGCCGGAAGCCTGCAGACCTCCTTCGACCTCCTGGGGGAGCTCTGCAAGGGAAACCTCGAGGTCCTGGGCCTGCTGGGAACCCACGTCGACACGGAGGAAAAGTTCCGACGCCTCATGAGCGTCGCGGCCTCGAACCTCGTCGACAGCAACGTCTTCATCCGCTCCCTGATTCTGAGCCTCGAGCGGCTGTCCTCCGGGAGCCGGTTCCACGACCTCCGGGCGTCCGGCGGCGTGCCGGACGCTGTCGAGGCGTGGGAGCGGTGCAACGGCGGCTCCTCGTGGGGCTTTCTGACCCACTCGTGGCTCGACGCCGACGCGGTCTCCGCCGGCCGCGGCCCTTGCCTCGATCGCGACGGCGACGGGGCCACGGAGGGCGAGCGCAAGAGCGATCGGACCCGGCCCCTGGACTGGTTCCCGGAGTCTCCATGGATTGCGGAGCCCCCCGCGGGGGCTCCGAGTGCCGCCGCCGGAGACCGCAGCGGCCGCTTCGGGTGGGCCTTTGCGCCCGGGGAGGACGCCGGCAGCGACCCGTCCATCTCCCGGACGCGGCCCGGGTCGATCGACCGGCTGTCGTGGTTCCTGTCCACCAACCGGACGCGGCTTCTCCGGGACCTGCTGGAGGTGGTCAGCCTCAAGAACATCAACCACGAGAACATTTGCTGCCTCAACACGGCGGTCGTCATCACGATGTTTGCCCACCGGAGGGGGGAGCTCGAGAAGCTGCTCTCGGACCTCAAGGACCTCAACGACGACGACAAGGAGTTCGACGACCGCTCGGCCCTCCTCCGCCGCGGGCCCGGGGAGGCCAGGGACATTCGGAAGAACTTCCGGGAGGTCCTCTGGTTCTGGATGGAATACTACACCCACCGCGGGCGGGACCGGCTCTCCCTCGAGTTTTCCTCCCGGATGCGGTTCCACCAGTGGATGGAGGTGGTCGCTCTTCTGGCCGCCGACGACGGCTCCCCCACCTCGCTGGTTCGCCGGCCCCTCCGCCTGCCGGAGAGCCCGTACGGGCGCCTCGCATCGTGACGCAAAGAAATCCACGAGCACTAGCTAACAAAGAAAGTAACGACCGCCGGGCCAACCGCTACTAGAACAACGCCAAACAAAGCACACAAAGTACCAATCAATGATTTCATTTTCTAGCGTCTAGAATTGTAGTTTCCATTATTTGGTGTTCAAACTGCCATGTCTAGATTGTGTTTACAAGAACCCGTAGAGACCTAGGATCAGCGTTTCGTACGCGAGCATCATCAGGTGCCACCGGAAATCGAGGGAGGCCGTGCTCGCGGCCGGGCTGAACAGCCGGAACAGGTAGAGCACCAGGGCACTCCCCACGGCCTGGGCCTTCCAGATCATCCTTGCCTGGATGCAACCACCACCGTCGTTGCGATACCGGACGACAAAGGCCGCCACGAACTTGTAGAGGCACAGGATCAGCATGTTGAGCGCGAGGAACTGCGAGAGGTATTTCTCGCCGACGAAAAAGTCGCGTTCCGTCCCCTGTGTCTCGGCCTCCGGGGATCCCTCTGGGGGGGAGTGCAAAAAGGCGCCCGTCCATTCCAGGTAGATGTCGTCGCGAGGAATGAACCCCAGGATGGTTCCCGGGGAAAACAAGTCCCGGCCGGCAATGACGCAGATCATTCCCGACACCAGAAAATTGGTTCTGGCGACGATTCTCGAGACGACCGAGGTCGGCGTCTTGCCTTGCTGGAGGGCCACCGCGGGACCCTTCGTGTACCTAGAGGTTGCAAGGTATCCGAGCATGACAATGGTTTCGAACAACAGGACTCCCACAAACATGGTAGGCAGCCCGTCGGCACCCACCGCTGCCAATTCCTCCCGAATGGCAATTCCGTAGAAGGCCACCAGCACCAGGTTTGCCACGATGGAGGTCGCAAAGAGCGGCCGGAAGTGCCCGCGCTTCCACTGCGCGTTCGCAGGATGGAACAGCAGGGGCATCAGCTTCTGCAGTTGCACGGCCAGGCAGGCGGCTCCTCCGACCTTTCGGACGAAAAGCCCGCCCATGTTGTTCGCGTCCGTGGTGACCTGCGAAATGGAGCTGAGGCCTCCCTGCTGCGACTTCCATCCTTTCTCGTTGTTGAAAAAGGCGATCGAGTTCGTGAAGGTCTGTTTTGTTTTGTTTCGTTTCGGAGCAGGACGTCAAAAAGTTGCACGAGCATGGTGCAAATGGGGGAACACGTGACAGCAGAAACATTGTCAGCGCGAGTCGTCAATGGATCCACGTCCGTTATATCTCACATAAGCATAGTTGCAACGCGTTCGCCAATCAACCAAATCCGACCGTGACCGACTCACCAGATATGCTTCGTCGTGGACCCCGCCGATGTTTCTCCCCGTGGCGAAGACGTCTCGGAACGCATAGACAAACAGAAATCCAGAGCACGCCATGGTTGTGAACACGAGGAATATAGGTGGGAGGTGTTCGGTAGCTACGTCCACCACCTTCCTGCTCGCCGGGGGACTATCCTCCGCTTTCCTCTCCACCGGAGTGCTGGCCTCGTCTTTGGTCGTTTTGCTTCGGGAAGCCGCCTTTGAAGATTTCCCCATTGTGTTTGTCTTCTTAGTGTATATCAACTGCTATTAAAAAAATGCTGGAAGATGTATGAGTTGTCTCTTGTAATTGGCTTCCGTTAAAGCACGACAGTGAAACACAAGAACTCGTCGCAAGGTATGTAACCTGCCCGATTGCTGTATTTCGAAATTTTTCTCGCCTTCATGATCGAAATTTTGAATTGGTTTTTGTACTTGGTACTCGTATTCGTACGTACGGATACCCCTTACTTATGACCGTTGCTTTTAAAAATGCAGTCAGTGAGTGTGCTCATTGCTTTGGATATTGATTTGGATATTCGGGGGAGATTTTGAGGGAAAAGTTTCAAGAAAAGTGCCTTGTAAAAAGATACAAAGTGGACAGTGGCACCCGGCACTCGAATACGAGTAAGTAGTACGAACCGTAGTAATCTACTGGGTGTATCGTACGAAGTGAAGTGAGAAATCCTTGAAAACTACAGTGCGCGCTTCGTTGTCAGCTCATCTGTAGGATTTCTTTCGTTCCCCCCCACTCCTTCCCACAAGTATATCAAGATAGGAATACCAGCGCAATCCTTTTCTTGGCTCCGAGAGAGGATCGCTTGTCCCGTCAAAAGCGAAAAGGAAAACGGAGCGGGGCACCATGGCGAACTACGGCCCGAACGACGGCCCGCTGGGGACGGCCCCCGACATCTCGATCGGCGCCTCGGACGCCCTCCTCCTGGGGGTTTCCTTTGCCGGGTTTTTGGCCCTGGCGTGGAGCGTCTACTCGATCGTCCTGACCAAGCTCAAGACGGCCCGGGAGCTCTTGGAGGAGGAGGAGGAACGGGAGATATCCTACGACGAGAGGCTGGCCAAGGCGGACGTCTCGACCCTGAACCGGGCGCAGCGGCGGGCCCGGGCCAGGCACATTATGAAGCAGCAGCGGAGGGTGGCGCCCCACCACCCCCACCACGGCCCCCCCGCGGAGGAGGACGAGGGGCACGGCGGAAGGGAGCTCCTCCTCGAGCAGGAGGGGGAGGCTCCTTTCGCCGAGCCCGTCCCGGCCTTTCGCGACGAGACGCACCACTCCACGGCGCAGAACCTCCTCTCCCGGAAGGAACGCCAGAAAGCCGCCAAGCAGGTCGAGCTCCAGGAGCGGCGGCTGCTGGAGGAGGACCGGCGCCGGGAGCAGAAACTGGCCCAGGAGGCGGCGATGCAGAGGAAGAAGGAACGGGAGCGCAAGAGGGTCCTCGAGGCCGAGCAGGGCCGGAAAGAGCGCGAGGAACAGCGCAGGGCGGACGAGCTCGAGGGGTACCGGGCCTGGAAGGTCTTTCTGGAGGACGGCGAGACGATTCTGACGGTGGGGGAGTGGATAAGGGAGCTGAGAGAACACCGCGTGGTGGGCCTCAAGGACCTGGCGGAGCGGTTCCGGATCGGCGAAGCTGCGGTCCGCAACCGGATCCGGGAACTCCTCGAAGAATCGCGGGTGTCGGGGGTCCTGGAGGAGTCGCCGGCACAAGACGGCGGAGGGAGCGACTCCGTCTTTGTCTATCTGTCGCCCCAAGAAATGGCGACGCTGGCATCCTACGTGAAGGGGCGAGACAAAACCACGGCCAAGGAACTGGCGGCCAGGATAGAAGAGCTCGTTGCGCCAACGCAGTGACCGACCAACGGACATTCCGAAACGACGCGATGGAAAGGCCAAACCAGTGTCGATGTGTCCCATTGGCACCGCATTGCCTTAGCAGAATCAAAACATAGTGTTTTTAATTGTGTAGACAGTTTATAGACAGAGCAGATTATCTAGACAGTATTACATTTTACACGAAACAGTGCTACATCAATTTCTATATCGTCGAGGTAACACCCAGCCGCAGCAGCAGGGGTTCCTCTAGGTCCCCGTCGTCCCGGGGCGAGGGCTCCGTCCCTCCGCTGGCATCGGTAGTAGTTGCAGCAGCACCAGAAGCGCCCGGGCCCTCTTCGCCGCTTGTGTCCCTCCTTTCGACCCTTCGGGCGGCGGAGGGAATCGCAGCCACCACAACCGCCCCCAGCAAATACAGGACCGACGCAAAGAGAAACATCGCCCCGGGCCCGAGGCCGCTCCCGGCCTCCTTGGTCCGCTCGTAGATCCAGTTCATCGAGACGGGGCCGACGGCCCCCCCCAGGGCGTTCAGGGCCAGGAGGGCCCCCTGGACCTGCCCCTGCTCGTTGGCACCCACCCGCCGCGAGGCCAGCGAGCTGAGGACCGGGTAACCCAGCTTGGTCAGCTGGGAGAGGGAGAGGGCCACCATGAGGGTCGTCTTGCTCTTGGCCGCCCCGTACAAAAAGTTGTGGAGGGTCCCCGAGAGGAAGCACAGGACCAGCAGGCCGTGCTCGCCCAGGGCGTAGACGAGGGGCTGCAGGCCGATGCCCTGCAGTACGACCCCCATCGTCCCGTGGACGACGAACATAAAGGCAATGTCGTTCTCCCTGACGTCAAAGTACTCCTCGATGTAGAAGAGGATCAGGGAGGCGTCCGTGCTGTACACCGCCGCGGCGAGGAAGGACCCGAGCGCCAGGAGCTTCATGACGGCGTCGCGGCCCAGAATGGTCATGTCCCTGAGCGGCTTGGCCGCAACGGTTCCCGTGGCCTCGAGGCAGGACGCCGCGCGGGCCCGTGGGGTGCTTCCGGACGAAGAATCCGCCGCAAGGGGGCCGTTGGTGTTGGTGTTCCCGTGGGCCTCGCTTTCCGCAGGGAGGGGGACCGCCGGGGGACGTTCTTCCTCAACGGCCCCTCGGTTCCGGACGGCCACTGGTTCCGGCAGCGTCTCGGGCAGAAAGGCCACCGAGCAGACCAGCGCGGCCGCCGCCAGGGCAAAGGACCACCCCGAGGCCCTCAGGTGGCTCCCCATCCAGACGGCCAGGGTCGGCGCCGCCGCAAAGCCGACGTAAAAGCCGGCCATGTTGGTGGCGAACCGGCCCGCCAGGTACTCCTCGGGGCAGCCGTCCGAGAGCGCCGCAAAGACCAGGGCCGTGTAGGAGAGGATCCCGGTCGAGGCGTTGGAACAATAGTACCAGGCCGGGTCCATCGCCGGGAGCAGCTGCATCGCCAGCAGGGCGGCCGGGACCAGGGCGTTGGCAAAGACGGCGGCCACCAGCACCAGCCTCCGGCCGTGGACGTCGGTGTAGCTCCCGACCACGGCGTTGAAGAAGAAGGTAAAGGTGTTCTGGAGAAAGGCCGCCCAGGCGGCACCGGTCTGGGCATCGTCGGCACCCCTCACGCAGGCCTCCGGCATGAAGCTCTTGTCGAACTCCCAGCAGGGGGCGGCCGGGGGGTTCCCTCCCCCCCCGGCCTCGCTGCTCCCGTATCCGTGGTAGAGGCGCGCGTAGCGATCCGTGAGAACCTCCGGAACGATCCCCACCGTCAGCGCGATCGAAAAGGACGAGAGGGTGGTCACCGCAAAGGCCGCCAGCACGGCTTTCGAGCCGATGGAATCGCGGGCAAACCGTCCGAGCCGGGAACAGAAGGCTTTCTTGGAGGCATCGCCCTGCGGGGGCGGGCCGTCGGCGGGGTCTGTGGAGGGTGCGGTGGTTGCGCTTTCCGCTGATGCGGGTGCTGCGACTGCCGGTTCGTCGTGCAAAGCGTGGTCCATCTTTTTACTACTTGGGTATTCGAAGTGTCCGGTGAATGAGAAACCCGTCGTCGTGAACGTATCGCAAACCTGTCGGAGTCCAGTAGAATAAAACGGATGCGTGCGTACCGGTACGTTCGGACTGCAGACGGTATTTGTGTGTATTAAGTTTGAAACGTGGAATGGTTTGTCTCTGTTCTTCTAGTGATAATGTGTTACGAGCATATCGGCATCTTTCAGTGATCGTTCTCTTCTGAGATCTTCGGACTGTCGTATCGGTTTTGATGCAATCAGAACTGCCAATTTCCGTCGAAATGCGTTCATCGTCGTCGCGCCCGTTGACCATGACATGCCTCCCAATTCTGCACCACGAAGAACGGAGTTCGGTTGGGGCCTTGCATCCGTAATTCACCGAGGCTATTTCTTTTTGTCCTTGGTTCGTATCAAGGACATCGGATTTCAACTATTATAGTATTCATTATATCTATTATAGAAAGATATGAATACAACTAGTGAATCAACTTAAACAACGTGATGTGTTTGTTTTGGCGGTATGGTACGAGGTTTTTGGGGCTCGCCTCGATCGATCATTTGTACTACGTATCGTACCGTAGTGTATTAGTAGTAGTATTCTACAAAGTATTTTTCGGTACCACGCTTTTCGTACGCTTACTATGATGGACTCTGGAGCCATTCTCTTTTCCGCATGCGCTTCCATTTGCATCGTCGTCCGAATCGAACCCACCCCGTTGATCGTTCTGCGCCATCGCTCTCCTTTTCTGCACAGCAACAGCAACAGCAACAGCAACAGCAACAGCAACAGCACGCATCCACATCCACACACACACACACACGACACCCATGTCCAAGACGACGGAGGCCCTCGTCCGGCAGTCCTACCGGTCCCTGCTCCGGCTCGTCCACCGCCTGCCCGAGGCCTCCTCCCCGGCCTCGCTCTCCCCCGAGGAAAGCCTCCGCTCGCTCCGGTCCGCCTTTCGAACGCCCCTGGCGCCCGGCGAATCTGTCGGGGACCGCCTGGAGGAAGCCGAGTCGAAGCGCTCCTTTCTCAAAATGGTCACGCCCAGGGAACGGCCAAGCAGCAGCAGAAGGACCGAGGAAGGGGCCTCGCCCAGCCGCGTGTGGGTCTACCGGAACGGCGAGCGCCTCGAGCGGGACGGGGCCTCGCGGGTCCGCGACAAGAACGGCAGGGTCGTCTCCAACTGGGACGGGAAGAACCTCGACCCCGACAGCGTCAAGCAGCACAACTACCAGCTCAAGCGGATGGGCTTTCGGAACAACGCCCACGCCAAGGGGATCTTCTAGGTCGGCTGTTTTTGGATGTGCGTGTGCGTGTGCGTGTGCGCAAGCACGCGGAAGGGTCGCACGCACCGGGTGACGGCAGTTTCGGCTGGGCAGCTAGAAGGATCCCAGCACACAGCTTGCGCGCATTTGCATCGTGAAGTTTCTGGAACAAAGGCGATAGGTGACCCACGTTCCTGGCTCCAGGCAGAATCGATCCGAACGAACAAAGGAAAGAAACTCCGTAGGCGCCTAGCGTTGTGGTAATAACTACTGTTAACTAAGGATATATATACACAATCGTGAACTCTTCGTAGACGGGTAGCTGGTTTGGGGGAACGGACGGACCACGGCGGGGACTCGTGTGCTCCGTTTCCCGATGGTTTCCGACCCGTGGACCCGCGCGCTTGCTCAGTCTCCCGAGCAGGCGGCGGCCGGTTTGGTCCCCGCGAACCAGTCCGCGATTCCGCCGCGGATGCCGAGCATCTCCCGGGCGCGCTCCCCCACCCGCCCGTGGCGGCGCTCCCCCTCCAGGATGATCGGAATGGCGATCCTCCAGATCTCGATGGAGGGGTCCAGGGCCAGGGCGATGCCCTCCTGGACCTTGACTGCCAGGGCCGACGAGATGAAGGCCTGGTTGAGCATCACGTGGTGGGCCGACGCGCTGTTGCAGATGTAGGTGATGTAGGTCCCGAGGTGCTCCATGAAGTAGTCCTTCCCGGAGGCGGCGATCGTGACTTGCTCGATCTTGTCGCAGAACCGCTCCTCGTCGACTGCCCGGTCACCGGCCCGCTCGAGCCTCGCGTTGCTGTTTTCGATCATGTACCGTCCGGCCTTTCGGCCCTGCTTGCGGATAAAGGCCGCCAGGACGTCGGAGAGCAGCTTGTGGTCTTTCTCCGAGTGGACCGTCGTGATCCCCACGTCCAAGAGCCTGCCAGAGGATGGCATGTTGGGCAAGATCCCGTCCGAAACGAAAATGGTGAGACAGGCGAGCCGGATGGTTTGACACTGTCAAAGCGTGGCAATTCGATAACGCACTTACACAAATTTGTAGTCGTCGGTGACCAGAACGTTTCCCGGATGCAGATCGCCGTGGGTGAAATTATCTAAAGACAAGCGACGAGCAGAACAAAAAGATGAGGGCAGGGCCAAGCTTGCAGTTTTTTTGGTTTTCAAAACAACAACACAACCCATAACTCGGGGTTCGCGCCGAATCGTCCACCGGCCGATTCGCGTTTGTTATCCCATTGGCGCTCTACCACACTTCTCGTACGAACGCACAAACGCACACACGCAGGCAGGAACGCACCCAGGAAGATCATCTGGCAGACCGCCTTGACGGCCTCGGTGCACATCTTGGTGAGGAGCTTCTGGTCGGCCTTGTTCTGTCCGACAAAGGCCATGAGGGGCTGGCCCTCGTGGAAGGTCTCGCACAGGACGCCCTTGGTCGGCGCGTAGCCCTTTACCAGCCTGGGAAAGACGACCGTCTCGTTCCCTTCAAAGTTCTCGTTGAACCGGACCAGGTGCTCCCCCTCCCTGCGCAGGTCCAGCTGGACCTTGAGCATGAGGGCCATCTCCTCGATGAATCCCGGGAGGTTGAGCCAGCGCAGGTTCTTGACGGGGCCGCGGTCGATCTTGTCCAGGAGCCCGACCACCAGCCGGAGGATGTCCAGGTCGGCGTCGATGTCCTTTTCCACGCCGGGGTGCCGGACCTTGACGGCCACCGGTCGCTCCACCTTTTGGCCGGGGTTTTCCGGGTCGTCGACGAGGACCACCCCCTTGTAGACCTGCGCGATGCAGCCGCTGCCCAGGAGGGAGTCGAGCCGCATGGTCTCCCCCCATTCCTCGCCAAAGGCCTCGGCCATGGCCCGCTCGGTGTGGTTCCGGGAGTGCGGCCGGGTCGAGTCCTGGAGCCTCGAAAAGACGGCGCAAAAGTCGCTGCCGAACATGTCGGGCCGGCTCCCGGCCCACTGCATGGTCTTGATGCAGGCCGCCCCGCTCCACTCGACACAGAACAGGCAGAGCCGGTAGTACCAGCTGGCGGCGAGCGGCGAGGAAGAGCCGCTGCTCTGCCCCGCGTGCTTGAGGGAGAGCTCGTGGGCATCGGCGGAAGCGGTCTCGCCGTCTCCGCTTCCCCGCAGCACCCCCCGGCCCCGGCTGGTGATCCAGTGCAGCGGATAGAGGGCCAGGACCGGCGAGAAGACCATTGTGAGCTTGAAGAGGCGGGCGATCACCCGCAGGGCCCTCGCGATGCGGGACCAAAGGTCGCCGTCCCAACCGGTCTGGGTGCCGGCGCGGAGGCCCGGGCGGTCTCTCTCGCTCTGGCGGTCCCGCTCGTCCACATCTACTGCTACTGCTACCGCCCCGTCGCACTCCGTGGTTGCCGGCACCCGGGCCCACCCAACACCGACCGACAGGGCCGTCGCCGTCGTCGCCACCAGGCAGCAGCCCCCCAGGACCAAGCCCCTCTTGGAAGACGCAAAGAGCACGCTTGCGCTTGCGCCTTTCGGGCGGGGGTTGGCCACCGAGAGCCGAGCGGTTCCGTGGAAGCGAAGGCCCGCCCGGTGCGCCGGAACTCCCGGGCGCTTTCGGGGGTGGGGGTTCCGCCTCGGTGCCCGGAGGAAGAGGGAGCGCTCTTGGCCCTTGGGTGTGGCTGGGGCCGGTCGTCCGCTAGGGGTGTTGGGAACCCATTGGCGTTTCGGGACAAGGGACGCCCGGAGGATCGTGCCACCGGCTCGCAGCATGTTGCGGATCGGATCGGATCGGCTCGGATCGGATCAAACCGTGGCCGTGTCAAGGCAAGTCAGCGGGAATTTGTTGGTTTCGTCGTCGGTGCGATCGAGAAAGGACCGCCATACAAGGCTTTGCTCGGTTTCGGACCCCGCAAAACCCTCTCGTTGTCGTTCGTTCGGGGTGTGTTTGTTTTGTTTGTGTGGTGGTTGCTGTGTTGCGAACGTTTGTCTTGTCTTGTCTTGTCTTGTGTTGCGTTTCGGAGCGGGGGCGGCTCGTCTCGATCCTCGCAGACCTCCCCTCGGTGTTGTCTTTTGCAATATCGAAGTGCAATGGGTTGGAACTTTGTGCCGTACCGTACCCGAATGCGACAACCGTACGAATGTTTGTACGCATTCGACTGGACGATGGTACAGTACGAATGGCATGCCTACAGCACGGTACAGTCGTACGTACGGAAGGTTGCGAGAAAGCGAGAAAGAACAAACGGAACGGCTGGTACGAGTAACTGGTACGGGCAGAATCTTGAATTGTCGGTGAAAAGGTTTCAAGTTCAAAAACACTGAGGATGAAAGGAAGGAACGAATCGAATCATCGAATCATCGAAAATTCTTGTTTCATAGGGATAGTTTCTTGAGAGAGCACGTCTGTAATACGACGAAGGCCAGACGTTGTTGTCAACAGCGAACAGACGACACGAGACGATCAACGCGTTTTTCGTTTTTCAAAAAGTTTTTGAAAACTGTGTTAGCGCTTTGAGATGATGCGCACGGTACTCGTACTGGATAGGGTCCGTGAAGTACGAACTGTACCTAGTAGGTACCTGTACCTGTACATTTTGTACGGATTTGGTTGTAGTTGCCGTGACTGACAGGACCATCGCGATCGCCGAGGCACCGGATCGCTTCGTTTCGCAGCCCCGCTTCCATCCTTCGTATTTCGCATCGCACCCACGAGAACCACTGCAAAGCTACCAAGCAGTGGACAGACACAACAAGAGCCGACAAAAACCGGAACAGACTCGACAAAGACCGAGACAAGCACAGAGACTCCCCATGGCGATCGCGAGCAACCACGGCCACGGGGCCTCCCTCCCGGGCCTGGGCGGGGATCCCCTCTCCCACCCGACCTGGAAGCGGTCCCTCCAGGAGCTCGCCGCCAGCAACCTGGCCCTGGTGGGGGGCAGCGGGAGCAGCGCAAGGGGCGCCGCTCCCCCCACGGCGGCGGCGCAGATCCTGCTGGGGAGCCGGACGGACTTTGGGTCCCTCCTGGCCGGGAAGCGGGCGGTCCGCCAGCCGAATCAGACCCACGCGCCGAAACACAAACACAAACCGAAGCCCCCTTCCACCCGCGGCTTTTCCGGAGACGGGGGAATCGAGGCGGTGGTCCGGCGCCACCGGGACGGGATGCTCGAGCGGATCCTGCGGGAGGAGCGGGAGCAGACCCAGAGGCTTCTCGAAAAGGCCGTCGAGCGGCAGATCGGGGACGACTGGAGGGAGGAGCGCAAATGGTGGAGGAACGAGCTGGTGGGCGACCGGAACCTGGTGGACGCGACGCTCGAAACGACGGCCGGGGCGGTTGTGCCGTCTTCTGCTCCGTCGGCATCGGGTTCTTCCGCCCTTGCCCTCCTCGGGCCTTCCGCAGCGGGCCCATCGTCGGGGGGGCTCCTGGCGTCCGATCCCGGAAGGCCCGGACGGGGCCGCACCGGCTGCGATCCGGCCGCCATGAAGGAGCACCTGGGCGTGGTCCGGAACGCCGCGAAGGGGTCGGACCCCCTGGGCACGATCGCCGCCTTTGGGCAGCTCGCCTCCACGGAGGCCTACGGCGGGGGCTACAAGAACGCCTGGACGCTCCTCCGCTGCGTCCTGCCGAACCTCGGCAGCCCCATTGGGGGGGCCCGGGGGGCCCAGTCCTTCATCTGCAAGCAGTACCAGGCCCTCATCCACGGCCACGTCAAGTCGGCCGGCCTCTCGGGCCAGGACGTGGCGGTCCCCATCGCCTACGGGGCGCCGGGGGGCACGGCGGAAACGATCGCGGCCTACGTCAAGCTGGTGTCCGGGAGCCACGCGAGCGTCTGGGAGCTTCTCTACTACTGTACGTTGCGTGCCGATGTCCCAGCCAGGTCGGGAAGACCCTTTCGCAGGATGGACTGTAGCCGGTTTCCTCACACTCGCCATGATTGTTTCTCGTTCGTGCGTTTTCTCTTTTGCAACTTGCAACAGGCCTTCGGTGTGGCGATGCCCATGCGGCCAAGGATGTGCTGGACGCTACGCCCGCTGGCCGGGAAGACTTCCCGGAGCAACCCTTTCTGGGTGCCGTCATTGGTCCCCTCCGCCAACGGCAGGGGGCGGCATCCTGTATGTTCGAAGTAGGTTCTCCAATGATTTCCTCCGAACACCGGTCCACGATTCTCAACATGCACGAAAAGACAAAGAACCTGGAACCCAACAACACGCACAAGCTTTCCGTGCTGGCCCTTCTGTGTGGAGAACACCTCGAGTCCTATCCTTCCATCGAAGATTATTTGTTCGGGCGTCTGTGGTTTGCCCTGATGGACCGAGAAAACCCGGTGGCCCGGATCGAGGAGATCGGGGCCAGCGTCCGCAAGTACGGGCCATCCTACTTTACGGCGGACGGCTGCGGGGAGTGGAACTACGTCCTACCCCTCATGGTTTCGCAGCAGTTCGAAACCGCTCTGTCCTACCTAGGCCAGGCGGGGGGACCCACCGGTTTGCTGCAGGCCGTCCACCTGGGCATCGTCTTTGCACAGGCAGGGGTCCCCGTGGCAGATCTCGGGGACGCTTCCTCGTCCTCCAGGGGGTCGTCGCCGAGAGACGTGGTCACCGCCCTGCTCGTCAACTACGCGGGCCTCGCGGAACGGGAACCCTCGGCGCGGGTCCTGGCGTCCCTGGATTACCTGCTCAACATCCCGAGCAAGGAAGAATCGCACCACCAGGTCGCGAGCCTGATCCTCCGGGCCCCACCGGACGAGAAGGAAGTCCTGATCGGGGTCCTCGATTCCGTCGGAAACCGAAAAGACAGCGAGCTCGACAAGCGAATGGGCGAGGGCGAAGTTTCGGGGATCCTCGAGGCCGCGGCGGAGCTCTGCAAGAAGCAGGCTTCCGATCGCTCCAGGGCCGAGATGAGCGCCAAGCTCTTCATGCTGGGATACAAGCACTCGAAGCTCGTCCAACTCCTGAACGAGCAGCTCGCTCCCGTCGACGCCTTTGACGACGACAAGCGGTACTGGACCGAGCAGTCGGAACTCTTCTACGGCGCCTATCTCTCCAAGCGGACCAAGGTCCTGGACTCCATCGAGCGAGAGGGCAAGCTCGCCCTCATCGAGACCAACCGCAGCCTGCTCGAGCTCCGGTCCTTCCTCGCCGCCTACCAGCAGCGAAACTTCCAGGAGGCCTTTGGAATCGTCTCCCGGACGGGCCTCCTGCCCATGGCCCAGGACGACCTCAACGAGACGTCCAGCTTGTTCCGCGACCTGGACCCCATCCTCAAGGGGGAGCTCCCGACGGTCCTGACCGCGGCGGTGGGCTGCGTCTGCGAGCTCTTCCACGGCCTCCGGGCAAAGTCCAAGGGCCTCCCCCCGGCGGTGACGGACCGCCTCCGGGAGCTCCAGTTCCAGGCCCGCCTCCTCTTCATCTACGGGGGACTCGTCAACATGCCGAGCACCTGCAAGAACGACATTGCCCGGATGCGGGCCAACATGATCCTGTAGGTAGCGCTCTGTGTAATGCGCGTCGCAAGCAGGGGGACCCATCGAGAGTAGACTAGGCTGCTATTGCCAGTACTAGTACTTCACTAGTACTACGAACTACTACTATTATTAGTACTACTACGAACTACTTTTGGACGCAACGTTTCGCTTAGGTTTGATTCTAGCCCGGTGTGTGCTCCCGAGCTTGTTGTGTCGTTGCTCCTATAGCCGTTTCCTGGATTCGTCACTACCCGATCTGTCCGAAATACGAGAGGATGCTGTTTTTGCTGCTCGTTTTCTCGCTCCGCTCGTTCGTCGCGTCGCGGCTGGTTTTCTTCCGGGGCGATTGTGCCCCGGAAACCTCCCCATAGCTCCTCTTTCGAGCAATCGGAGACGGTCCCGGCCGGTCGACTCCTACCGAATCGACGACGCCGCTTCCGCCGCAGAGGAGCGCCTCCCTGGCCCTCCGAAAGCCGGACGGGCCCGTCCGGTACCGGTGGGCCCACTTCTCGCTCACCTTCTGGTTCCCGCCGGCCGGCTTGTCCTGCCACCCAAAACACCACAGGATCCCCCCGTACGAGGGGGGGGAGAGGCCGTCCAGGGCGAACCGGTCGTTGAGGCAGCACAGCTGCCAGACAACCTCGCCGGGMGCGAAGCCCTCCTTTTGCCAGTGGACCACCGTCTTGCCCCTGCGGAGGTCGGTGGCGTGGGTGTGGGGCAGAGGAGCACAGCCACACGAACGCAGAGCAGAGCAAAGCAAACACAAGTACAAAACCAAAACAAGGTGCGTGAGCGAGCAAAGCGAAGCAAAGGGGGCACGGTACGGACGCAGTGGTTCCGTGCTCTCCCCTTGGATCAAACGCGAAAGCGCACGCACCAGGTCATCCGGGCGTTGTTGTGCAGCTCCCCCGTTTCGATCAGGTACTCCTGCATGGCGTTCCAGGTTTCGTCCCGGGACGCCGCCGATTCCAGCTGCTCGTAGCCGTACCAGGAACCGGAGGGCTTCCCGCTCGCGTTCGCCCCCGCCCCCGACAGGTCCTTCAGGGCCCAGGCCGGCAGGACCTCCTCCGAGTGGTAGTTTGGATGCGCAAAGGCGTGCACGTAGCTTCCCTCCCGCCACTTGACGACCTCCTCCAGGAACTTGTTGCAGCCGGTGGCGAACCCCCGGGTGGCCCTCGCCTCCCAGACGTCGTGCAGGACGTCAAAGATGGACAGGATGCCCAGGTTCAGGTAGCAGCTCACCCGGGACACGGCGTGGGGGTTGGCGATGCCGTTGCGCTTCTTGGCGTAGTCCTTCAGCCCCGACACCAGAAAGGACCGCCACCGCTTCCTAGCGGCTGCCCCCGATCCGTGGGTCTGCTTGCAGGGCGGGACGGAGGCGTCGGCGCCCCCCCACTCCAGGGCCCACGCCTTGCAATCCGTGATCTCCCGAAGCTCCGAGACGGTCCACGGCCGCTGCCCCGGGGCCGGGGTCTGCCGGTCTGTCCACTTGGGGGGGATGGCTCGCCGGAGGCGGTGCCAGCAGCTTTCGCCGTCGCTGTGCTCGGTGTGCAGGGCGTGGGTCTGTGAATCGGCGGCGGGTTCCTCCGCCGTGTTTTCCGCCGGTTTGTCCAGGAAAAAGTCGGGAGGCAGCCTGCACTCCAGATCGGGTGCCTCGAGGGCCTTGTCTCTGTGCGCCCCGGTGACGTGGTACAGCCGCACCGAGTCCGTCGCCTTTTCCCACCGCCACGCCTTGCTTGGGGCCCCGGAAAACGCAACGTCCCCGTCCATCACGGCGGATGCCGCCGCGGGAGGCGGCGGTTTCCTCGCGAGCCTCGGGTTCGGGGGCACGCTCGTGCTCCCGTCCACCGTCCAGAACGGGACCGACGCGGCACGGCAGGTCTTCGCGACCCGCCTCACGTAGGTCCGGTAGGGTTCCACAAAGGGCTCGTCGCCGACGACCGCCGCCGCAACGTGGGCCAGGCTCAGGTGGTGGGGGGTCCGGCATCCCTCGCCGTGGACCCGGACGGCCACGCCGGCCCCGTGCGACTCCCAGTCGGGGCAGCACGATTCCCGCAGTGCCTCCAGGGTGAACGCCAGGCGGCGGGAGGTCATCGCCACCGGGGACAGCGGGGTCCGGCCGAGGTGCTTGTCGTCGAGGACCGTCGCGAGCACGAGCAGCGGAACCCCGTAGTGGTTAGAGAGGCGGCACGCCAGCGCAAATCCCGGGTTGTGCCGCTTTCGCAGGACCACCGTCGGGAGGTACAGAACGAAGGATCCCGCACGGCGCTCGCTCCCGCCTCCGGGGTCACCCGAAGCATTCGTTCCCATGGCACCCGCGTTCCGAGGCACCGGGGGAGGCGAGACCCGGCACAAAATTCTATCCCGGAGGCATCCGGGCAGGTTCAGCGAGTCGAGGAGCAACTTGTCTTCCATCGCTCTCTGGTATCGATAGCGGTAGACGCATCGAGACAGTTCCACAAGTGGCAACGCAGGCTACATTTGTTCGATGCAATCAAGCTGCTCGCATGGATGCTTCCGACGCGGTGTGTGTGAGGCGCATCGAGAAAATGTTCTGAGTCACAACAGACTGGGATCGGAATCGAGTACGAAGTACGATTACTTCGTGTACAAATACTGGTACGTATCGTACGTATCAGAATCGGTACAACTACTAGTAATAAAATAAACCTTGCTTTTGGCGCGCTAATTTCAAATTTTTATTTACAGGTACGGTAAGGCATCATCCGACTAGTACTGCGCGTACCTGGTACCGTACGGTAACCAAGTATGCCGTTCTCTTTCAATACATCGAACGCTAGCGTTTAGAAATTAGACATGCCACCTTCGTGCGGGACATAGGTTTGTTGCCGGGCTAGCTTGGTTTCCTTTAAATTATTCCTGGTCCAAATAGCAAAGTGGGGATATTTCGAGATTGCCATCTTCCATCACGTCCTTATCCTCCGTCTCTGGTTACGGATTCGGTGGCTATGAGACTCTCTTGATACACGTTCCATTCTCCAAGTGAGGATTAGGGACAAAAAGTTTTTGAGAGAACGGTTCCGTTTCCGAGGCCCGTTTTATCATTCTCTGGCCATGGCTGTATTGTTTCAAGCAAGTAGCCATTCCAAATGCAGTACCATATGCTAATCTATGTCTTCTTTGTGCTCAGAAATCCGACGGGTGTCTTCGTTCCCAAAAGCAGGCGAAGACGCGCTCAAAAGAAGGGACATGTCCGTAAATGTGTTGGTCTCCTTCGTTACCGTCACTTTTTGGCTGACCAACTTGGTGGTAGTAGCTGAACTGGTTGCCGAGCCGCCCGCGGTTGAATCGGCCTTCCCATCGTTACCCTTGTGCTCCTTGTAGAGGGCGATCCCATTCATCACTTCGTTCAAATCTATTTCTTCCACGTCTCCGTCGTCGTATTGAATGAAATACCATTCCAGGTGGGGATCACTGACGTGCTTCACCGTGCCAAAAAATATGGTGTCGGCCGGATCCTGTCCGTCCGCGCTCTCGATTGGAAACATTTTTGCTATGCGTTTTCCTATCGGCTTTTGGAGTTTCCGGACGTCCCGTTTCACCCTTTTGTTCGAACGAGACTGCTTCCATCCGATGGACCGCTTCCGGAACAATTTGTGGACCTCGCCCCTTTCGATGTGTGGCTTTAGCTCCCGCGTGCGGCTTCGGATGGGTCTGCTAACATTGCAGAGTTCCTCTTGCACTTTGCTCGACCATGTCTTCTTTTCGGTGACCCAATCTTCGTCGACGCTCCCCACCGATCCCGACCACATTCCTTCTTCCCCTATTTCGTTGTACAATACAAGGTAGTCTTGCATTGGCGAGGAACACAGAAAGTTTGTGAGCGGAGTCCCAAAGCATTTGAAGCTTCGCCATACCAACCAAAAAAATCTTACCATAAAGTTCTGTCAGCGTCAGATCTTTCTGCATTCCATTGTCGAATCGGGCGTGGAACGCATATCCTTCGATTATTGAAGCCGGCGTTATATTGAAAACACAGCCTCTKGTGAAAACATCGTCCGGGTCTATCGCAGGGGCTGCTATTCTCAGCCCTTGGATCTTCAGTTTGAGTTTCTCCTGGGGAGTCATCGGCTTTTGCAAAAACTTTTCGTGGACGATGTTACCAATTGCATACGTAACGAGGTTCCGAACGATTTTCGTATAAATATTTGTTGGAGTTGGGGCCTCACTTGGTTCCATGGAAACAATCCCCGACGCATCCGTCTTCAGGAGATCATACAGGAACTTTGCATCTCCTCCCGTGAAAATGATTGGAAGTTTCTTCTGTTCCGGTGACTCTTTCTCTTTAACTTCTCCCTCCTTACAATTATTTTGTTCCGTTGGCTCTTTCTCTGTAACTTCTCCCTCGTTACTACTCGTTAAGGATGTTGGCTGGTTGGACTGGCATCTGGAAACGAATTGTCTTACAATACTTCGTAGCTGACAGGCTAGTTCTCCGCATATTGGTGAAATCTTTGCGAAATAACAACCGTTGGAAACAAACATGCTCTGATTAGCACTTTATCGGCGCAGGTTCAAACGGTCTTGACTCTTTCTCTCTCTCTCTCTCTCTCTCTCTACAAGCATCGTACTTACCATTGCGGTTTCTGTGTCTTTCGCAAAAAGTGGAAATGGCGTCTTTGCCGCAATGTTACCCTCCACCAGAGCTTTGAACTTCTTGTGATCGATATTTGGCAGAGCGCCAGTATAGTCTGCCAAGGATTGCAATCGAACCTTCACACCCGGACTTATCCCTCCTCCAATAATACGCCCATCGTAGTCTACTGCACTATACGTCATAGCAGTGCCGCCGTCGATCACCAGGGCCGGACAACCATAGTGCAGCTTGGCTCCGTACAGTGCAGCAACGCGATCTACCCCCATGGTCGGATACACACCCTGTTCTTCAGTGAAGAAATCGGTGTTCCGGAGCTTGAAAATCTTCGCTGGTACGTCGCGGAACATGTAGCATATTTTTTCCTCCATCGCCGGGTTCGAGGAAACAACAAACACGCTGATTCCGGGGGCATCCCGCTTGGCAGCGGTCTCGCTAACATTGTGGATAAATCCCCGGTTTTCGCTGTCGCCGAAGATCAGTGCGTGGGCCTGGCTTGCAATGTGTGCTTCCAACAAGTCACAGGGCTCCTCAGCTTCGTACGCCCCTTCGATCTCGTCCACGTGAGCAGTGCTGCGGTTGGTTCGGACGGCGTCCCCGTGCACACGTGCAGACGGCGAGATACGGAGAGCAGTAGCAGCATTAGTGTGTGAGCGCCAAGGCAGATGCAGCGTACACACAATCGAACACCTCGGTCTTTGAAACTTACTGCCAGAACAATATGGGTATGAATTTGTTGACGCTACCCTCGTGCAACGCCCAATGCAGCCGTGAATTGCCACATATAATACTTAATACTTTCCGCTCGAGGGCCGACGGAGCATCCCTCGGCCACTCTGCGTATTCGATGGTGGTCTTGGGCTTTTTGGTATCCTCCATCGCCAATTACTAATGCTTTGAGCAACCGTTTGTTAGAAAGCACTCCCGCTCCAACAATCGGAGAGGTAACTCGTACCGTACTTCACGAAAAATGGATCCTTCCCTCCGATGTCAGGTGGGTGTCGTGCCACATGCCGTGGATATCGTAGGGCAGGCACAACACGAAAATCACCATTCCCAGCGCAATCCTTTCCGAATTCGCACTTGTAGATAGGATGAGGATTCGACTCGTGAATCGATATCATGTGGGAATCAATGGATGTAGGCTGAGCAACTTCTGTACGTAGTCGTACGTACCAGTACTGTAGAAACTAAGCAACCAAAATCTACCATCGATCGAGAGATACTAGGACGAACATGCCAGTAGCAAAAAAGTCTCGCTTTCACGTTCTCTTATTGTTTATCTATCCCTGCTTTTGCAACCTCATCGAGGCGTCTTCTTTACAGACGCGACGCGGTTCCCGCATAGACGCCCGCGCCACCCGCAATGAGGCGCTTCAGTTCCGGATTGTAGCCCGGTCCGGGATCGACGGCGTTCAGCGGATCTTTCTCGGCCGCCTTGAGGATGTGGGGGTAGACGTTTCCGTCGTACCGGCCCAGTGCACTCTTGAGGCGGAAATCCGAAAAGTCCTGGGCGTCGACCAGGGCAACGGCGTTCTTTCGGATCGCGGCGAGGTATTTGAGAACGTTGGGGGACACCCATTTCGCCTGGTTCGGTCGGATGTACCCGTCCTCCAAAAAGTCGCCCAGGTCCTTTTCCATCCAGTAGAGCGCAAAGAGGCGCGCCAGATCGCCGAGAACCTCCGCTTCGGCACGGCCAATGACGCCCGTGCGCTGCTCGTCGAGGATTCCCTCCATGGTGTTTCGCAGGAGCAAGTAGAGCGAATACGCCTTGGAGGCCTTCGACATTGCCACCAGCGCATTGTTCCAGGCCTGCTGCGGCTCGGTACCGTTCTCCGCAATGTCCTTGTTCATCTGCGACGCCACGACCACCAGCAGGCGGGCGGCTCGGTGGCGGAAGGCGACCAGGAGCTTGGGCAGGTCGCACAGGTCCTTTGCGTTAATGGCGGAACACTGCTCTTTTCTGCCGCTCAGGATGGCCCTGAGGGAGGGCACCAAATCGTACGAGTTGCAGTTTTTGAAGTTCTCGACGCCCTTGTTCGTTTTCACGGCCTGCACCACCTTCAGCAACACCCGGACCACCTGTTGGGGGAGCATGTGGTTGTCTCCCTCGACCGTGGGGCTCTGCAGATACGTCGTGAACAGTTCGGGGAGACCGGACGACTGCAAAAAGCCGTGCCCACCGCACGCCTTTCGGCACTCCTCGATTCCGTCGGCGGTGATCATGGTGGTGAACGATTTCAGGGCCGAGGAGGATGCGTGGACGTCCGAGACGTCTTCCTTGCGGACCGGTTTCGAGGCAATGAGCTTGTCCTCCATGGCCTTTAGCTCCTTGGCCAGCCTTCGCCCCGAGAAAAAGGTGCAGTAGGAAAATGCGAGGAGCGGGAAGATCCGGTGTTGTTGTTGCGTGTAGTCCAGGACCTGATTTTCCGTCTTGCCGTCCGCGGCAAAGCCTTGCTTGCGGACCGCCGAGTAGCGAATGTTGATCACGCAGGCCATGCCGAGGCACTTGGCGGCCCCCACGACGATAATGGAACGAACCTGCATCATCGTGATGTACGAGATCTTGGACGCGGCGTCGGACATGGTTTTTTTCCGGTACTTGCCGTTCTCGTCGACGCTCGCGAATCGCATGGCCATGTTTCGGCGGGGGATGACAACGTTTTTGAAATAGGCAAACCMGTTGTCCATGTTGTTGTATCCGATCTTGGGACCAATGTCGCCCGTTTTGACCCCTGGCATCAGCGTGTGGTCCTCCATGGATCGAAGCTGCACCAAGAAATTATGGATCCCGCGGTGTTTCCCGTCGCCATCGATCAGCTGCGCAATCACCATGGCATGCTGTTGTTTGTCCCACGGCCGAGCGGAGGGAAGGAAGAAACGAAAGAAAACAAATATATGCCAAGGCACCGAACAAAGTTCCCATCCCAACATTTGAGAACCGGTGAGTCAGATGCATCGAGGCAACGAGTTTGTTGTGCTTCTGAAGCAGCCAGCCAGCAAACAACGAACGAAACTGCAATCCGTGCGGTTTTCCACTCACGTTCGCGGTCCGGCCCAGCGTCCCGGGCCAGAACTTCCCGCTGGTCAGGGTGGGGCTGTTGATCACCCAGGAGCCTCCCTTCTGGCCCCCCTTCGATTCCGGCAAAAAGGTGGCGGTGGTTTCCAGGGCCCGGATGTTCGATCCGTGCCCCAGCTCCGTTTGCGCGTAGCAGCCGATCATCTTCCAGTCGCGGCACAGGGGGAGCCAACGGGACTGCTGTTCCTCGTCGCACAGGCTGACGATGTTGGGCTGGAACATCACCCAGTGGAGTGCTTCGTCACGCATCATGGATGTCGGTACAATCGTGGTTGCGGGTTAGATTCGAGTTCGTCCGGAGCGACCGGTGCGGAAGGACACGCAAGGTGAGAAACAAGCCTGTTGACAGAAGCAGAAAAAGAATTCCGAAAAAGACAGCGCTACACCATAGATGCGGGGATGCGCTGCGCGAATGCACCTCTGGTGTCGCAGAGAGACAGGCAGGCACACCCCGGCAAGCCCCGGCACACTCACCCAGCGGGATATCGTCCGCCACCGCCTCGAGGATCACCTGGAAATCCCTGCTCTCGGTGATCCGCCCGTGGCACTCGTCGCCGATCCCCAGCTTGCGGCAGACCTCGATGAGCCGGACGCCCTTGGCCACCGCCCGCTGGTGTCTCTGGGTCCGGTGCAGGTAGTGGTTGTCCTCGTTGGAAAAGACCCCCGTCGGGTCCCTCGCGATGACGGCCTCCAGGTACCGGCGGCGCTCCGTCCGGGCGCGGCCGCCGTCGAGGACGTTGGTGATCTTTTCCACGTCGAAGGTGGCGTTGGCGCGCTCCCGCTTCAGGTCCGGGTTCATGGTGGGAAGGTTCTGCTGTTGCTTTTGGTTTCGTTCGCTTTGGTGGAAAGCCCGGATTGTCTTCTGGTTTGGACTTGGATGCGAATGGTCCAAACGAACGAAACGAGACAGATGAGAGTGTTGATGCTCGAGTTGCTACCGTACCGTGTATCTCCTCCGAGAGAACTCGTTGTGAACGCTACGGTATCGTACGGTTTGGTTTCCGTACCAGCAGTCGTCTTTCTTCATTTTCTGTAGAAGCTCTTTGGTACGCACGATACCTTATGGCCGTACAAACCATCGACTGGTACACGAGGTCACGGCATGTTGAACGTGAAGAAAAACACTCCCGATGCGATGATGAACGACCTGTTACACGTAAATGTTAACGTACGGTACCTACATACGGTGAGTACAACAAGCACGAATGAGACTACAAAGCGGGGCGGGGGCAGTACGAGTACCGGTTACGTGCCTCTGAAACCTCGGTTTCTTTGACCTTGTTCCGAAGTACTACTAAATTTTAAAATTGACTGTTTCGACTGAATCATTTTTGCCTGTAGGCAGGGTATGCTCGGAGTTAAAAGTGCACGTTCCGTGTAGTGTGCCTACCGAAAGGCCAATACTCATTGGTACGTATTCGTAGTGCTCGTTCGTACTCATACTCGTAAGATAAGATACGAGGCAAACAATTGTATTGTACAAGTATTTTGTAGTTGTCACACAGGCCGGAATTCCAACGAAACCGTACCGCTAGCACCATTGCCACACAGCTGCAAGCGACCGAGCAGCAACGCACAACCAAGGATCGGGCCACTCTTTCACACCTGATCACGGCACCGCACAGCATGGCAGGGGCGACACTCCTCCTGGATCGACTGGAAGAGAACGAGGGAAGGGACCCGTCCAAGAAGGCCTTTTCCTTCCTCGCGTCCGGAAGCAATGGCGGCCGCATCGCGGCCTCGTGTTCGTACCGGGAACTCCAGGAACAAACGACGTCGCTGGCGAAGTACCTGCTCACGTGCACGGGCCTGCAGAGGGGGGATCGGTGCGTCTTTTTCTCGTAACCTTACAATGTACCATCGACGATTCGTTTCGTTCGTTTTGCCGCGTGCGGACCGGCGGTTCGGCACCCGCCTTGCTCGATTGATTCTGACGCTGCCTTGGTTTTTTCTCCTTTGTTCCCAAAACGCATCGCGCAACGCAACACACAGAGCCCTGCTGGTCTACCCACCGTCCATCGACTTCTCGATCGCCTTTCTGGCGTGCCTCAAGGCCGGCGTCGTTGCGGTCCCCGTCTTTCCCCCCAATCCGGCCCGCAGGGACACCCTGCACATGTTTTCCAAGATCACCGAGAGCAGCGGGGCGAGCTACGCCCTGACCAACCTCGAGTACAACCACCTCAAAAAACTGGCGGGGGCCCGGGACGCCATCCACCGGCTCAAGCGGCCCCTCGGCGGCAAGTGGCCCGAATCCCTCGAATGGATCACCACGGACACGAAAAAGACCAAAACGGCCACCACGACCACCAAGGGCGGCGGCCTCCCGCCGCCGCCGAAGGCGTCGGACCTGGCCTTTCTCCAGTACACCTCCGGGTCGACGAGCGATCCCAAGGGCGTCATGATCACCCACGGAAACCTGGCGCACAACCTCACCATCATCACCAGGGAACTCAAAGCGGGAACCGACACGGTCGTCGTGTCGTGGCTCCCGCAGTACCACGACATGGGGCTGATCGGTTCCTACCTGGGCGTCCTCTACTGTGGCGGATCGGGCTGCTACATGTCGCCGCTCTCCTTCTTGCAGCGGCCGATGCTGTGGATCGAGGCGATCTCGAGGCACGGGGGGACCCACCTGCAGGCTCCCAACTTTGCCTTTAAGCTGACGGCCCGCAAGTTCCGGGCGTCGGACTACGTCAACAAGCCCCTCGACCTCGGATCGGTCCGCCACGTCATCAACGCCGCGGAACCCGTCGACCGGGAGAGCATGGACGTCTTCTACGAGGCCTTTCGGCCCTTTGGGCTGCCCGGGAACGTCATCTTCCCCACCTACGGGCTGGCGGAGCACACCGTCTTTGTCTGCTCGGGCGGGAAGCAGCGCCTTTCCGTGCGCAAGCAGGCGCTGGAGGCCGAGGGGGTCGTGGAGGTGGTGAAACAGGGTGAAACCCCCGCAACGGAAGACGTCTCGCACCTGGTCGGCTGCGGGTATCCCTCCCGGCAAAAGGTGGACGTCCGCATCGTGGACCGCGAGGCCTGCTTGGAGCTGCCGGAGGGAAGGGTGGGCGAGATCTGGGTGAGCTCCCCCAGCAAGGCGGCCGGGTACTTTCGAAACGAGGCCGCGACGGCCGAGGACTTTAGGGCGGCCCTGGCCGGCGGCGAAGGCGCCGCCGCCTACCTGCGCACGGGGGACCTCGGCTTTCTGTACAAGAAGGAGTTGTTCATCTGCGGCCGCCTCAAGGACCTGATCATCGTGGCGGGGAGGAACTACTACCCCCAGGACATCGAGGCGACGGCCGAGGCGGCCTCGGACCTGCTGCGGCCGGGCTGCTCGGCGGCCTTTTCGATCGACGTGTCCAGCGGGGGCCGGGAGGAGGTCGCACTGGTGGCGGAGCTGAGGGAGGTCCCGGGCAGCAGCGCCGGGATCCGGCAGCTCTGCGATCCGCTGGCCGACCGGATCAAGGCGGCCGTCAACCAGGAACACTCGCTCGGGCTGGCAAGGATCGTCTTTCTCGAGACCAAGACCGTCCCCAAGACGTCGAGCGGAAAGATTGCCCGGGCCTGGTGCCGGAAGGGCTTTCTGGCGGGCACCCTCAAGGCCGTGTACCAAAAGTCCTTTTCGAAGGCCGGGGCCTCGTCGGCCTTGGAGATCGAGTCGGCCCCCGGGGGGGGGCCTTCCGCCGTCCCGGCGCCGGCTGCCCCCCTGACAAAGGAAGCGATACGAGAGCTGAGGGCGATGGGCAAGAAGGAGCTCATGGACAAGCTGCGAACGGACGTTGCCAGGACGGGGCAGATCCCACCCGATTGCATCGACAACGACACGGCCCTCATCACCATCCTCGACAGCCTCAGCATATCCCAGTTCAAGGGCCGGCTGGAATCTGCCTACGCGGTGCAGATCTCCGACGAGTACCTCTTTCGCGAGAGCGTCACGCTCCAGAAGCTGGCCGAGGTCGTCCGGCTCGGGTACGCACCGGACGACAACAACGATGGTGGAGACGCCGCAGCGGCCGCTCCCCCGTCCGCCCCGGGTGGAACCGCGGATGGGATCGCGGGGGCACTCGGTTGCCCCCCCGGGGTGAGGGTGTGCTGCGTGATCCAATAGCAGCACCGAACGGGAACTCTCTTTCCGTTTGCCGAAAAGAATCACTCGCTGGCCAGTGTCGAGATTGTCACAGATCTTCGGCAGGTCGACCGCAACGCACAAACCTGATGGTGCTGGCATCTATGGGTGAAATCTTTCATCCTACTAATCCACTGTCTGGAATCAACCGTATTTCTCGCAACAAACTGTAACGTGAACAGCTCATGTTAAATTGATCAAAGTATTTCCTTGACAACAACCGCCGAAAATTGCCATTGCTGCTTCAATGGCATTTTCTGTTCGTACCATATCTCTATCTCTGAGGGAGTGATGTTGCCGATGTTATGATGAGCGACATTGCTTCTTGAGCATCACGATGTAAATACATTATCGTAGTAGGACAAGAAGAAAATTGTTCTTGATCTTGAAAACAATTGAATGCTTGGTATCAAAACACAAATGTTTTTGTGACAGATTGAAGAACATTACTTTCCACTCAGAGTGTTTGTTATTAGTCTTCTTACTTGCACCTGCTACATCTGTATTGTAGACTTGAATAAAATGTGTTTTGTGTATCCTACTGCTAGTACTAGCTATTAGCAGTATGCATATGAATTGGAGTGTTGATACGGTAGATGTAGGAGTATGATGCTATTGTAATGAAGGCATTCAAATTATTTCAAATGATCTTGTAGTGTTTGAGAGGAGTAGTGCAAGATTGGTAGTACCCTGGATCTATGATCATGAGTCACTTTGGGAATGCCTGATATTTTCCAAGATTCCTTGCCTTGACACAACTAAAACATTGTCTACCTTATAAAAAAAGAGTTCTTATCTGCTTTTTTCTTAGATTAAAGATGGATACTTTAACTGGAAAAATAATGATTCAGCATTCAATTCCTTAAACACTAATTGTGGGACAAACCCCAATCATTTTGTTTGTCTTGTTTTTATTTAGGCATCCTCCTGTAACAGTTTTCTTCTTCTCACAATTTTTTTCCATTCCACCTCATAATTTAATGTTCTGCATGTTTTCAAAGTTCCTATTAACAGTGGTGTTGATACTAAGCTAGTGGTGGTAGTAGCAGTAGTAAGAACACTTCTTGTTATCAATATTGTGAGCAATTTGATGGATTTATGAAAGTTACAGATGAGACATTTGCTTCGATACATTTCTCAAAAAAGTATATCTTTGGAAGAATGAATAGCTGAGAGAGAGAGAGAGAGAGAGAGAGAGCAATTCTACGATACCATAACAAAAGAAAATGCACTTTGATGCTTAAAATGCCAATGTACTAGGTAGCTGGATGGAAGTCAAGAAGGACCAAAGGATGAATTCAATGTGTTGTGTAAAGGAATTGTCATGGTGGAGGCACTACACCAGTTTGAAGTAATGGTGAGATCATGACTAACTAAAAAAAGCAAGAGTGGACCAAATGAATGTCTGAGTGCTCTGGTAATGGCCAATGGAGATCATGTAGTAGACAAGAAGTTAAGTGAGTGAGAACTTGGATCAGAACAAAATTAGTAGTAGGACTAGGAATCAATTAGATCCTGCTTTCTGCTTTGAATGTACCTTCATAATTAGTACTAGTAGTACTAAAAGCAAAAATTGTAGAAATTTTAAAACTGAGTTCTGATTTTGGATGGTAAGAAATGTTGATATGTGAGACCAGAATTTTCGTTGGGAAAAAATAGTGTTCTGGCTGAACATTTTGGTCAAACTTATTTTGCCAAAGCCCCTCCTCTGTTCTACCAATGGGTGTTTCCTGTTAATCTAGATGGACGAAAAGTCTAAACAGTCTAGTTTACACTTTTTAGTTTAATGGGAATAATTAAAAACAGGATCCAAAAGACATTTTTAGGCGCTCTTCGTCTAGTCACAGCAAGGAAATTTTAAATCTCATCTGAAATGACTTCAGATTTTCAAATTCTGAAAAAGCAATCCTGCTCTTCTTTGGTACAAAATAGCTAAAACATGATATTTGAACTAAAAGAAACAAATTCTGATACTGCTCCTCATAAATTCCTCAGTTCCCTCAATAATAGACCATAGCTCCCTTCCAGCAAACAAAAGGGACACAACAATGGGTGTCGTTGAGACCCTTTGCAAAAACTGGGCAACCAAGCATATGGATTGCTTGGTAGAGGAATGGGAAGGAAAACAGAAGATCCCAAAAGAGAGGCACACTAGAAGGGACTGAAGAACACCCAGGATTGCAATTAGGCAGAGATACAAAGACTCGCCCTTTGTTTTCCTCTTCCAGTCAGGGGATGACCAAGCACTTCTAAGTACCAAGCACTTTGAAATTACTGTGGAATAGACCACAGTATATTCAGAGATCTCCTTGAGCCTTTTAGTCCAGCTTTCAACAGATACACAGTTGACAAGAACAACAAGATTGTTCGTCTTCCTACTAGTAGAAGTGGTGAAAAGAAGGGGAAGAAGCCAAGGGCAGCAGACACAACAGGCAAGCAATCTCAGGTAGAAGGAGGAAAAGTAGTTGCATACTAGGGACCAGTTGTCATGAATATTGTGAGAGAAATCTTCCCCCCCTCCTGACGCTTCTTGAGACTAGACCTCCAGTCATTGCACCTCTCTTTGTTGTTTCTTTATCAATATAACAAGATATATACTAGTAGCTGTGACTAAGACACAGACATTGTTTCTGTTGTCTTTTTATGATGGCACCAGTGCCATCCCCCTGTCTTTAAGAGACAAGGCACATTGTTCTACTATTAGCTAATAAAAATGTATTCAGTATTAAATTTGGCTGGCCATTTCAGTTCTTGAGTCCTAGTACAACAGCTTTTTATTCTTGTTGGATGTATTCCAGTCTAGTGCTACTACTACTACCTAGCTAGTACTAGTAGTAGCTAGTACTAGTAGATTTAGACTTTCTGTCATGGGTGAATTAGTACTACTAAGCATTGACAGAAAGTCTAAAAATCCAGACTAGATGGTCTATTTTTGGTCTGTCTGTCAGAAAGTAGACCATCTAGATTAACAGGAACCACCCAATGTCTGTCTGTCTAACAGGTCAATTTTTTTGATTTTTTACAGACTTAACATAACAGGTAAAGGTAGTGTTGCCGTTGGGAGCTGTCTTGTGTACGGTACTGTCCAGTAGGATTTCTAACTGGAGAGGAATAAGTTTCGTTTATGACTCAGAGAATTTTTGGTCATTATTTTTTCTTTTCTTCAAAAAACGATTTATGGATGGTTTTTGTCAAACAAAATTCATTCGTCATCCAATCAAAATCGAGGAATTATTGTGCGGTTCGGTTGTTGATTTTTCTCTTTTGGGTCCGTTCGACTGCTCCAGGATTCCCAAGCAATGATCAAAATGACCCCCACAAATCCTTTCTCACATCCAACGTTCGACGTTTGGCACACCACAAGGCAGAACCAGGTTTCTCCATTACCGCATTTGATCAAAAGTTGAACATACAATATCAAAGACACCAAAATGACAACTGAATACAGTGAGAAAGAAATGAAGAAGGTCCTCGTTTTCGGAGGAAAGACCGGATGGATTGGAGGTCTCATGGTGGATATGCTCAAGAAGGAAGGTGAGTCTCGATTCGGTTTCTCGGTCACGACGGGATATTGGTTGATGGCATCGAAACACAAAACTGGATGCGATCCTTTTCGGTTTCCCTGTGAATTAAAAAAATAAGTACTAGTACTCCAGAAAAGACCAATTCTCAACAAGTTTTGTTGGTCTCCTGTTTCAATCAATGTTTCACTCGTAACACGTGACCCGTCCTAAAACGAACACCATCCAATTTATTGATGTATCGGCAAACGCATCGTATCCCATGGTTCTAAATTCTAATCAAAGGAATCGAGGTGCTCCCTGCCGAGAGCCGAATGCAAAACCGCGAAGCGGTCGCCAAGGAGTTGGACGAAGTTAAGCCCACCCACGTCTTCAACTCCGCCGGAATCACCGGACGTCCCAACATTGATTGGTGTGAAACCCACAAGCCCGAAACAATCCGCACCAACGTGATCGGAACACTCAACCTTGCCGACCTTTGTTTGGAGCGAGGCATCCATTGTACCGTCTATGCCACCGGCTGCATCTTTGTCTACGACGAGGCTCACCCCTTGGGATCCGGAATCGGTTTCAAGGAAGAAGACACACCCAACTTCGATGGATCGTTCTACAGTGAGACCAAGGGATACATGGAACCAATGCTTAGAAATTACCCGAACTGTATGATCCTCCGTGTTCGCATGCCAATCTCCGACGATCTCATCCACCGCAGTTTTGTTACCAAAATCGTCAAGTACGAACGTGTTGTTAACATCCCTAACTCGATGACCATTCTCACAGAAATGCTTCCCGCATCGTTGGCCATGGCCAAGAAGGGCTTGACCGGAGTCTACAACTTCACCAACCCCGGTGTTATTTCTCACAACGAAGTATTGGACTTGTACACCAAATACATTGATCCTACTTACACCTACAAGAACTTCACCGTCGAGGAACAAGCCAAGGTTATTGCTGCACCCCGTTCCAACAACGAGCTCGACACCACGAAGCTCCTACGCGACATGCCCGAAGGAGTCGTGATCAACGACATCAAAACTGCATACGAACTCTGCTTCCAGCGCATGGCCAAAAATCTCGAAGCTCAATATGGACCTCTTCCAGATAGCTTGCCAAAGGAATTCCGACGTGTTTAAATCAATATTTTGAGCATTTATTCCTCATGAATAGAAACTCTGTTCGTAGTGGAGCAGGTAACCAATGCAGGAATGTCTTCAAATTGGTCGTCTATCGTGGAACGACAGAGAGGTTGAATTCACACAATCCTGTGTGTTCAAAAGAGACTATGGTTATGATTCGAAAGCCGTAAAGAATAGACTCATATTTTTGCCGCTCTTGCTTTTTATACGAGCTTTTATTGTATTCGATGTGTATTCCAGTCCAACGCATGTTTTGCTCATAGATTGAATAAATTGGCATTGAGCAAATCGGAATGAGCACAGTTCTTCCTACGCGTTGATGTTTGTGTGGGCTTCAAAAGTTATGTTATGAATGTGGTCTGATTGTTTCTAGTTTACATATAATGTAACATGCTATATCGGCGCCAAAAAAAAACGCTTAGCCGTGCCCATGTGTTGGCATTCATACAACATGAATAGAGATCGTTGTAATCTCTCTGGGCGAATCGAAATCGATTTCGGTTGCTTGGGTCGAAGGACTTAAAGCTTCAATTCTATATCCACCAACAGAATTAGACGATGCTTTCGATTGCAGATACGAACCACAACACAGAGAGGTATTGATCTCATCGTCGCAATCGTAGCTGCTGTCGATCGATTCATCCATTTCGGCTTCTGTAGGGGTTCGCACCGTGTCCAATGGGGGTTCCAGCAAGTAGTTGAGTGCTGCGAGTGGAGCACTGGCTAAAAACTGTAGAACGGCGGTCACAAAAAAATTGACGACTAATCCATAACGGTCAACAATGCAGCCCCCAAGAAGGCCCGCACACGACCACAGCAACATCTGAGCATTTTCCACCACCATCCACTTGTGCTGGTCTTCGGCGGGGACGTGCTGCAGGACCATAGCTTTGCTAAGGGACGAGGTCGAGTTCATCAACGACCCATGGAATACGTACAGAGTGCATACCATCCATACCGGGTACCCATTCCATTGACAAGCAATCATAGACAGTAAGCTCAGAATATAGACCCATTGCAGCGATACGCAAGCACGGCAAGGCCCGATGGCCTTCGACAAAGCTTTGGCCAGCAACGGGGTCATCCATTGGCCTAGCGGAATAATCAGATACATAAATTGGATCGAAACAGGCTCGAGTTTTGAGCGCTGCATAAGATACACCGGAAAGTACCCAATCGACATGCCGCCAGCAATTGAAGAAAACATATCTGATATATGGATCAGTATTGGGACACGTATTTTGTCGGTGCGCCACACTGCTGTCCAGGTCTTCTCGGAGGAATCTTCAGTTGCTTCGCCTACCTCAGCACCGAAAAATATGTTTTCAATACTAGTTCCTTCGACAATAAAGTTATCATCGGTTTCATCTTCGTTCCATGAGGGCGATTGTGATTCATGTTCAGTGATATCGTTGTAGTATTGCTCTTCGTCTGTTTGTGCTAACACATTGTAATCCTCTGGTTCCAATGACTCACTGCTCAAGTCTTCGCCCCATGCGAACGTGATCGATTTTAACGTTACCATCAAGAACAAAACAGGCAGATTGCACCCCAATCCGACCATCATCACTGTATAACAGTTTTCAATAGTCCAGGTATTTCCCAGTGCTGCAAATAGAGCAAGGGTCAGCAGCGTTCCCGCGATATTGCCCAGTCGTACCAGATTGTGGCACATTCTATACTTCAATGTTGTTGTTTTAGGATCTGTACCGGTCCATTCGGAAAACACAATGGGCAAGGCTGAATCCATTACTCCCAGCAACGTGCCCCAAAGAGCATTGGCAAGAAGAAAGAATGGAAAGCCTTGGGCTTTGACGGCAAAGAAAAATATAGCCGGAATGAAAAATCCGATTATGGATGCCAGTTGCAAGAGGGTTTCGATGCGGTTTGCTATGTAATCGGAACACCTTGTAGCATAACGTGTTGCGATCGACGATATAATTTGAAACATACCGGTGGTTGCCAATGCATAACCGACATATGCAGGGGAATCCTTCCAAACAAGAACAACAAAGGTCGATAAGACACCTTGGCTCCATATGGAACGACTTAAGAAAGAGAAAAAAGTCAGGGAGAGTGTCTTCCGAACATTTCTTTTAGCCAGACGCAGAATATCGGGAGGAAAGTATATGGATGACCCCGAACCGGATGAATGCGAATCAAGATCTTCGGTACAGCTGTGACTTTCGTGTTCTACCTCCTCGTTGCTCAAATAAAAAAAATGTTGATAGCGTTGATTTTCTTCGTCGTCACGGGTGTCAATGGGAGAAAGGAAGGGCTCCCGTAGGGTAGATTGGGTTTCAGCCATACTGGATTGTGAGGCTTGAGGAATGCTTGAAAGGTGCCCTGACAACACCTCCTTCCGGGTTGATTGACAGAAGAATTTGAAGCGCAACTCATATCAAAGAGAATAGACAGATCGTGTTGTGTCGCCGTAGCCAATTTCGAATGTTGCAGTTGAAACTCATCATTTGTACTCGTATCTTCTGTAACGTCGTGGACGGGCGCAGCACAACAGATACCTTTTGGTCTTTCTCCTCAGTTTTCGCCAGAATAGCGAGCCGGTCGAACTTGAGAACGTCACTAAACGGACGCATGAAGGACGCTCCTATTTTACTCTACAGCCAATACATACGTACGAATACGAGTTTTCGTACCGCAAATAAGTACCGGCAGTAAAAATCACTTTTGCTAGAGCAATAAACCTCATGAGGAGGTACCAGGTACGACGTACAGTATTGATGTATGCTGTATCCGAAAACTCATGAATAACAATACGTCCTGATACTACCGGTCCGATACCGGTAGGGTGTACCATTGAATTGCAAGAAACGAATGAAAATCCTAATTCGAACGAATAGACCTAAATACCAAGAAAATATGGGAAACCAAAACTTCCCAAATGGAATTGCGAAATCGATCTCCAGTTTGGCAACTTCTCAACCAAATCGACGTCGATGTCGTCGTCGGGGCCAAAGATGCTCCTTGGTTTTCGTCGTGGCCGTTCGCCTATGCTTATTTAAGAACGATGTGTCTCAGGCGTTGCTCTATCCACATCGTACATCCTGGCCATCTTGGACCGACAATCATCACAAACAATTTCCGTTCAGAAAAATATATTGCCCCAACAACATTATCATTCCGCCATACAAACCATTATTTCCTTCGACAAGAAAGGCATCCCCCATTACAATGGTCGCCGAAAGGGAAGGAGGCGATGAAGACCGTTCTAGAGAAGAGGCAGAAAGGAAGAAATGGGGCCAAGACGGCAAATCAAATGTCTACGAAGATTTGGAAATACTGGAACGAGCCATCCGACTGGAAAATGCGGAATTCAAGCTAAAAAAAGAAATCCTGCAAGAAAAGGTCGATTTCATCGATCAAAGTAAGCGCGATGTCATTCCAGACGTCGTCAGGTTCGTGTTTGTACCACTTGCTTACGCCTTTGGCTTGTTCAAAATGGCTTCCAGCAGTAGGCAAGTACTGCGAACAATTTCACGATCGGCGACGAAAGTGATGGATATCCACTTTTGGACTTTCGTAGTCTGGGCACCCATATTGTTGAACATCTCCAAACGAATATTGAAATCTCCCCCGGATCCAATTTCGGAAGAGGTTTCTGGAATTGATATCGCTTCTTTGCGGACATGGGGATCGAGCGCGTTTGAATGGGACGATCCAAACAAAAACTGCGACGACAACGTCTTGTTTCTGACGGAGTACTGGACCTCTGCGGTCAACGGCATGTTCTACCTACAACTTTTTAGAATTGCCGCGGTTGCGATAGCAAGAAAAGCAACTGGAAAAGGTCTCGACTCTGTTCTCCAATCCAACCCCGTCATGTTGTGGTTGTCCTTCGCGCAGGCACTGACACGAATCGGAGCAGTGGTTTCGGTGTATCAGTACCCAGAGAAGATGTATGACTTTGAACGAGCAGACCTAGACCGCCCCGTTGGATTCTTTCCATACCTTATGTGGAAGCTCCTCCGTGTGATGATGGTTCTGGCCCCACTTGGCTTGATATCTGACTGTTCCAAGGTTCTTTTGTACCTACCAAAAGGTTCGATATATCCATTGTACGGTTCAATTGCTGTCACTCTGTATGGAACGTGGGCTAGAATGAAAGAATCAATCTCGAACAAGAAGGATCCACTCAGCCCTACACGATTGAGACCCCCAAAACCCCTCGCAAAAATAGTGTATGGCCTCAGCTATTTTGCCATTTGGCGAAAACAATTGCGTCTGCTCGGTGTGGGAAATAGGTTTAAGATCTTGATGGGAAAGCTGTTTGACTCTTTCTATAGCGTGTTCTGGAAGAGTCTCGGGTACAGCTTTTTGTTGCCTCTTCCTCTCCTGGGACCTTTAGTTCACCTCAAGGCATTCAAAAAGATATTTGAGGTGGAATATGCCAGTGACCTGCCCTCGCTGTCCTCTGCTGAAACCTACAAAAAGACGGTGGACGAAAACCCCGAGCGTGCGTACAACATGGCGTGGAGGTACAACCTCCGGTGGCGACCACCCCAGAGGCTTGCGGCGTCGAAAGCATACGTGTACAACGAAATAATATACAGGTGCTTTGTCAAGGGAACCCAGGTGGACATCTTGGAGCAACTGAGTGCACCGGAGTTTGACGACCAAGCCTTCGAACGAAGCCTCAAGCGGAAACCAAGCAAGGACCGCGAGAACTGGAAGGCCCGTGCCATGGAGTTCCAGGCCGAGAAGCACAAAGCCAACTTCGAAAGCGGAAAGATGGACGACCCGTTGGGCGTCGCCGTGTGGCGGTGCTTCGGAATCGGTCTCGGATTCAACTTCGAACACTTGAGGGAGCTGAAGGAAGGGGAAGAGCCCTCGCCGAGGCGATTGCAGGCCCGGGCCGCCAAGAGCGCCGTGCGCCGGTACAGCGAATTGCGCAAGGAAGAAGAAGACCTGATAAAACACAACGAGTCGCTGGACCCGGAGGAACGAAACGACGAAGCGGTAAAAGAGATGAAGCAAAAAATCGACAAGGAACTCGCTTACATAGCTTGCAGGCTGACGGAATTGATCCCGACCACCTCAAACCTTGACGAGTTCGGAGTGATGGAAGTGGCAAAATTCAAAATGAAACAGGAACCTCAATACCGCAAGGTTTCCGAGAACGAAATTCAGATTCTGGAAGAAGATCCCATGGAATACGACAAGGGACTCGTGAACAGCGAAATGCTACTGAACAACATCCAGAGCCGTCGCTACGACAGCTCCAAGAGCTACAAAAAGCTCCTGGACAACGAAGAGGGGGGAAAGAAGGGAGAAAAGGATTCTGGAGCCAATGATGCTAGGAAGGACGGAGACGACAGCAGTAGCGATGGTGAAGAAGACGACGATTCTACCGATGGACTCATAGATATACAATACGTCTAGAGCAAGGGTTTGCCGAACCCCTGCAAAATCATTCTTCTAGCACGCGCTCTACTCTACTTGTATCATAGACACACGCAAACACACAAAATAATAGGCAGGGGCCCAGTGGATAGAAAAGCGAAAACGCTGCTGCTAGAGTGTTGGAATCGCGTTGCAGAGCAAAAGGGGTTCGCAACCGGTTGTTATTCGCTGCTAGTTGTCCTGCCGCTCCGCCACCCGCAGGACGGCGCTCCTGGCCCTGGGGTTCCGCGCCGTTTCCTCTTCCGTCGCCCTGCGCTGCTTCTGCACCGGCGCAAAGGGCTTGGGCGGACCGACGTAGTTCCCGTACAGGTCCTTTTCGTCGGTCGCCCGCCGCCGGCCCGGATCGAGCGTCCCGTCGCGCATGATCCGCTTCGTCGCCCGGTCCTCCATGCTGTGGTAGCTCATGACCACGAGCCGGCCACCCGGCCGCAGCAGGGCCGGGCAGGCCTCCGAGAGGACCCTGCCCAGGACACCGTCCTCGTTGTTCACGACGATCCTTAGGCTCTGGAAGACCCGGGCGCAGGTCGCGGTTTTCCCGTGCCGCTTGTTCCGGGCAAAGGCAGGCGTGACCGAGGCGATGGCCTCCGCGAGCTCCCCCGTGGTCGAGAGCGGCCGGTGCCGGACGATGGCCCCCGCCACGGTCTTGGCCCGGGGCTCGTCCCCGTAGACGCTAAAGATCCTCTGGAGCTCCCCTTCGTCGAACTCGTTGCAAACGTCCGCGGCGGTGAGGCCTCCGGAAGCCGCCGGGCCCTCGGTGCTTCCGCTGCCCCGGCCCATGCGCATGTCCAGGGGGCCGTCCCGCATGAAGGAAAAGCCCCGGTCGGCCTCGTCGATCTGGTGCGACGAGACGCCGAGGTCGAGGAGGATGCCGTCGACGGCCCCGCCCCTCCCGTCGGGCTGCAGGATCGGCTCGCTGGTGACCGGGTGCAGCACGGTGGGAAGGGTCTCGGCGAGGTCCCCAAAGTTGGTGGACACCGGGACAAAGAGCGGCCGGTCGGTGCCGGGGTGGTTGGTGTATTCCGACAGCCGTTCCGACGCCGTCTCCAGGGCGTTGGGATCGACGTCGCAGCCGAGCAGCACGTCTCCCGGCCGCAGCCGCTGCAGCAGCGCGTTGGAGTGCCCCCCGCCGCCGAGGGTTCCGTCGACAAAGACCAGGGGAGGGGCGTCGGGGGCCGCCGCATCGGTGGTGGCACCGTCGTCGACCTGGACGGGACCATCCGGCTCGCCGGGTTCGTCTCCTCGGGGATCGCGCCGCGGGTGCTTGCGGCTCTTTCGCTTGCGATTCTTTTTCTTGTAAGATTTCGGGGCCGGATTCCGTATCCTGCCCCGCTCGCAATCCAGGAGGGCGTCGAGGCACTCGTTGACCATTACCGGTGCGTGATAGGTGGTGGCAAAGTCGTCGCCACCGGCCGTGTCGGAAGAACCGGCACCAGTTTCCTCGACGCCGGTAGAAAACAGCCGCATCTGCGCCGCGCGGGGTGTCCCAGCGATCCAGGCCCCGTTGGCGTGTCCCGATGGGAGGCGCCGCCGAACATGTCGAGTGACATGGATGTTGTTGCTGTTGGTGTTGGTGTTGATCCACGGAACGAATCCCTCGACCCCGCGCGTCGTAGTGGCACAACAGTAATACGGAACGGAAGCGACCAAGAATCGTTTCAGGTTGGTATGTATCCTCGGTGTGCGTCCCTTCTCCGCTGTGCCCACACGGATGTTGTTGCCGCTGTTGTTTCTCATTGTAGTGGTGGAATAGAACGAGTCGTTCCAAGATTTCGTGCCGATGCTGTCGGCAGTGATGCAAAAAATGCTCGGACTGTTGCAAAACAAAGAAGTTCTGCGACCCAAAGAAACGCTCGGCAGTGGACTCGACGAAGGTGGTATGCGAAAACCGATGAGGTGGGAAAGCTTTCTACGGGGATGGAACAAAAACGATTTTCGAACAACAAGGTGTGTAGCCATCGGCCTTTTGACACACCAAACCAATCTGTTTTTCTGTTTTTCTTCTTCTTCTCGCTCTCTGGGCTTGAAGCTGTAGAAACCAAAGTCTTTGGTTGCGTGCAGCTGAGAAAAGGATGGCTTCGTTTGGACCGATTGCTCGTGGTTCTGAAGTAATAATTGTAATGATTCAGGAGAGATCGTCGATTCGCAATGATTGTGGTTGTTGTGCTGATGGGTTGTGTGTTTGTTGGTCCGTTCTGCTCTCCCGGTTGACGATTCGAAAAAATCAAGGATCGACGATCCGTACGACGGCCAGGTTTCGTGTGATCCGTGTTTGAAAATCTTTTTTGTTGACGTCTCCTTTCCTGCCATTCATTTCATTTCGGCGCAGGCATCCTAAATTCAGTTTTTAGTTTTTACTACTCGCACCCTACGCAGCCCTGGTACAATATTCTGCCCGTGTCACATCATACTCAGTACATGCATGAATGCCATCAGCCATCGATATCTTTCTACGGCAGCGAGGGACTGTTGTCGACGATGAACCATCCAATTTCTTCCTCCGAGTGGCCACCAAGGTCCCATAATCCCGTGGCTCTGCCGAAAGCACCACCCCAGGATCATGAACGCCCGAGCCACATAGCCCAGGAATCTCCATTATCATTTCCAAGAGCGACGAGACCAGACCAGACCAGAAGTCCAGGTAGCTGTTGCTAGCTGGTTCTATCCCCCAGCCTCCCACACCACCGCAACGATGGGGTCTTCGATCCGCCGGACGGACCTCCTGGCCCTCTCGAACCTGCGGAACGACGGCCGCAAGCCGGGGGAGATCCGGCGCATGCGGGTCCAGCTGGGCCCCGCCTCCAACACCGCGAGCGGGGACGCCGTCGGCGGGAGCGCCCTGGTGGAGATGGGCCTGACCGTGGCCATGGCCACCGTCCGCGGCCCCGTGGCCTGCCTCCGGAGGTCCGACGAGCTCCCGGACCGGGCCGTTGTGGACGTCTCGGTCCGGGCGGTGCCCTTTGCCCCGACCGACCGGCGGGTCACCAACCCCAACACGGACCGCCGGCTCATCGAGGCGGGCCACCTCCTCAAGCGGGCGCTGGAGGCGACCATCCTGCTCCGGCTCTACCCCAAGTCGCGGATCGAGGTCCGGGTCGTGGTCCTGGCCGACGACGGGGGACGCCTCTGCGCGGCCATCAACGCGGCGAGCGCCGCCCTCATCGACGCGGGGATCCCCATGCGGGACGTCCTGTCGGCCTGCTCGGCCGGGTACGCCGGCGGGACGACCGACACGACCCTGGTCGACCTCAACCGCCGGGAGGAGTCTCCCCAGCAGGGCAAGAACGCGGTCTGCCTGCCCTGCGCGATGCTCCCCCAGCGGGGGACCCTCGTCCTCTCCCAGTGCGAGGCCCGGCTTCCCGACGTTCGGACGCTCGACCGGGTCCTGGAGGCCGCCATGGCCGGCTGCCGGGCCGTCTTTGACGTCCTGCAGGCGGCCGTGCGGGAGCGGGCGGCGGCGCTCATGGGCCTCCGGGAGGGGACCGGGACGATCGTCGATTCCTTTGCCGGGGCCAAGCTGGCGGCGTAGCCGCTTCGGGGGCGGGCAAGCGAGTTCCATTCATTCATTCATTCACTTCCTTCCATCCATTCATCCATCAATCCACGGCAAGCGGTTTCGGTGCCGATCGCTGGATCCGACCGACCGTCGCACCATGCACAAAAGGTAAGTTCCCGATCTAGTTAGTCTGATTGCACAACGGAACTAGTATGGGTGGGCAGCGAGAGGAAAGCGGGGATGCGCGACACAAACGAGACAATCAAGGGAGGAAGACAAACATTAACTTTTCTATATACTTTCCTACGGGCGTCGATGCACACCCGGTGGGGATACCATCTCTGTGGTTCTGATGATTGGTTTCGTCGCGCACACCGCTCCCTTGCCGCACCGCCCGCCCAGATGCGGTTCCATTTTCCCGGCTGACAGCAACGGAAACAAGAGGCCCTTGCGCGCGCCGCTGTGATTGTTTTTGACCGGAAAACGAAGAAGAGAGAGGTTCGGCCGTGACGACAAACATGCGTATTTCTTGACGTGATAGGACTAACTATCTCTTCACTATGGAAGCTTAATCTTTGAGAACGTAGCCGTCATCCAATCGAATCGAATCGAATCGAATCGAAAACAATCGCAATGGCCTGGGCGGGACTGTGGTGTGAACCGTGGCTTTTGTCCTTTTTCGACGCTGTTCCCACTCACGCTTCTTGTGATTCACTACATTTCATAGGTGATGAATCAACCAAATCGAGTGATCGGTTATTTGAATTGGCAATCACGAATGAAACGAGGACTGAACCCCAGGGCAAGAGAAAGGGATTCACGAATAGGTGAAGACACGATTCATACACTGATAGTGAACGTATAAAGCACACACCCCGCATCTTATGTCCCATGGAAAAGAATCCAAGCACACGGAACAGCAGATCAACCCACAGGGCTCCGGTGTGAAGCGGACAAACATGCGCAGAGTGTCCGATGCTTGAGAGAAGCACACACCCCGCATCTTATGTCCCATGGAAACGAATCATAGCACATGGAACAGCAGATCAACCCACATGGAACAGCAGATCAACCCACATGGCTCCGGTGTCAAGCGGACAAGCATGCGCAGAGTGTACGGTGCTTGAGAGAAGCACACACACCCCGCATCTTGTGACCCGTGGAAACGAATCCAAGCACACGGAGAAGGGTCGCTTTCGATGGGGGAGACGAGTCGGGACCGAACCCAAATGCTTTGCCGATGGGGGAGTGAGCAGGAGTGCCTCGGCTCGATTGGTAAAAAATCCAAAGGCTCCGGGGAAAACCACCATCCGCGGTACGCAAATCACCCAAACAGGTGTGTGTGTGTGTGTGTGTGTGTGTGCCGAAGCGAGGCAGTCCAGCGACGCACTGATGCGGAAAAGGATCCGAGGCAAGACAAAGTGCAAGACACAGCGTCCGCACACTATAACTGGTAACTCCCCGAGCCCACAAACACCAACAATCTCAAACACAATAACAACTAAACCAAAGTTACGACACCAATACACCGTTTCACTCTGTCTTTTCATGTGCCCTTGTGGAAAGATCGGTTCTCGATCCGCCATCCCGAACTATCGCACAGTGCCGTCCACTAGCGTCGGCACGAGAATCGCAACATTACAAACTAGAAATACCCATCCCTTAGATCGGAGAAGCAGCGCTGTTCGTATTCACTTGCTCGCTAGGCACGATGATCTGGTGGTACAACAAGTCGTTCTCTACACTGGGTTATGGTTTTTGCTACGCTGCTGCGGTGCGGTTGCCACCGCGGCCCCCGGCCGTTCGCACACATCACATCACATCACATCACATCACATCATACCGCACTTCACCGCACCGGTCACTCACCTTGCAAACAGGCAAAGATAGGTGACGACCCCGGACCCGCGGCCCGGGACCTGCCGGAGGCGCTTGAGGGAGCACAGGAGCTGGAGCGTGGCCCGGGCCGTGGATTCCCCGTGCCGGAAAAAGGCGCAGTTTTCCCGGAGCTCCTGCTCCGAGACCCAGTCGTGGCCTCTGTGGGCGTCGGTTTCGCATTCCTCCAGCGAGGAGCCGGCGTTCTGGCGCTGCCTCTGCCGGAGGTACTCGAAGCGGCGCTGGAGGCTGTTGGTGGTGCGGCCGTGTTGGTGGCCGGCACCGAGGCTGCGGTCCAGCGCCGTCTTTTTCCGGACCACTTCCCGGATCTCCTCCAGGGCTTCGTTGATGTCGTAGCGACACAGGTGCGGCCCGAATCGCAGCTGGAGCCGAAGCTCCTCTTCCGTGACCGGAAGGAAGGACGGATGGTCTCCGCCGTCTTCGCTTTCGCAGCTGCCGGTTTCGGTGGGATTTACGTTTTCTCCGTCTCGGGAGGAATTCTTCGTCTCAATCGAACTGTTGGGCTTCTTCCGCGCATGGTTCCGGATTCTTTGCGAGGGGTGTCGGGAGGAATTGGAGTTCGGTGCAGCGTTCGCCACCCCGGGGGATCGTGCGTGCAGGGCCCTCCGGCCGCTGCGGGGCTGAGGCGCTCCCGAATACGAATGGTGCTCGCCGCTGTTGCTGCCGATTAGGGAACCGTCCGCACCATTGAAATGCCTCGCCCCATGGTTCTGGTCCGATCCGACCTCTTTCCCGGGTGTTTTGGCATCGCTGTCCCGATGCTGCCCGTGCCCATCTTGCTGCTCTTCTTCCCGCCGCTTCCGGTCCATGGTGGCCAGCAGGGCCCCTATCAGCTCGGCCTGCGAAGAGGCCTCCTCCGCTAGGATCGTTTCGAACCTTGCCACCGCGGCCTTTTCCTCGTTCAGGATCTGCCGGAGGGCGCCGACCCTGGTTTCCACCGCCGCAATGGCGCGGTCCAGCCCGGTGAGGCGCTCCCTCTGCTCCCCCGCGTCCGCCCCGCCGGCAGCGAGGAGGCTCGCGACGTCCGAGAGCTGCCGGACGGCCGCCGCGTCCTCCGCCAGGGAGGAGAGGGCGGCCGCGAAGAGCTCTTCCGCCTCCCTCGTTCCCCGGTTTGCGCTGCGGTTGGGGCGTCCCGGGACCGGCGGTTCCGGTGGCCGTGGCATCGGGGGGATGTTGGGCTGCATCGGAACGATCCAATCACGATGCGATCGCTCCGCGGAGTGTTTCGATGCGAAATGGGCGTGTCTGTTGCTGCGTTGCTGTGTTGCTGTGTTCCTTTGTTGCTAGCCGTTGGTCTCGATCGAATCTACAGCTGTGTCCAAGAGTGAATCACCACCATTCTTTCGGTTCTTGTTGTTTCGGCAATGAACAGTCCGACATGGGGTGTGGATGATGGAAAGAAAAGCCCGAAGAAAACAATCGCGACACTCCTATGGATCGTACCCTACCTGGTACTGTATATAATCTACGCTACGAACGCAGCTCGTAATCCATACTGTAGGAGAAAATCACGCGGTCCGGCATTCGCTTTGGCTGGGATCCGAGAACGAAAACTATTCAAAAATGCGAAACCGTCGAACCCGGCGCGAGCCGGGATCACTGTCTTCGACTCCAGCGACTCAATCGGGCAGTCCCGTAAATGATTCACGGATGCAAGCAAACCCGTGACCACGGAAACCGGTTCGATAGATAGATTCTGTTCGACACTACCGTACGGTACAGTACAGTAGATTAGAAACGATCCCGGAAACGGAATTCGTGTCACAAGAAGCAGGTATTTTGTGCTGTGATTTGTCGACACAAAACACATCATGCTTCGAGCAATCCGCGAAACGCCGTAACGGTCGATCTGAGAACAGCCATGGCAAAGGCAAGGAAAAAGAAGAAAGCCGCGAACTTCCACCAAAGCAACGGCAACAACGCCAACCACAACCGCAGCAATGGCCCGCCGGAAGCCACACCCCCGTCGGTTCCCCCTTGCCGCCAAACGAAGGACGCCGGCACTGGCACTGGGAAAAGCGGAAGCGGCGGAAACACACCCCGGTGCTCGCTCTGCGGTCGGAGCACGAGCGACCGGGGCTTCTTTTCCAAGCGCCAGCTCAAGCGGGCGGCGGCGGGGGAAGCCGGCGTCCGGTGCACCGGGTGCATAGAAAAAGGCGGCAACGGTTGCGCTGGCAAAAGGGCCGGGCGGATGGAAACCCGGCCGGAAACCCACCCTCCGGCCGCGCTCCAACCAGCGGCGGCCCCCACGACCCACGCAAGACCCGCAGCGGGGGGGACGGGAGACGATCCCCCCGAGCGAGTCCCAGAGAAATCGCGACCAAACGAAGAAACCATTCTCCCACCAAACGATGACGACATTTCGGTGTCGTCGTCGTCGTCGTCGTCTTCCTCGAGCAGCAGCAGCAGCAGCTCGTCGTCTTCGTCGGCGTCGTCATCCTCGTCGTCAAAAGCCACGTCTTTGCCACCTACTTTTTCTTCTAATACCAAATCCATCTCTATTCCGAGGCAAGTGGTTGAGACAAACGCAACCCGACCAGTAGCCTCTCCCGCCAACGGGCTAGGAGATTCGCGAGGACAGCGTTCCGATTCCTCTTCGTCGTCGTCTTCGAGCTCATCCTCGTCGAGCTCATCCAGCTCGTCGAGCTCATCCAGCTCGTCGAGCTCATCCTCGTCGAAATCATCCAGCTCGTCGAGCTCATCCAGCTCGTCGTCATCCAGCTCATCCCCAAACGGGCCCAACACCACAAGCAGCGATTCAAGGAAACACCCAACAAAACCGCCTTTGCACATCGAGGTGCCTGCGAACACTGCGGAACGAAAACAACACCCGGGGAACAATGCGGCGCCACCAAATCCAGAAATCGAGGATGGGGCCGCACCGATCGACGACCGCCCCGCCTCGAATGCTCCTGCGGCTGCGGCTGCAACAACCGTTGCCACCCCAGAAAATGCTTCCACGACAAACCAGCAAAGGAAAAAACGATCGGCGAGAACCACCCTTTACGACGACGACGATAGTGATGTGTACGAGGAGGGCAAAAGCAGCGACGACCAACACCACCAAAAGAAAAGAAACAGGGGGAAAAACATCGGCACCGAGCGCGATTCCGGTGTCAGCCTGAACGCCATGAAGCACTCGATCTTGGGGAGGAAACTCGAAACCGGACTCGAGGGATCCCTCGGAGACGAGCTCGACTACCTCGACCGCAACCCCGGCAGCGGCGCTGCCGCGGACGGCGAAACGCAAAAGGCTCTGCACGGCGACCTCTTGTGCCCGATCTGCCACGAGGTCCTGCTGGAGCCCCTGTCCCTCTCCTGCGGGCACAGCTTTTGCAGGGACTGCCTCTCGTGGTGGGCAACCTCGTCGACGACGTCGTCGTCGTCCCGAGCCGGGTCCCAGCATCCGACCCAGAACCCACACCCAAACGCACCCAAATGCCCCACCTGCCGGACCCCGATCACGAACCAGGGAGGGGTCTCGGCCCTCAGGGTCAACACCTGCCTGAGGGCCTGCACGTCGGCCCTCTTTGCAAGCGAGCTCGGGGCGCGGCTGGCCGTCCGGGCCAGGGCCGTGTCCGGGGAGCGCGGGGGGAGCCACTCCCGCGGCTACGAGGCCGTCGTTCCCCTCGCGGCGTCCCCGACCGAGGCCCTTTCGCCCGGGCCGGGCCACCGCAGGGACGCCAGCGAAATCTCGGTCCGGCGGTCCGTCGTGGTGGATGCCGACGACCGGCGCATGCGGCTGGCCCTGGCGCTGTACGGGCCGATCGAGGGGCTCGGCGAGACCGGGGAACAAGGTCCAAGCACCACCACCAACAACACTGCGAGAGGGGTGTCTCTCTCGCTCTGCCTCCTGCAGCTGGAGGAGGACGAGGCGGAGGAGGGGATTCCCTGCTCGGTGCACCCCGGCACCGACGCGGAGGGATTCGTCACCGAGGCGACCCGGTTCTCGTCCATGGTCGATCTCTCCCGGCCGGCCCCCGGCGACCCCTGCGGGAGCAGCGGGCCATCGGTTCCCCTCGGCCGGCGGCAGCTCCGGCAAGACGGCACCGTGGCCTTTTCGTTTCCGGTGGCAGAACGCGGTGCCCCCACGGTGGTGGCCTTCTGCCACGAGGAGACGGGCCTCCGCCTCGTCCTGTCCCTCACCCGCGAGGCCATCCGGAGGCTGCCGGGGGCGGCCGGTGCCTCTGCGGAGCGGGCCTCCACTCGCCTTCTCGGCACCGGTTCGGATGGGGAAGGCGACGACGAGCGCAGCAAGGACGGAGACGACTCGTCGGCCGACAACGAGCTGGTGTACGGCGTCAGGGCGAGCGATACGGGCGAGTACGAGGACGACGGCTTTGTCGTGCTGGACGGCGATTCCGACAACGATGCCGAAAACGATTCCGACGGCGATGCCGACGACTGCTGCCACGTGTGCAACGACGGGGGCGAGCTCCTGATCTGCGACGGCGGCCCCCACGCCGAGGGGTGCGGCAGGGCCTTTCACCTGGCCTGCGCCGGGCTCGCGGTGGTCCCCGGGGGGGACTGGGTCTGCTCGGACTGCGCGAGGCGCCTGGGCCACGCCCCGGCCGGCCGGAGGGGCCACGAATTCCCCGCTTGCCCGCCGGGTCCGGCTCCCGGGGCAGACCAATCCGGGGCCCGGAGCCGAAGCGGTGGCGAGCCAACCGGAACCGACCGCCGGGCAGCAAGGAAGCAAAAGCGCAAACGGCCAGGGGCTCCCCCGAAGCCAACCCGGGATCGTTCGAGAGACGGCGGCAGCAACAATGACAGCGACAGCGACAGCGAGTTCGAGATGGTCGGGGAAGACGACCGTGACCGCGGGGGAAAAGGTGGCCGAGCCTCCCCCGGTGGTGCCCGCCGCCTCCCCAAGCGGAGGATGGTCCTCGCCGACAGCAGCAGCGACGAGGAAGAAATGTGATCCGCGGTGCCTACCTCTTCGAACCCACCCCAAGCGGACGGAGCTGCGCGGTGGTGCCAGAACGGTCGCCATGGAAGGAGTTTTGCTAAACAATAGTTACAGAAATAGGAAGACCAGAGGGAGAGCGCCAAAAGATTTTATGAAAACTGTATCATTTCAATCGTTGAGTCGCACTAACTTTTTCCAGCCAGTCGTTACAGTATCACACCATGTTGTTCCATTGGATTGTTATCCCACGTTTCTTACGTGGTGTGCCTTGTCTGCTTGCGAGCGAAGAACTTTTGGAAATGGTTTGTGTTTGGGACTACATTTGTTTGGTTTGGTTTGGTTTGGTTTGGTTTAGTAGAATGCTTCCTTGCTTGCTACTCCTGCCTGCCATCTCACAAGTCGGCGGTTTGTACGGGCTGGTAGGCACCCTCCTCGATGGTCGGATAGTCGAAGCCCGGATCGGAATGCCCCGGAGCAAACCCGCTCCTGCCGTTCATCGGAAGCGTGGCAAACCGGGCGAAGACCAGGGACCACATGCCGACGTTGGAAGCAATGTAGGCGGCAAAGGTGTAGCCCCAGGCGGCGACCAGTGCCGAGGCGTCGCCGCTGTATCTCACCTTTTTGGCAAAGCCGGCCGGGCCCCCCGCACCAGCGATCATGGGGAGGACCGCCGCAAAATTGAGGACCACCAGCCCGCAGGAGGCCACCAGTGCGGCCCGGGCGGCCCCCGGGCTGCAGGAGGACGGAGAGTGGGCCGTCGCGAGGCAGGAGAGGACGAGCAGGCCCATGCTCACGTGACCGAGCTCCCTGGAGTTTCCCCCGAGCAACCGGTTGTAGAGGGCCCAGAGCGCGTAGAAGAGGGCGATCTTCCAGACCACGGAGCGGAGCAGATCGAGGCTGCGGAGGGACTTTGCCACCGCGTGCCACGAGACCGCGTTGGAGACGACCATTAGTGCCATTCCGGCGACGTTCACCATGATTGCGTGCGTTGCTTGGGTGTGCGTGCGTTGCCGTTCTGTTCTGTCCTGTCCTGTCCTATTCTCGGGGCATTGCTGGCCGGACTAGTGCGTCTGTTTTGGGTTTGGTTCTTTTGCGTGGTGCGAGTACGTACGGTACGGTACCATACGGGGCAGTCGTGATGATGCTTGCAACGAAAAAGGGTTCCGGTGACGCCGGGTTCGGATTGGCAGGATTCCTTCGTTCCGCACGCTGTTCCTCGTTCAAGCTGAAAGCAGTACCAAGGTACGTACAAACTCGTACTACTGTTCCGAAGTCTGCGAAAATCGAAGAGTCGCAGAAAACTAAACTCGATTCCTGAAATGGGGCTTAGATCATTTTAATTTCATACGATTCGTACGGTATTAGGAAACCAATTTACATAGGTACGTAACTACGTATCAGGGGGAATAATTTCGAGTTTTCAGTGGAATCAGTTGCTTAATCGGTTGACTTGAAGTTAATCAAAATAGTTTTTGTGAGGCCATTAGAACTGCTCTAGAACCGGCTCTAATGTCGTCCCCTTTGGTGATATGCTCAGTCATAGTGTTGGGGAGATATGCGTTTGCATTTGTCTGAATGAACTGCTCTAGAATGGCTGCGGTTCCAGTCTTACGGTACAGCAGCAGTACATGACAAAAATAGTAGGTTGTGCTCCAGACCGGCTGCATAAAATACTTAGTACGAAGTACTGAAGTAGAAGTATAAAATATAAAATATGCCAGCAAGTGAGCCAAAAACTCTGATCCCGTTCACCAGCTGATATGTCTTTAATGATACTACTATTACTTAAAGATCCATGTCATCCGGAACCAATAGGTGATATGACGGCTTAAACTGGCTCACAAAGTTACAGTACCGGTAGGTGGTGGCCAAATTTTGATGTAAGAAACGGGGGACGACAGAACCTACGTTATTCGTACTAGCGAATATGTACTACACGAATGCAACAAAAAGGATAGTAGTACGGTACTAAAAACGGTACTAAAGTAGAAGTTGAAACATTGGGTCATTCCCGTATTAAACCGAAGATTTATCACTAGTATATAGAGTACCGGCAATAATATGGATATTTAGGAGGGTTTCACGAGGAGTAGCTACCGTGCTCTTTACTGTAAAGACGTGTAGTACTTATCGAAGCTAAAGATTATGCATAAATCCAGGTTGCCATTTTTGAAATAAGCCCGAGATTCAGGTGTTTAAAGGACCCCATGCCAAAGATGCTAGTGCTCCTAATGTCAAGCGCACCAAATTTAGTTAGTAGTTGCAGTTTGATTGAGTTGCAGTTTCGTCGCTGCATTGTATTGTATTTGATAGCAATCTGTTAGGATTTTTGTTCCATTTTTCTACCTCATCTCGTTCGATTTCAAAGAATCGTACCAGTACATCCATTCACTTCGTTCAAAACCATGCTATCCAAGAGATCCATCATTTCTGCGTTGCTCACGGGAGCAGGAACGGCCACCTCCACATTCGCTTTGCCCATTGCGCACGAAGTTGACGTCGAGAGGATCGTCAACGGAGTCCAATCCGAACCCGGAGACTTTCCATATTTTGTGCATTACGGGAGGTGTGGGGGTGCACTCGTGGCGCCCGATATTGTACTCACCGCTGCTCATTGTGAAAACATGAGGGGAGAGATGGTAATTGTTGGTGCCTATGAATTCAATTCTACTGCCGAGGGAGCCCAGCTAAGGCATTGCGATCAATATATTGCTGATCCAATGTATAACATTGATACAAATAACAACGATTTTGCCCTTTGCAAGCTCGACGAACCTGTAACTATAGACCAATCGTTTGTTACGCTTGAACTCAACGAGGATGATGCTTTTCCTGCTGAGGGGATGGACCTGCTTGTCATGGGTCTTGGCGCAACCTCCGGCATGCTCTCCGGCCCTGATGACAATTTTCCACTTCCCGATTATCTCCAAAATGTCACCATTCCTGCAATCAGTGATGAGTCCTGCGTGGAATTTTTTCTTAGCGGTATACAACTTTTGTATCCTCATGACCTAACAGAAGATACACTGTGTGCTGGAGATATAGAGAACGGAAGGGATAGCTGCTTTGGCGACTCGGGTGGCCCACTCGTGAAACGAACCTACCGCGGAGATGGGACATTTGTTGATACCCTTGTTGGCATCGTTTCCGGTGGTCCAGCATTCCTAACAGAAACAGGAGGACTCTTTGCTTGCTTTGGACCTGGAATTTATTCCCGGACCAGCAGGAGAGCAAAATGGATCAAGTCAACCAGCTGCTTGGTATTGAATAGTGTTGCCTCATTTTGCGACGACATCAAGAGGAAACCGCTTCCTTCTTCCGGCGCCGGAAAGCACCTCAGCATCGACGTCAGCGGTAATGACGCTTCCGCTATTCAATGGAGTCTCCAGGATTCCAATGGCCAATTCGTCATGATCCGCAAGTACAGCACCTGGCAGGAACAAATGTACCTCAACCCAGACGAATGCTACACTTGGCGCATCTATAATACCGCAAGCTATGATGCTAGTATCGAAGTTAGCTACAAGATTGCTCTAAATGGGGAAACGATTATCGGCCATGACGGTCAATTTGGATCGAGCAAGACCGAAACAATCTGTACCAGCGCATTGCCGGAAATGAAGAGCACCAAGGCTCCGAAAAAAATGAAAAAGGGAAAGCATTCGAAAGCCTAAGATGCCGATTTTAATATCAAAAATGGTTCACGTGAGAAAATTGGATTTAATCAAGAGGAGGGAACTTATCCTGTACCATTTTGATAATTTTGATCGGTCTAATCAGCTAATCATATTGCTTGATTCCTATAGAATATCCCTAACTCTAAATTAGCGCCCAAAACCAAATAAGATCCCCCTGTGTGCGTAAATCCCGAACACTTTTGGATAGTTGAAAGCGGAAATGTTGAGTGAAATTTGCTATTTTTTCCGTTTACGCGCGTTCTGTAAACATTTTGACAAAGATCTTTTTTGAGAAACGAAATTTGTTACCGAAAATAATTACAAAATCAATCAACAATCAACGACCTTTGACGAAAAAGCCATCAGCCAATACCACTCAATGCTACCAGTACCGTATCAGAATCACAATTGATCGCTGGCAATTGAACCAATCATCCGGATAGAACCAACGCTATAGTGTGATCGCTACCGAATAGTACGGAAAGTTAGCCCAGCAAGAAACAGAATGCCTTCGACCGTCAAGGTCCGCATTCGGCAGGCCCGGAACCTGCCCGTGATGGACAATGCCAACAACCGCCACCACGCGTCCTCCGGGGTCGGTCGGGCGGTCGGCGCCATCAATAACCTGCGGAACATGAACATTCCCAGCACCTCGTCGTCCGGAGGAAACCACGGCAACAACAACGGCATCCACGGCGTGAGCAGCACGGACGCGTACGTGGTGGTAACACTGGGGGGGCACGTCAACCTGACGGACCAGGAAGAAGAATCGGGGAAGCAAAAAAGGTACACGCAGAAGACCAGGGTTTGTAAGCGGACCCTCAACCCGGTCTGGGATGAAGGTAGGCATTGACATTGGTGTGGTAAATGGCTTCGTTTGTGTGTGTTTGGAAAGAGCGGGGAAGGGGTTCGATCGGAGAATCGGAGGCCAATCCAATCCAATCCAATGCAATGCAATCCAAAAACCCCGATCGCGTCACTCATCGAGATTCTTCGTTCGATGCATCAAATTGTCCGTTTGCTTCTTTCTTGCTTTTTCACCTCCTCTCGCGTCCGATCCGTGGGCCAGAATTCCGATTCGACGTCTCGAACGACGCTCTGCTGCAAGACGAGCCCCTCATATTCAAGGTCTGCGACTCGGACGCCCTGTCCAGCGACGAATCCATTGGTCTCGTCTACATCGATCTCAACCCCTTGCTGACCCAGACCGCCTCGAGCGATGATCTGTACGGCGAGGACGACGAGCTCCTGAAACCCCCCCACGGTTCCGACAGCCAGATCTCTGGGTGGTTTCCACTCTACGACACCCTGGGCGGGGTCCGGGGAGAGCTGGAGCTCAGCGTCAAGCTCAACTTTATCGGGGACGTCAATCCCTTCCGGGACTCCTCGGCTGGCGTGCAGCTATTTCCCTTCTCGACCCTGGACCCCGCCTCGGGCTTTAGCGTGTCGCACATTTTCGGCTTTGTCGAGGAGCTGGTGGTGGCAGACGATCCCGAATTCCTTGACAACAACAACAACAACAGCTTTGGCGTCTCGGGCGGCAGCCGCAAGTCCAAGCTCTCGCACGAAACTCGGCAGACGCTCCTCTACCTGCTGGACGCGGCCGTCCGGCGGAAAATGTGCCGGACGGTTCTGGACAAGGGAGGGAACGCGGTCCTCGGTTACCACCAGAATTTCGACGTGGAGGGGGACTCGGGGATCGTGGCCCGGACCTATGGCACCTGCGTCCGGCTGGAGCGGAGGCAGCAGCATCAGCACCAGCCACCGGCCCATTCTGTTCGGCCCTCCCAGCACAACCTCCTCCAGCGCAAGCGCCACGGAAGGGTCGTGGCCAAGGGGCCCGGCGAGGGGATCCAGACCGACAGTGAGCGTGACGACGACGACGACGTCGAGGGCCGCTCCGCCCGGAGGTCGGCCTTTGGGACCATGGGGCTCGTCGTCCCCGAGACCCACCACCACGCGGACGACGACGAGGTGAAGCTGCTGACCCTCCGGGACTTTGACCCCCGCGTCCGGGTTCGGATCGGCGGGCTGGTGACGGCCCGGAGCGTCAAGTACCTGGGGAACCTCGCGTCCAAGCTGTCGGATCAGGAGCAGAGGGACTCGTGGTGGACGGAGCTCCGCGACGAGATCCGGTCCCACGCCAAGATCCTGTGCTGCTCCCACGTGATCGGATACCTGGAGGCCTCGACCATCCACGAGGACGTTGCGGTCCTGTCCATCACCGGGACCGCCTGTACGGTCCGCGGGCTCCCGGACATGCACCTCAGCCGCAGGCTGTGGGAGAGCTACCCGGAACCCTCCCTGCTGGAAATGACGGAGGACGAGGCCGTGCTCTCCAAGGCTTCCAAGCGCGAGTCGTCAAAGCGGCGGTCGGGGAGGTCCGAGCGGATAGACGGCAGGCTGAGACGGGCTGCGGGGGGGAGGGCCCGTATGTCGAGCAAGAACGCCTCCGACTTTCACGGGGAGCACTCAATGGTGGGCACCGATCGCCAGGAGGGCCCGGGCTTTCCGGCTGCGGTTATGGTGGGTGGGAAGGGAAAGCGCCTCCCAAAGAACCGCCGCATCACGACGAGGGTGAGGGACGCGAAGCCCTGTTCCTACTGCCACGTGCCGTACCACCACCGGCTGGCCCCCTTTACGAACATGAAGCTCGTTCCCTGCATGCTCTGTGGGAAGAAATGGGTCCCGGAGGTCGTCCTGGCAACCTGCGAGCCCCCCTCCCGCCTGCCGATCCGCGGCCCGGGGGTCTTCATCCAGGCGAGGGTGTGCCGTTCCCGCCCGGCGGAGCGAAACAGCGAGAGCGATGCGCTGGCAGTCAGCGAGGCCCTCCCGTTCCTGGAATACGAGCTCGCCCGGCAACTCATGCTCAAGTGCGTGTTGGTCTTCGTTGTGTGCGATGGCGGTTGTAGTTGCGCTTGCGGTTGTGCCACTGAGTGGCGGAACAAGTGGTTTCGCACGCTTTGGTCTCACGCAGTTTTTTTTTTTTTCGTTTTACTTTGTTGTCGTCTTCTGTGCGAAAGGCTCAAGGTCTTGGGAAGAAACGCGGCGTTCTCCTTGAAAAACGAAGTGGACGTCGGCAAGTCCCTCATAATATCCACGGTCACTGCTACCGCGGTTTATTGTACGGCAATGCCGAGCCCACGGATCCTAGAGATATCCCGGACGATTGCCGTACAGGACGAAGAGGACCAAAAGCTTGTCAATCTCCAGCGCCAAATCGAAAAGATTTCGGCAAAGAACCGCCAGCGGCTTTCGACGGCAGCCCAGCGCCATTTAGAACGCGTACGAAAGCGGTTGATCAAGTTCAAGCAGGCCCAGCTACGGCGGTCCCAGGCTCGGGCCGAAAACCGGCGGCAGCGAGAAGAACGCAGAAAGAACAAGATCCGCCACAAGGGATCGGGTACAAAATCTCGCGCTGCCGATATCCATGCCACTGCTGCGGGTGGGTCAGGAAACCAAGATCTCAACGACGAAGACGGAGCGTCGTCGTCGTCGTCCGAAAGCTCTTCCTCGTCGAGCTCGTCTTCGAGCAGTTCATCCAGTAGCTCTAGCGATGAATCCGAAAGCGAGAAGGAAACAGGTGGTTCTCAAAATTCCAAGGGCAAACGCGACAAATTTGGTGCAGCCACCAGTGGTTCTTCCCGTGGTGGTGTCGATGTAGAAGATAGTGGCAGCGTCATACAAGATATGGACTTTGAGGATGCTTTTGTGTCGGGCACGGATGGCGCATCTGTTGTAAGTGAGCTCGACGACGACATCCGAGACGAGAAAGGACACCACGTGCCCGATATGGAATTCTTTGACGAACTCGAGGCAGATGCAGAAGCGGGTCGCCACGCTTCTGACAAAGGAAAGGGGCTTCAGCGAAGGCGGAGGCGCAGAATGTACCGAGACGATAAGGCACCATTCGTACTGGAGATTGACGATGAAACCGACGAGGATATTTTATCGGTCCTTATAGACAAACAACTTCCACCCGGCATCCGAATCACAACTTGCCAATACATGCCGTAAGTGACTCGGCAGATGTCATCGTAAGAACGCCAGAAAACAGCTCACCCTTTTTTCATCCTTCACAGAGATTTCGGTTGTGGAGACGGCGGTAGGGATCACGAAAGTTCGGCGGGTCAGATGCTGATGTCAATGCTCCGCTTCAAGTGGAACCAAAATGCACTCCGCGGTACTCGTAATAATTTGCTGTTTTCCAGTCTTTTCCAAGAATTGTTTGCAAGGCTTTGCGATCGGTTAAAGGATATCGCACCGGCTGTTGTCTGTGGAGTCCGTACACAGGTGAATCTAACGCCAGACGATATGATCGAGCTTATCTGCACCGGAAAAGTTGTCTTGGAACGCCGGGAAATAGAAAACCAGAAAATCGATGAAGACGATGGCGATATGTCTGACAGTACCTATTTGGACGAACTAGAGATACGCAAAAGAGAGGACGCGGACTTTCGTGAACTAGCCAAGGTTGTCGAAACAGGTGTATCGTCCATGTTTCGACCCATGATTGGTCAGAACAAGTCCACGGTTATTGTGGACCAGCTCAGTGCGGATATGAAACGCGCTCATTCAGGAATCGATACGGTTTTGGAGTTCTCAGATTCGTCGGTGGGTTCGAAAAGCCCGTTGCTGCGTGAAAAATCGCCAATGGCACTATCTTTGCCCAAAAGTCCACGCTTATCGGAGAAATTGGCGTTGCCCGCTCAAGATCCCCATCGAGCATCGGGAAGCTCTTACAAAAGCCGGTCTTCCGCTTTGGTCAACATGCTGTCTCCGAAACCAATTTTCTCGCGCTCCAAGACCGAAAATGAATCATCAACGTCACCTACCCATGGCTCTCCTGGTACTCCGAGATCTTCTGCACTTAATATATTGAAGAATGTTCCTGTGGGGCATTTAGTACCGAACCTAAAACAGCCCTCGCCTCCTCCTGGTATGTCTCTACGGGGTATTAATTCGAGTTTCCATCATGCGATCGATGTCACAGAAATCCCCGTGGAAATTACGCCCCTGCATCACGTCACGGGGGGCAGAATCGTCGAGTACCTCGGCACGGTGTCCATGCATTTTATTCGTGAGTCGAGTGGTTTGGAGGCAGCCGAATTCAACCGTTTCGTCACGGAATGCAATGCGATTGCCCGTGCCCATGTCCATTCATTGGGTGGAAATGCCATGCTAGGTAAGCAAAACTGAAGCCACAAAAGACTTTTTTGAGGACGCTTTCCTCTCTCGGATGGAATTACGTGTGCCTCACATTCGTTACTGTCCTGTTTCATCGTGGGCCGGGATCTGTCTCTTTTTCTCTCTACTAGCATATCGCGCTGTGCCTGCTGAATCCGGTGGTCGAGTGTACAAATCTCAGGTGTACAACGTGATTTCGCTTAGGTATGAATGATTGCAATGATACGAAATACTCGCTAAAGTCAAGTTGTTCGTCCGCTAGCAATATCGATTCAATCCACTTTCTTTTCGCCGCCTCAACTCTTGTTTCTTCTCCAATCCGATAATGGATAAATATATAGTGGGTCTGCTGTGAAGGTCGAATACCGAAAAGAAGACAATGCAGCAAGTCCAAAAGACAGCAGTTTTATTCGGACGAGAAGACTTGGCAGTATCGATAGAACGAGATCAATTTCGTTTTAGGTATGTTGATCTCTCACAGTCGTCATGGTCAATCCGGGCATCTTCCTCCTGCTACTAGCCGTTGTATTCTCAAGCACGGTACTTCTAGTTGATGAAAGGACGTCAGCCTGCGGCTGCATTGAATTTTTTTGTACTTGAAGAGAAAAATAACAAAAGGGTTTAACCGCCTAGCTAAATCTATTCTTTCCTTTTACGGTCCAACGCGAAGCTTGTGCCTCAAGCACGCATTGCAGCTTGTCTAAAGGGCTATGGTCGTCGCCGGTCATGATACAATGGACTGGGCCTGTTTGAGAAAGTCCACGTACTGTAATTCCTCCCTATAGTCAGCAAACATTGCGATAAAGGCGGCCATGTCGGAATCCACGCCACACTCCTCGTCCAGGTATTCGGCCAGGCCTTCCTGTAGGTCCTCGGCAAGTTCCGTGAAATCCGGGCCCTGATATTCGTGCTTGGGGAGCGTGCCCTGGTTCTCGTGGACGTATTCAGCCGTGGAATAGCTCGTCGTGGAAACACCCTCCACCTTGACCTGGCCGTACTCCGAAAAGCAGGCAAAGTTCAGAGATTTTCCGGCCTTTGTCACGGTCACCGTGAACCGAACGGGAGCTGAGGCCTCGTCTTCCTCCTCGTCGCTGTCCTCCTCCATGCTGTCGTCGTATTCGGGTTCCTCGACCTCTAGCGTGTCCTGGCAATGAAAGGATACCTGGATTTTGTTGCTGGAAGAGCTTTCGATTCGGAAAAAGTTCGTGGTAGCGCCGTCTTCGACAATTTTCCAAGACTTTTCGATCGTTGCCTTTAGGTCAGACAGCTCTGGGGGCATTTCCGTGTTCCCGGTTTCAATTTCCTCTTGTTCTTCTCGTGACAGGATTTCCAGCAGGTTAGACTTCGAGGAAAACGACCGTGAACCGGCGCTTGGATGGTTGGAAATAGCCGAGAGGGGCATATCGACCGGTGTTCCAGAACAGAAGAAAGCACTCGCTGCACTGCTAGCGGCCGATCCCATCGCCCCCCGGAAGGGTGAGAGAGTCGTTTGGACCGCAGCGGCCGGACGGGAAGATGCCGCCAGTCGGCGAAACAAGGAATGAGCTATCTTCATTTCAGATGGAAGCAAAAATGTCACGTTTGTGATGGTTGGATCGAAGCAATTTGGATTTCTGACGGGAGCTACAAACAATACTAATGATTGAAAGTTAAGGGGAAGCCAGTAACCCGTTAGTAACCAGGGATCAGGAAAACATGAATGAGTTGGTCAAAACTTCGGATCTCATGATGTACGGTATCGGCCGGTAAGGCAACGTACACGTAGACTATCTGGTACAGTACGTACCGTAGTAGAAGCACATACCCCCGCTGAAACTGAAATTCGAAATCGAAATCATTCTTCTTGTTGGTGGTATGTGGTGAGGGTGAATGGGATTGGTCTGCTTCGGTGGCAGTGGAAGTCGAAGGCACTGTAATAGGAACAATAACCTGACCCCTAATATATTATATACATATATTTTGTACTAATTYGTGCGTAGAGGTTATCAGATCCTTTTCAGATCTGATAACATCATGATACCAGTAATTTGTGTACATTCTTGCGTAGCCTCAAAATCCTCAAAATAATTGTTGTTCGTACGAGAAAAAAAAAATGTTCCTCTCCGTGTGCAAATAAGGACTCGTCACACCACAAAAGCATTTTCTTTGTCGTCGCAGCAACACTGAACAGCAACACCAACAGTCCTCTCCTCCCCTTGCTCTTAATTGCAAGCACAAAAAGAAAACAATAGCTGCAAAGCTAGCTGTAAAGGTCCTAAATGTAAAGCTCCTACTAGCTGTAAAGCTCCTACCTGTAAAGCTTGTTGCTCAAGCTTTGGCTCTA
>CAACVS010000001.1:36634-51266 GCA_900660405.1 Pseudo-nitzschia multistriata | reverse complement strand
GGTTATTATACTTATTAGGCGACTCTGGTAGTTAATAAAATAATACAAGTACACACATCAGCACCGTAGAAATGTACACAAAAAAATTTTGGTACTACTAAATATGAGGGGTACGAAAATGTGTACCATATAATATACAGTCAAACAACGGTAAAAAATACATGTGTATCATTTAGCAGATACCGTACGAATGTTCAAAGCACAAGATACGAAGCATCGATGCTCATTCGTACGAAAGCCCGATTTCATCACTCCGTGCTTTTTGTTAGCATTTTTATTGGGATTTCTGACCATGGTTCGAACAATCATTGGTGCTTCATTTGTTAGACTCATATGACTCAATCGTATGGTACGAGTGATTTTATGCTCGTTCGTACCGTACGAAAGCCCGATTTCATCACTCCTTGCTTTTTGTTAGCATTTTTATGGTGATTTCTGACCATGGTTCGAACGATCATCATTGGTGCTTCATTTGTTATTTGTTACATCGCACGCMACCACCAGCAATGAGTTATATATGCTGGCATCTCATTCCCGTAACTTTATTGTTTTACCATGTTTCTTATAGTTCAAAACCCTACCGGCTCTACGACTAAAAAGATTGCTCCGGAAAGTTTCTGGAAATTCCACCCCCCCAGACCCCCCCTCCGCTTTGCGAACCAATTACAGTCAAAACTGTTTTAGTCTTTTTTTTATGTTTCGACTTCCATGATTGAACTAGTCACGAGTTTTTTCCTTGCGTACAAATCTGGAGCCGTAGGAAATAGAGCAACTAATGCGCGCACTGAGAATATATAGAATCTGGTAGCGTGTAATGAACCAATAGCCCTACTTAATACGATTTAAAATTAGTGACGTCAGTCTTCATTCTTTTGTGATAATTAACAATTCAATTCTCTACTTATTCTCGATTTATTCTCTACCTATTCCCGATTTATTCTCGATCTATTATATTTTCCTTGTGTTGGCCGAGAATAAAAAGTGAATAAATCAAGAGTAAATCGAGAATTACATAGAATATTGTAGAGGTTCCGGTCGTGAAGGCATATTACATTCAGCAGCAGCAAGAGCAGCAAAGACCCTCACACTTTGCAAACAAGCTGACCAAGATTGTAACAGTATTAGCATGATAGTACTAAGAACACCACGACAGGAGTGCAGCAAGCACCACCACCAGCAACAAGAAGAAAGCAAACACCGGAGTTAGTAACTAATCGTCTCGTCATAATGTTGAAACCATGCCGAGAACCTCTGGTGCACTCAATCAAAACGCGAAGAAGCCTCCAGAAGTTGAATACAAACAGCAACAGCTTGTAAACAAGCTCATTTGCTATAACTTTTATATTCACTTGCAAACACAAGGAGCCATTGGTTGGAACAGTGATCCATCAAAGAAACCAGTTCCTGCATCAGTAGAGCACTATCGAAGCTCACAATATATTCTTGAATCTCTATCAGAGAACCAGTTCAAGCATCGAGCGAAGGTACGTTTTTTCTTCCTCCTCACTGGTGGCTGCTTGTTGTTGTTCTTGTCTGCACCTCTCCTGCTACTAACACCACTTCCCCGCTACTTGTCCTCATCAGTCTATGTCGACACTTGCAAAGAAACTTGCAGCGAAAGGAATCACTCTAGAAGCCCCCCAAATCCCCATCCGAAGAACAAAACAAGAAGACGAAGAACGGAAGATGCCCCCTCCAAAATCAATCCTCAAAACACCACCAGCAGTAGCAAAGAACAAGAGGGCTACTGTCGTAAGAGCTCCATCCTCGTCAGGAGGCGCCTCATCGGTAGCATCCTCACCGGGAGTCGATAATCTGTTTGCAAGTCTTTCCCTTGATGACGCTTGCACCTTCCAAACTGCACAAGGCTTCCTTGCATACTCTCATATCTCTGGACGCTGGATGGATTTTGATTTCAACACAGAGGACAAGGAAGGCTTTGTTCTCCTCAGGCTTCGTCTCCATAATGGCATCCAGGAGGAAGACTTTGAGTTTGAATGGATGGGCAACCACACGTTTATGGTCAAGCTCAAGTGGCCGACCTTCATGAAGAAGGTGTTGACCATGACAAGCTTGGATATGATTCAAATTGGGACTGATGCTGAAGGGAATCCTATTGTTACCGAACGCTTCCCCAAGTCGCATAAKGTCACTGGTAGTATGGGTGAGAATGCTGCTGGACTCAAGGATGAGAATGGAGATATCTGGAATGTTGGAAACTTCTCTTTTAAGAAGCCCATGCTGACTGGTGATGATGACTATGAGGTCAAAGTCTTTAATAATATCACATGCGACAAGCATGGGAATAAGGTGACCATCCTCCAAGTTATCTTGAAAGAAGAACCTGAGCTGAAGCAAAAGGTCGTGAAGACCCCTTCAAAGGTGAATATTGTCAATGCTTCCTCGCTTCAATTCAGTAAGTCACCAACTGCAAAGAAGTCTGCTGCTGCTGTTGCCGGTACTCGACGCAGCCGTCCCTCGTCACCAGCCGCAGCACCAGGAGGAGATGAGGACAAGGATCATGGGCCTTCTGCAAATAAGAAAATGAAAACAACACTCACCACTGCTGCTRATTCATCCTCATCTTCCTCTCCTCGCCATCCGATCATGCCCCAGGCTGAGCCGCTTCCACCCTCYCCTTCCTCTTGACTAGGATACTCTGCTGCTAGTGCCTCGACGTCCAGCAGTATCGCATCGATAGATTCTAGTAGTACTACTAGTGTTGATCCAATCAAGACACTGATGGAAGCCAAGGAATATCTAGATGATCTTGAGGAGTATTTACGTTATATGAACAACGACAACGATAGTAATAGTAAGAAGTAATTAGTAATTAGTTTGATACAAAGAATAAGTACTAGTATGAAGCAAGTGAGTGTACTAGCGTGGGCGCCTTGTACTAGCGTGGGCGCCGTCCGATAGTGTCCATGCTTGTTGCATTGATGCTTGTCGAATGTGATATTATCAAAGACTTTGACCTCRTAGTCATCATCACCAGTCATCATGGGCTTCTTAAAAGAGAAGTTTCCAACATTCCAGATATCTCCATTCTCATCCTTGCATCCAGCAGCATTCTCGGCCGCCAGTACCAGGCAGTGCGGCTGCTAGAAATAGCTTGCACTGTAGTCAACGTCATAAATCGACTCACYGGCAAGGAATTTCAGCTGTGTAATTATAGCAACAGCATTGAAACACTTGCCATGCTTTGCCATCATCTCATTCCTTGGACTCGTATGTCTAAAATGAGTTGTTAGCACATTAAATTGCTTCAGTCTCCCATTTACATTCTCATGTCTTCCCMGGACAACACTCTTTTCTTTTCRTATCTCCGGAGTCATTCCCATCCGAGGCGTTTTCATCTTTGAATCTCCTTTGTATCCCCCATCGACTTCAACTCCTYCATCTTTGCAGAGCAAATGAGTCAATTTTTCCCTGAACATGGCTCCATCATTAGTGCTTGCAACATAGGGACCATTGACCCAAACAATATGTCCAGTTGYAATACAAACACCAACCTCGTATGTCAAGCCCRGTCCGTTCATTTTCTTCGAGTAGTACTTCTTATCAAATGGCCAGGGTTCAAATATTGGGCAATGTGTCCCATCGACTGAGATGAAACAAGTTGCACTTGTTTTCTTTGCTGGAAGTCCATCGAATCTGTTTTCTAAATCAATAATGTCATCCTTTAAGCTATTTATTTTTTTAATGAAGAACCAGGCCCATTTCCGGAATGTTGTCTTTGAAGGCCATCCGACGAGGGAGGTGAGAACCTCTTCTGAGGAGTAGACCTTGAGGAAAACAAGTGCATACAACAGGTGCTTACAATCAACTTCAGTCTTTTCCTTCTCAGTGAGTTGCTCCCAGATCCGGTTCCAAATGTCTGCTATCACCGCACATGGAGCTCCAAAAAATGCTCTTATTCGCTTGTCTTTGTCGTTTGAGTTCCACTTCCTTCCTTGTGGCCATTGAATTGTATCCCTGATCACTTCTTCAATCGATTTCGCTGATAGGTTCATTGTTCTTGTTGTTGTGTGCGCTACTAGTAATAGTGCTAATAATATGAGCTGATGTTGCTTGTTTTAGTGCTGCAAGCTCTTGCTGTTTGCTGCAGCTAAGACGCCTTGCTTGCTCGACGCTTCATTTAAAGAAAGCACATCAAAAAAAACAGGAATTGATCAAGGATTGATCGAGAATAAATTGTGAAATCTATTCCCGAAGTATTCTACGTTTATTCCCGATTTATTCTCGATCTATCCTCGACCTATTCTCGGCCCATGTTTGTAAATTAACTATTTTTTAGACGTCATCATGACATCTATTAAATAGAATCAGCCAATCAAAATTGGTAATGGCAGTTCACATGCGTCAGTTATTCTTGATGCGCGCAAGCGCGCGATAGTTGCTCTATTTCCTACGGCTCCTGAGTTCAGACGGCTTCAACCTTAACCTCATAGTAATAAAAACTTGCTACGAAGTAGAACAACATCTGCTACTACTACTAGTATTAGTACTATAGGGAGGTAGTAGAAGTAGTCGTACTACTTTTGTTGAATTGTAAGAATGCAACTAACGAGACTCCTTCATGAAAAGAACACCACCAACAGTGACAAAACATACTACTACTAGTAGTAGCTAGTACTACAACAAGAAGAAGAAAAAAATCTTCTTCTTACTAGTACTAGTACTACTAGTACTCTACTAAATCACACAAACTGATATGATAGTGTTTTCATTTTCCCACACGGACAAAAACAAAAACATGCATGCATTTTTTGATGCTCTAATACAAAACTCAGTACCCTTTTCCCTGGAACATGTTCTCACACCATGCGTTTCTCAGCACGAAATTCATGCTCTATTCTGCTGGGGTTCATATGGATTTTTATCCTCATCAGTTTTTCTCCTTGCAACATCAAGAATAACATTGTAACAATATGTTTCTGATCAACTCTCAAAGTATCCAAGTTCCCACCCAACAACTGGTAGACATGATCACTAGGCCCACTGGGGGATCCTCCCCACCACAAGTTTCTTTTACCTGTTTTTAAACTACTACTTATGTTTTCCACAACTTTGTCCTTTACAGCAGGGGACTTTGTGTGCTTGAACAAACTGTTCCTTATGCAGTTACATAGTGTTTGTTTCAAAAATGTCTCTACATAGCCCAGTCTTTTGTCACAAGTGGCCACCATTCTCTCCTTCTGTTCTTCATTCTGTCTGACTACTTGCAAGGACATGTCTCTTGATAAGAATCTGTACATAAATTGGTAGTTTTTGGTAACCGTTTAGTAGCTTGTGTTAGTCTATACTTCTAGCTATTCATCAACAAGAAATATGCACTCCCTCCATTCATGTCCAAACCTCAGAATACCTAGTATTGTACATACCTGATAATGTCAATATACCTACTAACATGATGCTTCTGTAGTAGTATTAATAGTTTACATGCATCCAGATCAATTTCACGTGAAAAATGTACTGTATAACAATCCTTTTTTAGTGGATAGTAAGTATTTGAGGTGATGGCATGATGTGTGAAACAGGTGCACACTTCTACCCATCATTCCTTTTCCCTGGCAATCTAAAAACTATGTTATCATGGTGTCAAGGGTGTAGTTACCTGTCCTCAGTCAGATGTTCTGGAAGCCAAAAATGGTAAACTTGGTGATGTTCCCCTTACCCTCCACCCATTGTTGAAGATTTTCCTAATGCATGATCCAACCACTCAAGCTGTAGGGGAGATCCCCAGTACAAAGCGGTCCCAAGAACCAAGTTTTCCAGTGCTCTTTACAGAAGATTCAGATTTAATAAGAGATGGGAGGTGATTAAGTACATCAAAGCTGTTTGGAACCTGTTAGAGTGGTACTTTAAGTATGTTGACCTTCCTCTGTAACCAAATAAAGACAGAAAATTCTCATACAATCCCTCTGTCCAAACGTATAAAAAGAATTTGAGCTTTATGTCAACCAAATGGAGAAGTCATTGGCCATTCTTGTGCATGACATAGCCTCTGGAAGTTGGTCAGCAAGGGGACTGTTGAAAAAACCATGTGCAGTAATAGCTGGGATTTGCTTACAAAATGTGATGCTGAGCTGTTGTCAGATACCGCAGATGCCCATAAGCACATCCCATCTGAAGACATTAGCAACCAGCAACTTGACTCCAAATTTCTGAATCCTCTAGGTGGGTGGTTTTGTTCCTTGTGGCAAAGCTAATATTCAACAAATGGCACCAAGGAATGTATGTCCCTTTCCTTTCAACACTGTCATGACACTCTGTTTACCTATGACAAATTCTACATGAGCTTTCTTTCCATGCTGCACATCTGTAGCTTAATTCTTCCCTCAAGAATGAATCCAGAGATCTAAATTGATACAGTTTGTGAATTTGATCATACCAACATATGTCCAAGAACTGTTTCTCAACCCACCTCAATGTTGTATATTTTTGTCTTCCATACCTGCCTGTAACACCATTTTGTTAGTGAAAATAACACGGTAACATGGATTCCCAACCCAGCTCACTACCTACTGGAAAATATTTCAGTTGAACAGAATCCTCAGCTTGATTGTTGTTTTTATTTTTTGCTCAGTTTTGTTAATTCCAGGGTGTTGTGGCTGAAATGAATTGTTTGGTTTGAAATCTTGAAGGTGTCGTGACTGGAATAAATTGTTTGGTTTTGAATTTTCAAAGTGTGCGACTACTGGAATAAATAGTTTGGGTTTCAAAATCTTTAAGGTGTTTTGACTGGAATAAATAGTTCTGTTTCGGATTTTCCAGGGTGGTGTAACAGAAAAAAATGATTTTTTTTAATTTTCTGCAATTAAAATCATAGACTCAAATGCCAAACCATTGTGAATCTGTGAATTTTTTTATGGAATATGGTTACTTAGCTATGACATTACTGCTACCAGTACTAGGGAAAGCCATTGTTACCACCGCAGATTCTAGACCCCTTCAAAAGGAATGTTCCCCTTTTGATACTGCTCCAACTTTTCCTCTCAAATAGAAGGACAAATGAAATCATCACAATCATCCTTGTCATCCTCTTCATCCTTTTCATCCTTGTCATCCTTGTCATCCTCATCATCATCGTCATCATCGCCATCATCGCCATCCTCGTCATCATTGCCATCCTCATCCTCATCGCCATTGCCATCCTCATTGTCATCGTCATCGTCATGACAATGTCATAGTCATACTAGTCATCATCATCATCATCATCATCATCTAACACACCTTCTTTGTTGTTGCCATTAGGATTTCCCACTGCTGATATGCCTGCTTCAAGTAGAAACCTTTCCTTGAGTTTATCTTCAATGCTCCTACCTCCTGGGCCCACCTCTATGGTACCATCATTATCTTTAACCAGTGCAATCCTCTGTGCAAAACCATCTGGTACAAACCAACCTTGGTGTAATCATCTATATATAAGTTTTGGAAAAACCAAAGGAAGAACATGAACAAGCAAGTGCTGCATCAGTTTCCTTTCTCCACTAGTAGATGGCCCAGCATTACATCACAGTATTCTTGATCTTACATATACTTCTTCCCTGCATAGTTTTGGATATTTCCACAGAGTGTTGTTGGTAAGGATCTTGGAATTTGGCCTTCCAACCACCATCAAAAATCAGTTTTAGACATCTCCTTTGGCTGGGCAACAGAATTTTGATCTATGATGTCCTGGACAATCATTGGGATGACATTGTCATTTGGAAACTTGAGGCTTGCATACCAACTATCCCTCACATGTACCAACACTTGTGTAAACACTTCACCCTTCAGTGCTTCAGTGAGTTCTGTGCTAAACCTCTTTCCGGATTAGTGACTGTTGGCGGAGACATGGCTGGTGGTGCCAGTGTGTGGAGTTATAGTACTGATGCTGTCCATTGGATGTCTGGAAAGATTCTTATCTCCTCTCATGTACTGATGGTACCCTTTATTTTCCTCTGGATCACCAGTTATGACTAGTGGTATAGTATTATCCAGGGATTGGTAATTGGAATCTTCATTGTTGTCATCAAAGTCCATGTCATTGTTGTTGTTATTGCTGTCATTGTTGTTGTTGCAGTCCTTTTCCTTGTCCTTTTCACCATTTGTTTTGATTTGATTTTTTGTTTGGATGGGAAAAGAAAATTATGTCACAAAAGAAAATGGTGTCGAGCAGTGGCATGATTTCCCATGCTCCTCTACAAGAAGAAGATCTGGTAGTTGACAAAATGTCTCTCCTGATCCTTGGTGGTAGTACTAGGGAGAGTGTCTAGTACATCATTCTAAATGTCAATTTTATCAGAAGAGGCAACTATCAGTGCTATCTACTCCTCTGCATTGGAGGCTTCTTGGTACTTGTTTGGTTGGGCATACAGCACCAGCAATTTTGTCAGAGAAGTCTTTGGAAAATTCTGTCTCAGTCAAACAACTTTCTGTTTGGGGGTTCTTATATGGCCAGCATACTAGTAGCTATCAGTGCTGCCAGCTCCTTGTCTCTGTTTGTGGGTTTGTTGAGGCTGCTGAGCATTAAGAAAAAGGAAACAACAGCCTGGCAATAAAATTGCCCAAACTACTAGCTACTACTACTAGTAGTAGTAGTACTACTACTAGTAGTAGTATGCAGGGGACTTTAAGTAGTTTATTAGTGGAGGAGTGATCGGAGAGGAGGTTAGTTTTTTGAGTCAGAGATACAGTTCAACAAGTACTAATAGTATTGGTAGTACTAGTACTACTAATAGTCTTGACTTGTTACTAATCTGAGCTTACAACAACAACTTTTCTTCCTCCTGCTCTTCTTCTTGGTGGTGTTTGCTTCATCATGTACACCAACAAAGGCAGGTAGCTAGTAGTAGTAGGAGGAGGAGGAGATAGAAAGTACTAGGAGTACTAGTAGAAGTACTACTAATACATAATAGTAATAAATACAACAAAGAGCACTACTATAGATGACAGCCTTTCTTTTGTGCAATGACACCCCTGTTGAAGAATGCTTTACTGAAAGCCTATTTGCTGTCATTAAGGTCGACTATCCAATACACAAAAGCGTACGACGAGTACGTAGTCAAAATAGTGATACGGTACAGTAAGAGTATTCCTCAATCAAAACCGAACGGCTTTGTTCTATGTTGAAAACAGAAATAGATATGTGTCAATCAAAACCGAACGGCTTTGTTCTATGTTGAAAATAGAAATAGATATGTGTAACAGGACTCTGGGCCTTTCCTATTAGTAGTATCAAATACTCTACTTCGTACTTCGTTTTTGGTTCAATCTTGGCAGAGAAGGTGGCTCATTCGAAAAATACTGTTTAATGTTCAGACTTTCCTGCAACCTACGAGAAGTATTAGAAGAACTTCTATGAACTAACGGGAAAAGAGGGCACCAGTAGAGTTTATGGATTTAATTAAGGCTGTGGAATAAAAGTCATTACTACCAGTTTCATAACTTTTTGCTCACTTGCGGAGACCTGTTTCACTTGTTACGAAACTCGTAGTATTGTTTTGATTCCCAAAAACATTATATCCGCAGCGTTACACCCCCTTGCAACTTGCACGTGCCGTCGTCGTCGTGACGATGCGGTACGATTTGCTCTTTCATTTGACAAAAAGAAGTGAAAAAAAGCGTCTACTTTCTGTCGTCGCAACAAACAAACACAAACATATAATCTCCGATGACTTGTTATGTTTGGTAAATATTCCTCTCTTCAATTCCATTAGCATAACACCACCAATATGAGTTCCTCCTCTATTCCGATTGTTAGTGTTAGTTATTCGTCCCCGAATAGTTGTTTGAAGAATTCAAAATCGAGTCCAAAACAAGGCCATGAATACGATTTGAAGAAAGTTATCTTCGATGCGATCTCGATCAGAGAGTACCCACTATGCCTTGGTGATAATCCCGCCGTTACTGATGGTAAGTGAGATCTAGGTCATTTGAATTGTAAAAAACAAGAGCAAAGAAATGTGCAATAAGATGATTCTAAGGTGAAATCTCAGAATCGTTGTGGAACTGGCAATAAACTAACAAGTTTTGCTTGTCCCATAGGCCCACCTATAACTATTGGCTGGAACTTCGAGAGAGAATACACTATAGAGGTCCGCTTTTACGAGTATACAAGACGTCGATCCAGCAGGAACAGACTCGTGATATGCCCAATAAAAAGAACAAAATGGTAAGGTGTTGTTATTACGCTTCAAACCAGGGTGAAAGCATATTGTTCCACTGAATCGAACTATTCACAATTTTCTGACCTATCGCATTGAGTTTCTTTCACTCTATTGTTCCTTTTCCAATTTCAGCCTCTTACATGCTGGTTATACAATCGAGGAGATTGCGAAGTCCATCGAAACGGCAAACAAAATCAAGTCCCAACGAATCAATTCACTCCGCACAGCTACCGGTAGGCAAGGCCCTCTCGATTTTATAAACGGAGCGGTTGTTGCTGGCAAGAAAAGCACGAAAGCGATTCGAGGCAGTATGACTGCTGTCATGGAGGGTATGAGAACCAAGAAACCTTTGCTGAAGAAGAAACTCTTCACGCCCCCTGCTGGCTAATAGCAATGATAGTCTCCTAAATTTCATAGAATAGAATAGATCATGTGCACATCAAGAAATAGTAGGGTTTATTGGGAATTGTCCATGCATCTACAAAGAGTTACCCAAAAGGCCGAACAATAAGTATGGAGAACTATTAAAAAGAAAACGAATGATTGATTTTCTTTTTCCCACCATATCCATTCCCTAAGTGAGACCTTTGACCATGCATTACGCCATGCACTGTAAGCTCGAACACATCGTTATCATATCAACATGCCTACATGGGGAAGAATAAAATCAGGTAAGGGTTCTTCCTCTGTTCCGTTCGCAAGTTCTTCCATAGTTTTCGCTGACGTTACCCCGGTCATTACCAACAGGGATTTCATCCCATTGTCCTTGCCGAATCGAATGTCTGTGTCCAGACGGTCTCCTACGAACAAACAACGTGATGGATCATCAAAGACATTGCCGCTTGGTTTCTTCGCACCACTACTGTCTTGATTTCTGATCAATCCGAACAATTCCTTGCTTGGTTTTCCAACGTTGATCGCGGTTCGTTTTGAGGAATATTCCAACGCTACGACGGTGGCCCCGTTTCCCATTATGTGCCGCAAATCGTTGTTGTTCCCATCTACAACATCAAAGGAGTCCTTGTTGGTCGCCACAAATAGGGCTTCGGGATTGCGCAGCAAGAGATTCTCTGCGATGCAAAGCTTTCGAAAGTTGAGGTCGGTGTCGTGACCGACCACCAGGGCATCGATGGGATGGAGTTGTTCGAAGTCATAGGCAGCCAATTCTTCTCGGCTCATGCTACAGCATTCGTCATGCTCGGGCGATGATGTGCTTGGACCACCCGTGACGTTGAATCCGGCCGCCACAAGTTCTTCGCACAGTCCGCTGCTGCCAATAACGTGGACACGAGGCGGGGTGCTACTCGCAGTGGTCGTGCTACCTAATTCCTTCGACGCTGCCATGAGTTCGCTTTTGAGGTATTGTGCACTCGAATACGAACTCGATATCATTTGGTCGTTTGTTAACGAGTCGATTCGCAGCAACCGCGACAATTTTTCCCTGAGTTCCCGTCGATTTACACCAGCATTATTGGTTACAAAAAGGACTCTTTTGTGGTGGATTTCCATCAGTTCCCGTATGCATTCGGAAGCCCCTGGGCAAAGAGATGTTGTTCGATACAAGACACCGTCGCAATCGAAAAGAACAGTATCGATATTGTCGCGGATGTAGGTAACAGCCTCCTCACTAGATCGCCATACCGTTGGTGGGCTCGTAATTACTGGCGATGCTTCTATTTTTGTTGGGTAATTATTGTTCTCTGTGTTTTCAGTATTGTAGTTTCCGTTACTGCTGTAGAATTGGAAGAGTCGTTCTGTTTCCGCCACTGCCGCTTCATGCATGAGGTCGGTGATGGCGCTTGTAGTTTTGGCCGACGTCGTGGAAGATTTTGAAGAAAATGGCGACAGCGAAAGTGATGTTCCAGAGAAAAATGCCGAAGCTGCTAACGCTTGCACTATTGTCGAAGGAAATTTCGTCATATTGAATGTCGATATTGTCTGTAGTTACAGTATGAGGGCGACTATGGTGGTTATTGCCGTACGGTTCACAGATCACCGAGATGAACGTGTTCAAAGATAAATCCACAGTAGATTTTTATGTAACTAATGGATGACGCACATTTTGTTCATTTTTTGCTTTCGGTACGGTACGTCCTCGCATGAAACGACCAAGTTTTCCAAGTACAAATAGTACCGTGTGGTACAACTTGATCATAAAAAATATTGAAAATAAACTATGTAGAATGCATGTCATCACGTACACGACTATCTCCAATGTGTTTTGGACTTGTCTGCGATCCTTTTCAGGCGGACCGCTGTTCCGGATGAGTTCGCGAGTGGCAAGGGGTGTAAACTATTTCGGAAAAAAAATCGATTATAATAATTTATCAGAGGTACCCAGTTTTGTTTCTTTTCAAATTAGCTTCGCAGGACGAACAATCGATCGACTTAGGCGGAAACTTTGGCATCGACGGTAGCGACGTGCTTCATCAAGTCAACAACACGTCCAGAGTATCCATATTCGTTATCGTACCACGCGACAAGCTTCACGAAGTTAGGGTTGAGCATGATACCGGCGTCTGCGTCAAAGATGGAGGATCTGAGGTCACCTTCGAAGTCAGTGGAGACAAGAGGTTCATCAGAGTATCCGAGGAATCCCTTTTGGGATCCTTCAGAGCGGGCCTTGATGTGGGCACAGATTTCTTCATAGGTGGTAGCCTTCTGAAGTCTGCAGGTCAAGTCGACAACGGAAACATCGATGGTGGGAACGCGGAATGCCATACCGGTGATCTTTCCAGTGAGGGAAGGAATGACCTTGGTGACAGCAACAGCAGCACCGGTGGAGGAAGGGATGATGTTGCCAGAGGCAGCACGTCCTCCACGCCAGTCCTTTCGGGAGGAGGAATCAACAACGGCCTGGGTGGCAGTCATGGCGTGAACAGTGGTCATGAGGGCTTCCTCGATGACGAATTCGTCGTGGATAGCCTTGACCATGGGGGCAAGTCCGTTGGTGGTGCACGAAGCGCAAGAGATGAAGTCCTCGGATCCATCGTAGTCTTCTTGGTTGACACCCATGACAATAGTTTGAGAGTCATCCTTGGCAGGCGCAGAGTAAATGACCTTCTTGGCACCCCCATCAATGATGGCCTGGGCCTTTTCTTTGGTCAGGAAGACACCGGTAGACTCGCAGACGTAGTCGGCTCCGAGGGCACCCCAGCCGACCTCCTTAGGGTCACGGCATCGGGAAGTTTGAACCTTCTTTCCGTCAAGGACAAGGAAGTCACCGTCAACTTCAACAGTTTGCTTGGCCTTTCCGTGGATGGTATCGTACTTGTATTGGTAGGCCATGTATTCAGGGGTGGCAGATCCAGCGTTGATAGCCTTGAGATCACAGGCATCGTCTTCCATCATGATACGGGTGACAAGACGTCCAATACGTCCGAATCCGTTCACTCCCATGCCGGTTGCGGACATGGTCATAGCGGAATCGTTGTTGGCGGCCTTGAGGGAAAGTCCAGAGAAACTGTTGTTGTATGTCACGAGATAATATAATTGGATTTTAAAGGAGCGCCAATGGTGTTCATATGTGAGAATACTTCATCATGTCTGCAGAAAATCTGAAGGCGACACCAACGAGTAACGACGGAAAACGACATTCGACAAGTAGCTCCGTCAAAATATTTCTGCTCGAGTTCGAAGTTCCTCGATGCGTTCATCCACTTACGAGCTTCCAGAGAAGGCAGCGGCAGAGCCAACGGTGGCAATAAGGACAGCAGCAGAGAATTTCATTTTTGTTGATTTGTTTTCTGTTCTGAGTTGATGTCAAAGACGAATTGTGAGAACAAAGAAATGTATTTGTAGTTGTCGAAATTCTCTTCTCCTTTTCAAGAGATTTACGACACTTACAGTACGTTCGCACGTACGGCAAGGTCTCAAAGCTGAATTCTGGGTTCGTAAGCCAAAGATCTAAAATCTAAAAATCCGTGGTGAAGGTGACTGACGTTTGTGTGGTGAGAAAGACATCGAAAATACACTTTAATAGATTTAATAGATTCTGATTGGTTAATACTTGATTTTAATTGGTTGGAACCAGCTGGTTCCAAATGGCATTTGATGTCTTTGTCTCCGTCAGTGGTAGTCAGTACAATTTTCCTTGACTCGACTGAACACTCTTACGTATTTACTTACGAGCACCGTAATAGCAGATGACGACTTTGTTCTCACGGTTCGGTATGGTACTCATAATTGTACAGTACTGGTCGAGTACTACCTACGGTACCATTAGTATCGTTGTGTCCATTTTGGATCTTACGCTTTTAGGCGCGCCACGGCAACGATCTCGACGAACTTCAGTCCCGAAGACAGTTCAATCCCGAACGTATCAAACCGCCAGAAGTAATAATAGGTACAAGTATGAGTGCGTTATAAGACTATCGATTTCTAACAGGTTATGAGTACATAAAACGCGCCAGTTTTTGGCTCACTTTGCTTGCTTCTTAACTCCAGCAAAAGCACCAATCAGAATTAGAGAATCC
>CAACVS010000001.1:16334-27738 GCA_900660405.1 Pseudo-nitzschia multistriata | reverse complement strand
TACTACTACTACTACTACTACTACTACTACTACTACTACTAGTAGTAGTAGTAGTAGTAGACAGAGTATTTTTTAATTGATCCAATATACCTACCATGCAAGTAAAATGATCTCCATTTTCCAACAAGTTAGATAACAATATTAATCTTTGTGATACTAGTAGTACTAGTACTAAGATAGGTGTAAGTGGGAACCAGTGATACTGCTATAGGATTTTGAAAGTGTAGACATTTTCTGTTTGAAAGAGATCAAAATCAACAAGAACTAGGCAAAGTAAGTTTTCTAGTGTCAAATACACCATGTGCATTTACTACTAGACAGCATGATAGTCAGAAAACAAGGAAATGAGAAAGAAAGATGATTTGCTTCATCACTTTTCATATGATATGTAACAAAGGTTGTCTCAATCATTATGATCACTATTCTTAAACATATTTGTTGCATCATCATGAAAGTGTAGGGCTGCAGCTTCCACTATTTGCAAATTGAGGATGTACCAGTATTTTAATACACAATACTGCTTCAGACTAATTTTGTTTTTGTGTATGTTTTGAGAATTGTTTACCATTACTATATCTAACCCCCCCCTACCATGTTGATGCCATGATGTTGCACTAATTAGGGGAACACCATGTAGAAAACAGGAAATGCAAAAGAGTGAGTGGAAAATTGAAGGGTATTGTGCTAACCTAAATTTCTCTTTTCATGGTGCTCAGTTCCAATTCATGCCTTTATTTTGTGTAAAGTTATTACTCTGTAATTTTTCATCCATCAATACTGTGAAATATTGATTTTGACTTCAGATTTCATCAAACTCTAGTACACTACTACCAAGAGCTATTGTCCATAGGACCGACAATGTATAATCTATTGCGACATTCAGTCAACCTTATACATCTCCGGGACACTGGTCATAAACAAATGAAACAGGCTCTTAAAAACTACAGTGCCTTTTATTCATATAAAAACATTTGTATTTGAACCGGTCCGGTTTTACACATAAACTATCGACGTTTCCACTCAATTGTTTGCCTTGCTGCAATATTTTCATTCTATATCTCTCCTTCTAATGTGCCAATGCTTTTGCCACTATCAGTGCTATTTGAAATGCTTGAGGGAATAGAACAGTTCGACGACGGTACTAACCAGGGACCAGGGTGTTGTCGTTTAGGACTGTCACACCCATCGGTGCCAACTGGAGATAGTTCTACCGCTTGCTGGTGCTCTCTGGTCTTTATTTCGTTTTCTTTTGGCATCGTATCACTATCTGGTGACGTAATGGCATCCTGCTCGCTTACATCCTTCAACAAATCAGGAAACAAAGGCACTTGTGGTACAGTACTAACATCTGGAGCAAGCCATACCGGCTTGGATTTCCCCCCTTTTTCAGCAGGAAGTCCATCCGCTTCGTTTACAGGCACCATCCAATTTTTATCTCCAGTATCCATCAAGCTCTCGTTCAATATACCTTTCTTGTTTTTTCTTCGACGAATAACCGCAAAAGTGGTCAACAGCAACAGTACCATGCTGAAGATAACTAAGAGAATGATCGTAGAGTTGTTTTTGATTTCTGCCGTGACTAGCTTGCTGGGGACAAACTGACCACACACACTCTTAATGCAATTGGAGCAAACACCACATTCGTCGGGACAACTTGCTTCGTCCGAGCAGGACAGCAGACCCATGCGCATCAGTTCTTCTGTAAATGTGCATTTGCAGTGTTGGTCACCGTCTGCACAAGAAACTAAAAGATCGTACGTCCAGAGATGCGCGTACGTTTCACAGTTTCCTACATCGAATGCCATGTACGGATCGTATCCAGAGTCCATTTCGCTCACGACTATCCCCTCGTCTTCAACATCGTCTTCTTCGTCGTTGTGGTCATCTTCTCCGTTTCCAGCATCGTCTCCTTCATACTCAATGTAGGTATCGTCTGCTCCGTTTCTAGCTTGTTTCTCATAACCATAATTCGTGAAGTATTCATTATCCTCTTCGACTGATTGCCAGTTACTCCAAGCACTCCATTCAAAAAATGACTGGAACTCTCCATATTTTTCTTGCTGACCGTTTCCATTGTTGGTTGATCTTTGAAAAGAGATGCATCAATTGAGAGATTGAGTTACCCATCGAAGAAAGACCGAAAATATTTGCTCCATGCGCGCAGTGATTGCTCTTACCTCAAGCCATAACCATAACTGTTCTGATCAACGGTATAGTCGCAGCTTAGACCATGGGTGTTGATTCCAAAAGTTGCGTAGTTAGACATGCACATGCATCCACAGTAGGATCCGTCGACTGCACTCCAACCTGCACCCGAGCTACGATTGCTGCTACTCGAACCACTTGAACCTCCGGAGCCTCCAGACCCACTAGAATTTGACTTTCCAGAGCCCGACTTTCCGGAGCTCGACTTTCCAGAGTTTGACTTGCCCAATTCACGTCTGCTCTGATGTTTTGTATTCGACCCTCTAGTTCGTCTACTTCTTCTGATCGATTTTCTGGGTTTGTCGCTTTCAGTTGCAACTGCAGCAATTTTTCTTGAATTCTTGTCATCGATTATCCATGGTGCTTCGCCGTGTTTATGGTTGAGATTGCTGCTTCTACTCCTCCGATATTCCACGCCTCGATTTTTTACAGCAGAGGCAGGCGACGCACAACTCGCCAGAACGATGAGTGCGAATACAAATTTCAATAGATGCCTAGAGTTCTTCATTTCCATCATCCACAACGGTGCCTTTTTTTTCTCCTCTTCTCTATGAATTTCTTTTGCGAATACAGAAGCTTTGTTCACTTGATCCGATGCGTTATCTTTGTGCATTCCGTCGCGGCTTGAGTCAATTATTTTTGAACGACATCGATCACTTACGAACCCCATGAAAAATCGTAAATTTCCTGAGGAAACGTATCGTGGAAAATGCTTCCGTGACAAATGAACCGATGTAATCACACCTGCTGCGCACCTCGGCGCGCACTTCGGTCACAGTTCTTGCGCACCCTGGTCACGTTAAAAAGAAATACTTTACCGTAAGGTCCAAAAATAGAGATGTCAGTACTATTCAATATAGTATGTACTAACGATACGAGTAGTATGTACGAGTGTAAACGAAGTTTACAAATCCTTGATCGGGACTAAGTTTCTATTTCTATCACTAAACAAACAGCTTTTCCATTCTTGCACTCCTCTAGCAGCTATCAGGATTTGTGTATTACTGACAACGAAGAACCATGAAACAACAACAATTAGTTCTCGTACTCCGAAGAACGGTATCTCGAAACGGTGCTAACGAAACGATCTCGTAGAACATACAATACCTGTACGCCACCATTTCCTTTTCCTGCACTACTTTCGACATCGTACCCCCGACTCGGAATCGAAGAATGCCTTGTGATTACAGTAACATCGAGCACACCAACTCCTCTGAAGAAGAGGAAGACGAATCCCGAAAGAAACGCGGGAGTTCCACACGAAAAAACGAATCAGAACATTCCAAGAAGGTCCGGTCCGACAGAAATATCAGTGTTGACAACACTAGCTGTGGTAGCAGTGCAAAAACGAATGCGTTAGACGACCAAATTAGAGAAGGACGAGGCGAACAAGAGGCAATTCCCACGCCAACCTCAATGCCCATGGACTCTGATTCCTCCTCGATGGTGGACACGAATGCGAATGTGCCAATAGCGACAACAAGTTCCCGGACCGACGATCGCAGTCATGGATCGAATCATAGCTACAGAACATTCACCACAAATGAACAGCAAGAGAAGCAACGACATCAGTGGGGCGAGATTTGGGATTTGGAAAGCGCTCTTTTGTACCTCGTACAGTTAGGTACCGGTAGTAGAAGTAACGGTTACAACAATTGCGAAACGAAATGGGTAGTTCACAACGAGAAGGATCGCAGCAACACAAATAAGAGCTTTTCGAAGAAAGTAGAGGTTCAGATTTCAGATGGGGATGCGAACCGAGACAAAGATCAAGATCAGTCTATACATCGAGATGATGATTCTAAAAGTGACGAAACTGCTGTTGTCCGGGAATATTTGACACCAGAGAAAAACTCATGGATTCGATTTCGGGCAGCACACGCTGGCGATGCCTCATCTATCGCGCAATGGTATCGGCGCAAGCGATCAGAGGATGGTAACCACGACCTTTGTCCGTCTAACTCTAGCACTATGGAGAGCACAACGAATTACGAGACCACCCACGACAGAAGCGATAGCAATGTTGTCAAGGAAGAAGAAGTTGTCTCCGATCAACACGAAGATCCTGAGATCGACAAACACGCTATATTGCGCAATGCTTCCACTTCCGATGATGAATCCAGCAGCGATCGCCAGCGGCAAGGCAGCACAAGAAATGAAGAGGAGCAGGAACGTCATATTCCCCACGGAGGAGGGGAGGAGAAGGAGGGAGAAGCGCATTCCTCTTCCCTGCAACTAGAACATTGGTTGGCAGAAGGACTTGGAGACGAAAATACCTGTCCATGCGTGTACGGACTCTTGGCCTACGTCCATCGTCTGCCAAATGAAACTACCGGGAAAGACTCCAGCCTGCAAGATACTGCTATCGATAATGGACTCAATTCTTCTGAAGCAGTAAACCTACTTCCTTTAGAATATTCTAATGGTTCTACTCCCTGTCACGACGACCAGATCCAGTGCCTAGCGGCAGTTGTCTTGCTGAGCCTGTCGTGGACCTCGGGTAAACGAAATCTACGGATCGAGTGGATGTCGATCGACGCCAACCAGCTCCAGACCGGGGACGAAGCGTTGGCTGTCCAGCAAAAAATTTGGCTCCGCATTCACACGCTGTCGGTCATGACCGCTTGCGAGGCCATCGACGTGGACGAGTTCGTCTTGTGCACGGCGACAACTACGTCGGCGCTGCAACAGCAATCCATCCTTTCCTCTTCGGCGTTCGAAGAAGAACCGCTCAATGACGGGAATCGCACGAAACGAAGGCCCAAGAACGATGTCACCCCTCAGCCTACTCGAATCGATAGGGTAGTGCCTAGCCCCGAATAATTGCGGTTAGAACAGCTACGGTAGACAAGGGGAAAGTCCCAAATAGTATAGTTTATTGATCTATTACGAGTCTTCAACATTTGTAACCATCCAACTCTAATTTTGTTGGAAAGGGATTGCTTTCGTGATAGATTGGCATCTAAATGCTCAAAAATGATCAAAAAGAATAATGCGGCTCCTGAGTGGAGGACTGGCCAACAATTCATGGCCCATTCGTTCATGGGAGCGATGAAATGAATTATCGCTCATTTCTGGAAGCGAAGTATTTTCATCGTGGATGCTGCAGAATGTCTTGAATTCGTTTCCAGAAACCAGTATTTCTTGGTGCGAACCTTCTTCAATAATTTCTCCGACATGGTGTTGTGGGATCCCGTGACGAAACCTGTATCTAAACATATGCGCACGGCTCTGCCAGAAAGGCATTTCCTTCGTGCGCTTTCTTTTGGATTCATGGTGACCTGCATTCCGGTGTGCAGCAGGATTATGCTCATGCAACATCTATTTCGTGTTTCTCTGTTCGCTTTTCGCCTTCGATTACCACTTCACGGTGCTGCGACATACTCAGGTAGCAGTTCCAAAAGACGGAAAAGAACATAAGGTTTAAGGGCTGTATGTGGGCGGGTATGACCGAAAATGACAAAAAGTTTAGTGGGATCCAGAATTTTGCCGACGTCACAATGGTGGTGACGAATTCCGCCTCAAGTTTTAGCTGGGTCTTTTCCACCAATCGATCGAACCTGAAGGGCACATCTACCTCCATAGTTTGGACGGAATATTCGTCACTGGGAGGTTCTTGGTGTAGCCTTGCAAACTGCAGCGCTTGTTGCTGCTGCCGCTTCTCGTACCATTCCACCGTGTGCTCGACAGCGGTTCCGTAGCTGTAGAAGGCAAAGTTGATGGGGATGCTAGACAAAAAGGAACACCCCACGCGAGCCGCGATGCTCGGCAAGTTTTTCTTGGGCAGGTATCGGTCGTACATCTTGAAAATACCGACGTAAAATGGTGTGAATAATATCGACCACGCCGCCATCTTGGCGGTCCGGGACTTGTCCCATCCAAAGGAGGCGATTTCGTCCTGGACGGCTCGGTAGGCGGCATCGGTTGCCTGCAAAAACATGGACACCCCCAGGATGGACGTAGACGTCAGTGATGATTCGCTGGCGACCGCGGTTCCTTCCTCTATTTGTTTCTGTTTTGATTCCTTTGCCCGGACCTCGACTCGCTGCGCAAGGACATCACCGGTGGACAACAAGAGAAACCCCGAGCTAACGTTCACAAGGAGTGGCTGCGCCTTGAGCCTTGCGACGTACCACTTTGCGAAGGATGCGTATGCCATTATTATTGCTTCGCAGATAATCCCGTACTTCCCGTGTTGGTTGATATCGGCTTCCAAAAGGATGGTTTGTACATACGCAATGCCAAGAATATGAGATAGAGAAATTGTTCCTGTTGCTCCACTTCATTTACCGGAAATACATTCTGTACGAGTTATCGTACCAAACGTATTTCGAAGTACATCGTCTTGAACTTCGTGGAACAAGTACGAGAAGTCGTATCATAGCTGTTGGGAACGCAATATTTTTTTCTTCACGATTTCCGAAACCGACGGAAGTGGCGAGTGAAATTTGAAATTCCAGTCAGTACGAGTTCCCAAACGTGGCATTAGTTCAATACAGTATTAGTTCAATATTTTGTGAACCATCAACTTGGAAAGCAGTAACTCGTACGATACGACACTCGTACCGTAGGTTACGAGTACGAGTACGATCTCGTATCCACACTCCCAAAAATCCTGTACTTTCACACCTAAAAAGCCTATCTGGACTTTGGTACGAACTCCCAGGCGATGACTGATTCGTTTGAGAGGTCCTAAATCCATTTCAGCTCAAAAAAGCCTTGCATCGCGGCTTGAAATTTGTCGAATTTTCGGAATATTGTCGGGAAGTTTTGCTTAAACCGCGCGAAAAGGAGGTTACGAAGCCGGAACACGTTCAAGTTGGTAAAATACGTACGTACCATGGATACGTAACAAAAAGTGTTCGCGACCCCTCACATCCCATAGCGCTACGTACTGCGCGTACCGGTACAACCAACTTTCGACTTCCCCTGGCTGCGCACCACAAAAGACCTACTAGTAATTACATATCTTAGGGTTAAGGTCATTATTGAATACTGATTCGTACTTCTAATACAGTGCTTGACCATCGACTTTCCACTCCCACCAAAGCAGACCAATCCCCTCAGCACAGGACTCAGCTGCCAAGTAAAAAATGGAAAACGCGTGCTCAGTGCTGATGCATTGTGATATGTTGTACAAGTACGGTGTAACAACACATCGGCTCACTGAACGAGAACATACCGTACGGTATATCAGCAACAACAACTCGATGAAAGGATTCGAGAGGAATTCAACGTGACATCCAGCTCCTCGATACTACGGCGGGGCGTTTATATTGATAGACTTATCATCTAGTTTCCGGGTGAAAAAGTTGGGTACATTCATCCGTCGTCACAATGAAGGCTCGGCGGAGTTTGCTCATGACTAATGTTCGCTCCGTCGCTCGAAACGGGTTTATTTCTCCTTCCTTACTGTTGTGTTCCGTCTTGGTTCTGTTGACAACTCGTGGAACGAATTTTGGAGACAAAGAATCATGCTCGATGTCGTCGGCAGTGGTGGCGTTCCAGGTTTCGTCGTTTGCATCTCCGTCGGTACGGGCGCCGACCACAAAACGAATACGCAGCGATCTGTTCAGCCATGACGACAAACAAGACGCTTTGAGGAGCATCCAAATCGACAGCACAAAGAAACCCCGGCAGCTGAACACAGCGCCACCGCAGCGACGGATGTTTCTCCAGCAGGCTGGCCTCGCGGCGACCGCATTTGCGGCCGGGCTTTCCCAGTTGGACACCGTGGAGGTCGTGAACGCGCTGGACATGGACAGCAAGAACGCCGCGGCCGCTTCGGCCATGAGCGGCATCAAGGTCAGCAAGAACGTCGGGGGACTGGCCCAGCGCATCCGTGGCGGCCTGTGTTTCAAAATGGACGAGCTCCAGCGGGACCTGATGCAGGAACGGTGGGACCTCCTGCCGCCGTACCCGGCGCAGCTGCGGTCCTACGTGACCGTGTTTACGACCTACACGGACGCGGCCTTTCCGAGCGACTCGCCCTCGGACTACGGCCTGCGGGTGGCCCTGCGATACGAGGTGGGCCGGTTCTTTGCGTCGGTCGAGCGGCTGAAGCGGGCGATCGCGAAGCAGTCGCTGGAGGAGGCCTACACGGGTGAGTTGCGCAAACAAAAACGCGCATTCGAAGCTTTCAGACCGGAAAAATCAAAAAACGAGGCCGTGCTGATAGCGTTTCTTGAGCCTATGACCTGACCGTAATATCTTGTGCCGTTTCTTTCCACCGTTTGCTTTCTTTTTTTGGTCGTATTTTTCCCTGGAACATGTGTGTCGTCGGATCGTTTCGTCAATTTTTCAAACGGTATTTTCGATTTCCCAAACAACAATCCTATCACGCAACACACAACAATTCAACGCAACGCAACACAACACAACACAGCCTATGCCGACATGAGCCTCCATCTCGACCGGTACCTTCGAGTGGGCGGCCTCTACACCTACTACGACAGCGTCGTCGACAACGAGGTTTTGTTCAAGGAGTACAACGACGCCCTGGTCTATAGCGACCCTTCCAAGGACCCGGCCGAGGTCCGCGATTTGGTCGTCCTCTGCAACGGACCCGACAAGGGCAAGACAGGCATCCTGATCGGGATCTACCCCCCGACCGAGAAGGCCAGCAACGTCGTCGTCAAGCTGGACAAGTACCGCGGGATGCGGGAAATCCGGGTCGTCCCGCGGCTGTGGGCGGCCAAGCGTCTGGGGGAGCAAGACCCGGACGCGGTCTTCTTGATCCCGCGGAAGTAACGCGGAAGGTGCGAGGGTTGCAAGCTATAGCCTATAATCATTATCAGCATTGTTGTTATTAGTATCATATCAGTCTCTGCCAAGGACGTTGCAAAATTCTACAATAGTTATGCGTTTCGGTGTGCCCAGGGCGAGGAACGAGGATCACTCGGAGGTCGCATCCAATGGCACGAGTGATTGGCAGTTGTATTCGATTTAGTTGTACGCTGTGCTGCCCGGAGCATCCATTGGCATGCCCAGGATTTTGGCAAAGAGCCGTTGTTCGTGTGTCGTAAACATGGACTCCCCCGATTGCACCCGTTCCATGACGGCAACGTCCTGGGCCATATGAATCCTGCTGGTCGTCCCCGAGAGCGGCGTCACGTTTTCCATGGACATCATAAAGGCGAACATGTACTGTTGCGGGGTCAGCCCCTTGGCCTCGGCCAGGGTTTTCACCTGTTCGCTGCCAAGGGCCCCGCGGTTGGCGGTCAGTGTCCAGAAGGACTGGTAGTGGATGTTCCGGCCCTTCAAAAAATTCCGGAGCTCCGTGTCAAACTTGGTGGATTCGTAGAAGCGGTTTTGGAGGACCTGCGTGGTTTGGTCGGCACCGTCGTTTGTTTGCGTCGATGGGTGTTTTTGTTTTTGTTTTTGGAACCGACGACGGCGCGAAAGGAAAGATTGCGAAAAGGAMACGAAAGGAAACAAAGCGAAACAACACCATGTTCAGACTACAGCATGCCACGGAAACCACTCTTCCAAGTCCCACGCGATAAATTCATACATGATGCATCGACAAAACCAAGACTTCCCACATACACCGGGACTTTCGGATTCGTTCCAGCGGTTTGCTTCTGCATGCGCATTCCATCAAAGAGCACAACCACCGATGCCAACACCAATGCGGCTGCAAAAACACAGCACAGCACAACACAGCACAACGCAAACTCACGGCAGGTTTGTGCCTGGCCTGCTGGTAGAGCGTCCGAAAGACGTCCAGATCGTAGCAGTTGGAGATCCCGAGCTGGCGGACCTTCCCGGCGTCGACCGCCTCCTCCATGACCCTCCAGACCGCCATGGTGTCCTCGAAGGCCTCTAGCGGCGAGTGCAACACCCAGCTGTCCAGGTAGTCCGTCCGGAGGTTCTTGAGGGAGACCTCCAGCGAGGTCCTCACCTGGTCCGCGAGGGGCGCCTCTGGGTCGTACGGAACGTTGTTGGGGTCCTGCCCCCCGATGGGGGTGAACTTGGTCTGCAGCCAAAGGTCCCCCCTCGAGAGGCCCAGCTCCTGGGCGGCGGCCGTCCACCCGTTGCCCACCCCGGCCTCGTTGTAGTGCTTGGGCTGGCAGGCCGTGTCGATGAACCGAAAGCCGGTCGCGACGGCCTGGCGGACCAGCCCGGCCGTCTCTTCCTTCTTCCAGGCCGTCCCGTACACCAGGTGGGGCTTGCGGAGGGTCGCCCCCGCCGAGTGGGCGCCGACGCCCACCAGGCCGCGCGTCCCCCGCTGCGTTTCGCCCCCGTCCATCGAGAGGAGGAAGACTCCCGCACCCCCGAGGAGCCCCGCGAAGCCCAGCAAGGCGAGGCAGGAGCGGATCGACGCGCTGAGCCCGGTGTACCGGGATGCCCTGCGAATGGCGACCATGGTGCGTGTTGTTGTTTGCTTTTGGTTTGTTGTTCCTTGTTGGGTTGCACGAAAGGAATTCACGCAAGGGGAGGTACCGTATCTGTTTTCGGAACTCGTATCAGCAGGCTTCCGAGGTTATCTAATCAGCAAAGAGAGCACCTGTACAGTGAAGTACCAGGTATCGTACGGTACGAGGCTACCAGTACTGTTCAGATTCAGATTCGGACAGGAAGGCGGCGGAAAGAAAGAAATTTTTGCGTTCTTCGATAACGGACAGTGACCATATTGCGGTATGTAAGGTACTTGTACTTGTACTTGTCCAGTACACAAAGAAAATATAACTAAAAATGCAACCATGTAGGACACAGTACATTATCTATGTAAGAGTACAAGGTGCACCAAGCCAGTGCGCGGAGCGCTGGAGTATCAGCGTGTTTGATGAGAASTACTCACACGATCACGCACAAKGCAAATTCTATGGAAAAAAACCAAGTCGGGAGAGTAATTCTCGACAATCACGTCGATAACAACAACAACACSGACGCTTCTCCCCTGTCAGCTACTAAGATGGTCCTCTTGTTGAGGATACCAAAACACTCACAAATTACATATACACAGTACACTATATTTTTATGCTTTTTTTTGATATAAGGGGGGGACAAGTAGTAAGGAGGAACAAACACTTCGACACGCAACAAAGAACAAGCATCGACGTCGATCGACGTCGGTGAGGATTAAGAAGAAGGATCATCAACCAGCAACACCGACAGGATCCGGTCCTCGAAGCAAGTGGTGACCCCCAACAGCTTCATGGGGAGCCATGGCTCTAAGAATGAATGAAACGCGCTT
>CAACVS010000001.1:2694-14919 GCA_900660405.1 Pseudo-nitzschia multistriata | reverse complement strand
ATTCCCCATCAGTTCTAGTGTTTGCAAGTACTCATCCTTCGTAAGAGGTCGATCCATGCTGCTTGCCTGCCCAAGTCCTCTCGTTTCCTTCTTGATAACAGCCGCAATTAGATCATTAACTTGCTGGGACTTAGTAGGATTTCCACTGCCAACACCGGCAATAACAGTCCATTTGTGAAGCTTGTTTGGCATGAAGTATGATATGGCCTTCTTGTAGTAAACAAGGGAGGAACTCCTTCCTTCAGTAGGATTATCATCGACACCAGGATCCTCGCGACCAAACACTTTCTTTGCAAAAAACTTGTAGATATGATCTGGTGTTAGAAGACTTAGCTGCTCGTCAGTGAATAGTGTATCACTTGGAAATCGATAATCATTGTCTCCTCCTTCATCGACTCTTCCATGTACATGATCCATGAGCTCCAATAGAATCTGATGGTATCTTCTCCATTGCCCTGGCTGGTTCACGTCTCGCGGAGGCGTTATAGTCCCCCCCCTTCTTTTCCGAGCTCGGGGCCGACCACCAATGCGTTCTTGTGCTTGTGCTGTTACCATTGTTACTAGTAGTACTAGTAGTAGCAGTACTAGTACGTAGTAATACGGCTGCTGTCTGTTGTCTGTTTTGGTGTTTTGCTTGAACCGGTACTCGTATGCAATACTCGTATGCGATACTCGTATGCAATACTCGTAGGCCTGCGATACTCGTATGGGAGTGTCGCTGTTATTTTGTGAGCAAAAAATGCACCTCTCGTGAGTCAGGGGGCTGTGTTCTTGTGGTGTGCTGGTGTGGTGTGCTGTGCTGTGCTGTGCTGCTGTTTTTCGATACTTACAGTATTTGCTTGTTCTTCTTGCTTGTTGGGGTTTTGCTTGAACCAGTATGCGAGTGAGCGTTGGTTTTTTCTTATTTTGTGAGCAAAAAAATGCACMTCTCGTGACGAGGCAAAGGAGTTGCAAAATTGTTGCATACTCAGTGTAATTTGCTCTGTGTTAGGCAACCAAAAGAGGTGCGGATGCGACCACAGCAAAAAACCTAATACGGTTGCACAGTATAAATCCTACCAGAATTTATGTAGGACATGTAAGTACGGTGGTAAATGGAGTGGGATCASTTKGRGTATTATAGCCTACGTAGAAATGTACGTATTTTAAGTACCGACAGACTCCTTCGACCGTTTTGCAATATCGGTTGCAAAAATGGGGTACTTGTACCGTACATGGTAGGAGTGCAACCCAAAATCGTGATGGATTTTTATATTGTGGTGGTCAGTAGGATGCTACAGAGGTGTACGTATGTAGACTTGTACGTGATTTCCTACGGTTGCAAAATTAGTTGCATTTCATACCCACACGATACGAAAAAAAAAACCCATCTTTTGCCATCGCACGAGTACCAGGTACCGGTAGGTACGTACGCTAACAAACAACCACCACGACTTAATATTTAGAGGTCGTATCTGGTAAATCACGAGTAGATAGTGAGTGACAGCAGAAAGCTCATCAACTCACCCCCTTTCTTTACAGTATTGTAATCACGTAACCTCGTACTTGTAGTTATCGCACCGAAGAGCATACCGGTACATACCGGTACATTTCGCAGGTGAAGCCAAAACCGTTAAAACATGATTTTCAAAAAATCGAAAACTTTGAAGCAGGCAGGCTCCTGGAACCTATCGGTACCGTACCGTCATGCAACAGCACGATACAGATACCGTATCGTCTTCCGCGGTGTCACCAGTCACCACCATGGCACAGGTCTGAAACACAAGACTCTCCGCGCCGCATTAGTTTTGACGAGCAACTGGTAATAACGGACCGGGTTTGCTGATACGTACTCCAATACGAGCGGCTCTGGTTCTGCGGATGCACAACGATTGGCTAGTTACGGATCCATCGGTTGCTTAACATTGTTCCAATCCTTCGGATCGTTCCTCTTCTTCTTCGACGAAACGACAAACGCGGCGCTGCCCCTGCGGTGGACACGGCGGAGCCTTCCATAGATTTCAGGCCATCGACCTTCCATTCCAACCCACCCCTTCCCACCAAGGATGCCGGCCCGTTCCCCCTCTCCCGGGCCGCCGCAATGGACCACCGTCTCCGTGCCCCTGCTGCTGGGAGTCTCGGTGCTGACCTCCCTCGGTGCCGTTCTCCGGTCCTTCGAAGCCGGAAGCTGGACCGCGTTGCCCGATGGGTCCGCTCCCGGCGGGGGCTTTGCTCCCATCCTGCGGAGCGGGGAACCCGTTGCTCGCAAGAGGCTTTCCTTTCCCGCCCCTTCCCCCGTCTTTCACCGCACCAAGTACACCTTTGATTCCTTTGTGGTGAACGGGGTCGACCTGGCCCGGTTCGGCCTGGGGGACGAACGAACCAGCATCGGGGGCGAATCCGGTGGCGGCGATGTCCCGCCCTTTGCCCTCTTTGGGGACTTTGACCTGTCGGCCGAGCTCGAAGGGAACGAGACCTGGATCGAGCTCCTGGAACGCCGGAGGGACGCGACCCACCCCTCGCTGAGCTTCTACGTCGACAAGGTCGCCTTCAAGCGGTGGCTTGCGTCCTCCGGGCCGGGGGCCGGCGTCGAGGGCATCCCCTCCCTGGCCCTTGCCTACGCGGACGAGCTCTTGGGGGAAAGCAGGGGCCTTTCGGAGGCCCTCCGAAAGCGGCTCCCCGAGACCGGGGACTACGTCGCCAAGCCGACCCACCTCTCCTGCAGCGGGGGGGTCTGGCTCGTCCACAACGACCCTTCCGAGAACACCACGCACGTCGGGAACGGCAAGAAGCCGATGGCGGTCTTCGAAGGGAGCGGGGACGTCCGGGACACCATCGCCGGTGACCTCGCGGAAAACCTCGGGAGGGTCCAGGAGAAGTGCGGCCGGACCGTCCGGGAGTCCTACGCCCTGCGGCACGTCCGGCCGGGGATCGTCGTGGAGGAGCGCTTCACGCAGCCGGGGGGGACGCACGGGCACCACAAGGACGGCGGAAGGGACGATCCCGGCGGAAGGGCCGCCTTCTTCAGGGGCGGGATGGAGTTCAAGGTCTTTACCATCTGGGGCAGGGCCTGGCTGACCGTCTGGAGGCCGGGGACCGACGGGGTGAGGGCCCTGTTTTTCCGCAACGGGACCAGCCTGGCCTTTGACCCCCCCGCGAAGAAGCGCAAGCAGGGGGCGGGGAGGGAAGCTCCCCCCCGAGGGGACCCCGAGCCCCTCCCGGACTGGATCGACTGGGAAAGGGTCGTGTCCATGGGGGAGCGGCTCGGCCGGAACAAGGACATGTTCCGGACGGACATCTTTGTGGGGGTCGGCAGCGGAAGCAGAACCTTGAAAAGCGGGGGAAACACCCATGGGGGGGCGGTGCGGTACGTCGTGTCCGAGACCGAGATCCACCCCACGCCGCTCCGGGGCTTCGAGGAGGTCTTCGAGGAGGCCGGTCGTTTGTGGCTGGCGGGGTACTACCTGCTGCATGAGCGCCACGGGCTCTCGGTCGTTCCCAACACGGAGGTTCCCCCCTCCTTTGGCGGAGCCGTCCCTCTCTCGTGACGAGACGATGCGATGCCTGAATCGCTGCCCGTCTGTGTCAAACAGGCGGGGCAGAGAACCAGCAACCACCTCCCGAGCAGTCCCATGCAAAACGAGTGCCACGGGAGCCACCGTGTGGTGTGGGTTGGTGTGGTGTGGTGTGGTGTGGTTGTGGTGTGGTTGTGTTCTCATGGGTTACCGGCAGCAGTCGATCGCACCCCGTTCGACGAACGAACAGAATCCTGCCCGAAACAGTGCATTCTCAAACAACGTGGGCACCGGTGTAACATGGATTGCATCGTGTTCGGTGTCGGTGTTTTGAATAATAATAAGTACGATTATACTAATAAATATTAAAATATGCAGTCGTGTAGGTAAAATAAAATATGCAGGCACACATCGGTGGAGGAGGGTGCATTGGGTTGTGTGTATGGTCATGGGCGCGAGCATTGTACAGCGCAGCGCCAGCCGCCAGGAATGTGGCATCTGGGCGGACGTGTTGGTTTCCCCGTGTTGGTCAAGGGAACGATCTCGATAGCGATCTCGATAGCGATCTCGATCGGTTTCCTAGTGGTTTCCCTCCCCGAGATCGGAAGGAGAAGCGGCCCGGACCGCGTACAAAACGCCGGGGGATACGTGTTCGACGGTGCCGTCGTTGCCGTTGCTGTCGCCGTTGCTGTTGCCTCCCCGGCGGTCGAGGACCAGGAGGTCGTCTCCGGCAACCTCTCGCTCGGTAGAGGGCCGGCAGTGGAACCGAACCTTGCAGTCCGTGGCCGTCGCGGACCCGTCGTAGTCCTTGACGAGGCCGAGCTCGGCGCAGAAGGCTTCCTCAAAGGCGGCGTGGGAGGCGGAGGGCTTGCCTCCTGGCGGCACAAGCGGCGCCTCCCCGCTCCCCAGGATCTCGTCGAGGGTCACCTCGCGGTACGGGAACGGGTGCGGGCCGGGGGCGCCGTCTTCGAAGAGGGGCTCGCGATCGCGCTCGTCGTTGCGCTGCTCGGTGGCCAGGGCGGCGGCGTCGTCGTCGTCGTCCTCCCGGCACAGGTGGCACATGGAACTCCTGCCCATGTTTGCGGCCGACCTGCCATTCATGCGAAAGCGGAGGCTGTTGCGCCTCATTCTCATGTACCTCCGGCGGCACGAATAGCTCCGGAAGCAGTTCCTGGGGATGGGGGCCGCCAGGGCCTGTGCGTCCCCGCCGCGAAGGGAGCGGGCGGCCTCCGGCAACCACGCCGTCGCCGTTGCCGTTGCCCGCCCCGATTCGCCAGAGTCCACTTGGCCGTCCTCGTCCGTCATCTGGTAGGACTCAAAGGCAAAGGAGCGGATCCAGGTGCCCCCCTCCGCCATCGTGTCGAACTTCTCGGAAAAGGCGGTGGGGATCCCGTACCGGAGGACGTAGTTGCCGGGGACGGCGATCTCGTTGCGGGGGATCCGCTTGTCGTCCCAGGTGCCGTAGGTCGCCTCCACGTCGCAGGCAATGTCCTCGGCGGAGGCGAGGGGCTGCCACGGGGAGGATCGCGAGAAGAGGGAGCCGCCACCGGTCAGGCCAAGGAAGAAGAAGCAGGCCGCGACGGCAATGAGGTTGTTGGTCGTCTTGGTGATCGTCTTGGTGATCGTCATGGTAGCAGTGGCTGTCGCAGGAGGTGAAGGCGAAGGTGAAGGTGAAACGAAGATGCGCTCGATGTGCTGGGTGGCTTTTGTTTGGGTGTTTGGCTCGGTTGCAAGTCCGGTTTTGTGAGGAGTTTGGAAGCGACGCCACTCGCACCGTGCTTTCCTTGCTTTTGTGTTTGCTGATTCGATCATCGCGTCGATCATCACATGATCATCACATGATCATCACATGATCGATCAAACAATACGGAGATTGCCGTTGCTTTTCTACGGGACGCTACACACCGGTGTCCTTTCTCGTTGCTTTTGCGTGGTGCAACTGCCGCATCTTGTTTCCCGTTCTTGTTTCTTCCTCCCCGGGTCTTGAAATTCTCCCGGTGTGGGTCTTGGTTGTTGCCACGCCGGGCCTATGGGGTGCTGCCCTTGTGCCCTCCTGTCTCGACACCCTCTCACCGAGCGCGGAACCACCGTCTGTTCGAGCGGACCACCGCAGCCACCGGCAGTGCTGCTCGAAACACCGTCCCCGCTTCCGAGAGCGAAAAACACGAACCAACGCGCCCGTCCGTGACAGGGTCTGCTCCGCCACCGGGAGGGATCTTGGTTTGTCGCGCTGCGCTGCGCTGCGTCTTTTCGCGGTCCGAACGGAACGGCAACGCGGCAAGGCACGAACGATGCCTGCCTTTTTCGATCTTGCTTAGACGGCGGACGGCGAGTTCTTCTTTGTTTCCTTTTGATTTGAACTTGATTCCCGTTGGTTCGAACAACAACCCCGCTGTGGATTCTGCCGAGGTGTGTTTTACGGATTGTCGTGCCTACGGCATTTCTGGGGACGACAAACATTCTCGTTCGTTTGTACGAAGTTCCTACTCGTACTCGTTCGTACCGTATCCTATTTTTTCTTTTTTTTCTTTCGAGTCCCACCGAGTCGAACAGCCTCACATCATTTGCGTTTTTTCCTACAGAATTACCTTACGGTGCGCTCTAAACAGTCGCGCATGGATACATAGCACAGAAAATCCGACCAGTTGAACTTTGTGTGGAAACCGATACAGTAACTCAGTCACAGATTACTACATATCTGGTTTCAATAATGTTGTTTGCCAGAACCAAGAACAAACCCGAACGATTGTGAACAGTGGAGGCGAACCTGATATTCTTACCGAGATTAATTGGGAAGACCCTGACACCCAAGACAAGAAGGCCATTGGATTTACTAGTGTCGTTACTGCAGGATTCTTCTCCGATCCCGAGTCTCCAGATCCCACTACTTTTACCTGCAGTGGCAGTGCAGTTATGAAATACTCTGGTTCTCGCATGTTGACTGGTAGCATCACGACCCAGAGTTTTTTGTTTTCTGGTGTTCGCGGCCTCCAGGCCTCCGAAGAGGATGCAGAGGGTGTATTTGCTGCCCAGATTGCTGTTGTTCCTGACAGTTTTGATTTTGATGTGTTTGCCGCCCCTGGTGTTGTGGCTGCTACCAGCACCATCGCAAATGTTGCTGGAATCTTGTTCCTTGCTGCGGCATTGCTTTAAGGACAGGAAGAGAAAGGAACAAGAAGAATAAAAAATTGAATACATGTGGAGCAAAAAGATACATTGGTTGCGCTGCCCGGCCTGCCCATAGAGGTGTAAAACAAACCAAAAGAAAAACCAAAAAATGCTGCTTTGCCGCCCCTTGTGGCGTAAAACAAAACAAAATAAAACTTGTGTACATGTCAATAAACATAACGCACCCAATGTCTTCGGGCGCCGGTGGTAAAAGATAATAGCATTGAGTTATGATGTGAAAACGTATTCTTATTTATTTTTGCAATCGCACAACTTTTTTCTTCGCCGATTTGCTCTTTCGTTTGGTCTCTGCCGCTGGCTTTGGATTTGCTACGCTCAGTGACGTGTATATTTCGGGTTTGGGTTTTGCGGCTCTTTCTGGATTTGGATCCGGCCTTACCTCTCCGGTTTCGTGTGCCGCTGCAGCTGTGACCGCGGCTAGTTCGTTTTTCACGTCCTCTGCGGTTCTCACCTCGCGCCTGGAGGGCCAGGTGTTCCCGTGCTTCCAGTACTTTTCCAGCCGGAAAATGTTCTTCTTGGCTTCGTTGTAGCACGGAAAACCGGGTGAACACCTCGAGTTTTTGTTCTCTCTCACGATCAGCCTCCGGTTCTCGTACAGGTACATGCTGGTTTCCCAGGCACTCGTCCGGTCGATGGAGAAGTCCCTTCCGAGAATCTTCCACATCTCTTCGACCCTGTTGGTCAGGAGCGGGTAGGCGGTCTCGTTCAGCCAGGAAACGTCGCGGTAGTCGTCCGATTTTCGTGGATTCATGTGATCCATGCTGTCGGAGGTGATGGTCCGCGACTTGAGCACGAACATGCGCTCCGGAAACTCACGGTGCCAGCATCCCGAATAGTTCCCACTGAGGGTGGCCGACGCCATGGGCGGCGTGCAGGGGGGAAAGTAAAAGGCCAGGGCGTGGTTGCTGTAGGCCTCCTTCGGAAATACCGCATGCGAATAGGAACGCCGCGGCTGGCTGCCGCTGCGGCTGTCGCCGCTGATGACACTCGTGATCCCGATTCGCGTGAATCCGGCCGAGGTGCAAAACAGCGGGCTCTGGCGGAGCCCCACAAGGCCGCTGGTAAGGCCCGACGAGGAAAACTGCTCGTCGGTGAGCCGGTAGATGTCGCGGTTGTGCCATTCGATGTGGTCCATCCCACACAGCAGCCACCATGTCGAATTCAGAGTGGGACGAACCGCCAGCGCTGCTGTGCGATTGACACCACCGGCGAGCTGCTCCCGCTTTTGGGTCCAGTGTTCCTTGGTTTTCGCCACGGCTGTGTTTTGGATCCATTCCACGGCATGGTTGTTGAGTCCGTCGTCCGCATCCAAGAGGGTCTCGATGAGCATGATTGGCTTGTCTTGTTCCCACCCAACTCTGCGTGTTCCGTCCATCATGTCGAGGGCGCGCAGCAGATGGTCTGTGTTACCCGTCACGATCTCTAGGCCACCGTCTTGGAATGCCTCGGCGATGGGCTGCAACCCAACCCCATAAGAGGTGGAGTTTTCGACGCCAACCCCGTCCGAGGCCCAGTCGGTGTTGTTGGTCAGAACTAAAAAGGCATTTTCCGCCGGAAAATGCTCCCGGCCCAGCATGGTTTTTAATTCGGCAATTATGTTCGCGTCMAGGCCCGGATCCACTAGAACAATCCAAAAAAAGTTCTGCCATGTCTGGAACTTCATCGTCGGCCAGCAAAAGGTTTCGAACAGCATGGCACGGGCCTTGGTCAGATGGTACTGGCTCGTTTTCTGCAAAAGGTGAGGCATCTTCTTTTTGGCCCTGGCCTTCGCCGTGGCGGAAAAGCTCCTGAGCGGATCGCCGGTCGCCTGTCCCACCATGAAGCGCGTAGTGACGGTGTGCAAGACCGAGTAGGGAATGTTATTACTGTCATTGCTGTCCCCGAGGGTGCGCCGCGCTCTAGGGCGCTCCCGCCAGGCTCGGCCGAGCGAAACCTTGCTGCTGGCCAGCACCGATGACAGGGCATTCTCGCCGCAATCCGCCAAGGTGGAGAGCGACCACACGGAAACAAAGAAGGAAAGGCACACCAGACCGACGGAAATTCCGACGAAAAGGACCATCCACCGGGCTATAGACAACTGTGCTTTGGGCTGCTTGCTGCGCAGTTGGTTCTTCGCCCAACTGGTAATCATCGTTGCTGCCGTGGGATGAGCTGGGATTTCGTGTTTTTGTTTATTCCACCAGAATTGTTGTTCTCTACCTTGTCATTGTTCAATGACTAATGTCCATGTTGCTGTTGAATATAACTTTAAAACAATGACGTTACCGTACCGGTAGTGAGTAGATCATAAAGCCAACTATTATGGGATAGGTGCCGGTACGTATGGGTGTAATACCGAAAAGATGACGCCGAAAGTAAGTGCTCCAGACACGACGAATGACAATCGACAACTATGTTCATGTTTTGTTGGGATTTTTTCAAAAATTTTCGCTCCAGGGGCAATCGGGTTTTGTCTTGACGGAAAATACCGCGTCCCTCTTCAGCTCGCCACAGGTTTTTGTTAACGGCTTACGGCAGGGGTACGTACCGGTACACGTACCCGTACGTAGTTGTACCATTCGTACAAAATACGAGTATCTTACTCTGCTTGTAGACGATACGTAGTCGAAAACCATCTTGTGCAGAATGAGTCGTTCCCGAATGTGACGTCATCTTTTTCTCCAAGCTGCGATTACCCGTCGGTTTGCGAACCCGTATCGTGCTAAGTCTCAATCGTGCTAAGTCTCAAATCATCCCATGAATCTAAAAAGAAACCACAATCCGCGAGACAAAAAAGAGCGACGAGGAAAATGCTCGGAGGAGAGTGATTGATCCAATTTGTTCAAGAATTTAGAAAATACTAATACTGTATACCAGCAATTGATTGAGTGCCAAAAAAATTGCAAAAGCTTCAGGAAAGATCGAGAGACAAGACAAGACAAAACAAAACAAAACACTCTCGAAAGGATGATGTCGTCTTGCGGAGCCGAAAACACCACCGCCACGGTTCTTCCCTTGCACGGCCATCACATCAACTGCGGACAATCACCGTCTCAGATGCCATCCAAACACAATGGAACTTCTAAACACAATAAAACTTCTGAGACTGGCGAACACAAACGTTGCTACGATGGAAATTTGAGTCATAAGAAAAACGACCGGAACAAGAATAAAAAAAACGACAACGATAGAGACAATAACAATTACTTCGATTTCCCCCTGGTCCAATCGATGGTGGCGTCCGAGTCATCGCGGACACGTGCTCTGTGCAAGGAGGGATCCAAGCAGATGAGCTACCCAAAGAGCAACACGGGATGGATCCGAACGCTCTTTGTCTTTGAGGGGAGAGCCCTGGGCCGGATCCTCCTTCCTTGGTCCGTTGTAACGTCGTACGCCATTGTCTGGGCCGTCGTCTACGAGACCTTCCTCCGCCAACCCGGGGAGGGTAGTACAACCGGCGTCCGCGAAAAAAACTTCTACATCGAGAGCATGCTGGAGCTGGTCATCAGCACCACCCTTGGATTCTTGCTTGTCTTCCGTCTCAACCGATCCGCCACGCGATTCTGGATGGCCAGGGGCTGCTGGGGCGTCTTGGTGGTCAAGATCCGGGCGATGGTGGGGACAGTCCTCCTTTATGGCTCGCACGACTCTTACCACCGAGACCAGGTAATCAAGTGGATCACCGCCTTTTCCATCGTTTCCATGAACCATATGCGGGGGATCTCTCGCATCGATCCGGAAACGGTCGGGGGGCTGCAGATCACCCCAGACGAGCTCGACAGCCTCGGCCGCGCATTCCACCCGCCTCTCCACGTCGCGGACCAGATCCGCTTCCACCTGGGCGCCTTGTTCGGCCCGGAATCCATCGGTGATATCGGCGGCAACAACAGCATCAACAACAACAAAAGCGAAACCGATCTTCTTTCCCACCGCGCTGCCATCGCAATTACGGTATCGGATTTCCGCAGCAAGCAGCTCCTATCCCTGGAGGAACAGCTCAACATTATGATCGACGAAGAGGGCGCTATGGAGCGGATCAAGGGAACGCCGCTTCCAATGGTGTACGTGACGCACTTGCGAACCTGGCTGCTGGTCTTTTTGCTCTCCCAGTCCCACTTACGGCAGCAGGCCTTGGGCCCTTATCTCACCGTCGCCCTGGTGTCCCTGATGGCATTTGCCCTGCTGGGACTGGAGGGTGCGGCGGCGGAAGTCGAGGCCCCCTTTCGTAGGGACAAGACGAACCACCTGGACATGGACTCGTTCTGTCTGGCAGTCCTGGCGAGCGTCCAGCAGCAGATCACGGAAGACGCCAACCGGCGAACAGCGAGGGCACAACAAAAAGCCAGCGGTGATTGACTCCAAGCAACGAGCGAAGCGGAAAAGAGTTCTATCGATCGTACTTGCGATTCAACTACTCAGCAATAGTGAATTTTCTCCAGATTTTAAGGAAGGAAATAAACAACGAGAGAGAGGAGAAGAAGGGAGAACGGAACCCTATCACCAGCATTCGAACAATGTGTCTTCGAAAGGAACAACAACATTCAACCGTAGCAATCCAGTGTTTGAGGAACGATGAGTTTCAATAGAGAAAAAAAGTTATACTGTTTTATGTATTGGACATAGGATGATATAACTTAATTAAATTTAGAATGGCACTATGATACGGAAGTATTTCCAAGAGTGATACTATTTCCACCTCAAAAACAGTTTCTTCTGCTACTAGTTGTAATAGGAGAGAAAGAAGCAAACAGAGAACTAGGTTTAGGCCTCTAGGTATTCTGGAATGACTCAATGGTAGATCCATCGTAGTGACAACACAAAATCCTATTCCTAATTAGCAGTATCAGTAGTACTACTAATGTTATTACAAATACTGATTCTCTGTCCTACAGAACAATACATTACTAGTTGTTTAAATTGGTCTGCTTTGGTGGTACTAGTAGAAGTGGAAGGTGTCAGCACTGTATTACAAATCAGTATTCAATAATGACCTTAACCATAAGGTATGTAATTTGTACTTACTTGTGCAGATGTATTATTGGTTCTATTTTGATCTGATAACATAATGATACCAGTATTTTCTGTAGATTCTTCATAGCATTTTGATTTGAAAAAAATGATGTTCCTATGAATCATGCTGAGAAGCACTTTACAATTTTTTTTGTTTTGTTGTACAAAGGGTGCTGAGAAGCACAACTTTCCCCCCTCTTTGTCACAAGCAACATAGTAACACTCCCCTCCCTTTTCATTGCAAGCACAAAAGGAAAACAATATCCTTACAAGCAGCAACAAGCAGCTTCCAATAATCAACAATAAGCAACCGGCAACTAGCAACTAGCAACCGGTAACCACAAGCAGCACCCTCTGCGACGGAACTAAAAATCAGCACCCTCTGCGTTGCGACAACCACAAATCAGCACCTCCTATGTCACCACCACCAACCAGTATTCTCCTCCCTCTTCATTGCAAGCAAAAAAGGAAAACAATATCCTTACAAGCAGCAAAAAGCAGTAAGCAGTAAGCAGCCATCAACCATCAACCATCAACCATCAACCATCAACCA